>VWZE01002670.1:112633-144498 GCA_013396675.1 Eubucco bourcierii | reverse complement strand
CTCATGTTGAGCTTTTCATCAACCCAGACTCCAAGGTCCTTTTCCTCAGGGCTGCTCTCTAGCCATTCACCACCCAGCCTGGATTTGTGCTTGGGATTGTGCCTACCCATGTGCAGGACCTTACACTTGGCCTTATTGAATTTCATGAGGTTGGCCTGGGCCCACCTCTCCAGCCTGTCCAGGTCCCTCTGGATGGTATCCCTGCCCTCTAGCAAGTCGACTGTGACCAGCCATCTGATTTACACCCTGAGCAAGCTGGTCACCTCTCCAGGTTTATTTTGGTCTGGTGTGGTTCGGTCCAGCACATCTCAAGTTACTGATGTCCCTCCCCCAGCTTTACCAGTGACTGGATTCCTGATGACACTGGATACACAGGGTTTGGGCACTGCTGTCCCTTCTCAGGTCACACTCACTGGCAGCCCTAGCATCACTGTTCACATGTGTATGTTACAGATCTGCCCCATTTCCAGGGCCAAACCACAGGAGCAATGGATCTAGCTCATGGTGCAAGTCTGCATTTGAAGCAAAAGCTTTTGAGCAGTCAGAGACAAGAAATTGCTCCACTAATTCAGCCCCAAAACCTACTTCCCCTAGAGCAAAGCATCTCCAGCAGCTTCCAGAGCTGTTGCTTCCTTTGGCCAATTCCTCTCTCATAGTAAAATCATCACTAGGACAAAACAGCTTGATGAAGCACAGCACAAATGTCAGGATTGTCACAAGGGGACTGCAGTCCTGATCCGGGAGCAGCGAGTTGCCAAGGGTGCAGAAGCTCCCAGGGGCAGCATCTGTCTCTCCTTCTGTTTCTGCTGGAACCCACTGCAGGCAGACACATTTGAGGAGCCAGCCAGGTAACTACAACATTCTACTTCTCTCATGGGCTAGAGTGACCAGTGAGCATCGATTCACAGGAGAAGGGTGAGCAGGTAGAAGGAGAAAGCCCAACCATGATCCAGCTTGCTGGAAGAGACTCTAATAAAGCACTCGGTGAGGGAACAGGGAGGATGCTTTTGCCATGCCCTGTGTGCAATTAGCTATGTCTCACCTCATCAAAAGCAAGTTCCATTTTCACAGCAAAGTGCAATCCACACTTAACCTCCCTACCCTTTGTAGCACGGGCTTGGGCTTTACTGGAGATGCCTTTTGGGCCAAGGCAGCAGCAGGCTTCTCTCCTTATCGCTGCTGGAGAACACCAGCAACACATCACCGTGCCAAAGGCTCTCCTCACCTCGAGAGCTGACAAACACTATGCCAATTACAGCCCATCTTGTCACTCAGATAGCACCACTTTTTCATTTTTAAGGTGTGGATTTCTGCTCAGACCTGCTGTACCAGTATGGGTGCAGAAGCACCATTATCTAGTGCTGTGCCACAAGCTGCTTTATGGGTTGCTGGGTTGTTTTTTTTTTCTTCCACCCCGTTTGGTTTAATTTTAAATTAATGGACAGCTGGACCTTTGAACTGTCCTCCAACCTCATCTGTGCATTAAAGGAAATGCAAGTTAGGGCCCATCTGCCACCAAGAGAAACCTGCATTTAACAGCACCACGTTTACAAACCTGCACTCAACCACAAGCATTCAGATGTCTCATGCACTAATCCTCCATCGTTCAGGGGACGCAATGAAAATAACTCTGAACTCCTCACCAGTTGCTGCAACCTCTGCTAAACAAACAGGCTGCTGGCAGGAGCACTGAACATTCTGTGAAAATGCTAATAACCCCACCTCTGCTCTGGAGAAATAACCTCACACACACTCCTCAGCAGTTTGCCTCCAAGACAATCACACACACGGGCAAGGCTTGGAGGCACTTCCCAGCCCATTGCCAAGCAGTCAACAGCAGCATGGGCACCACAGAAGAGAGAAGGGCAGTTTGGTTTTGTCACCTGCAAGGCACTGCAGCCCACACCACAGCACCAGCTGCCATCTGCTCAAGCTGTTTTCCTTAATGAGGGTTCCCCTATTGTGGAAAAAAAGGCTTCCAATTAATCAGTCAAGATAAATTCCTCTTAAATGGCATCAGCCTATCCCAGGGGATCACCCAATCTTGTTTCACACAGCCCTTGTTTTCCCTGGAAAACAGAGGAATAACCTCCAGGTGCAAATCCAGCTTTTGAACCAGGATTTGCTGCACAAATTCTGATACAGGTTTCTTGAGCAGCTTAATCCCAAGAGACAATTCTAGCAGTCTTGTAGCTACAAGGAACAATGGGGATTCAGAAACCTTTGCTGTTCCTAATCACAATGCGGGGGGCGGTCTCTAATCACAGGATATTACAGGTTGGAAGGGACCTCTGGAGATGACTTCAAGTCCAACTCTCCTGCTACAGCAGGACCACAGAATCTAGCACAGGTCACACAGGAACACATCCACACAAGGCTTGAAATCTCCAGAGAAGTAGACTCCACAACCTCTTTGGGGAGCCTGTGCCAGTGCTCCAGGACCCTCACAGTAAAGGAGTTATTCACGTTGAGGTGGAAGTTCCTGTGCTGTAGTTCACAATCATTGCCTCTTGTCCTATCACAGGGCCCAGGTGAGCAGAGGTTGTCCCTGTCCCCTCCTTCCTGACCCTCAGCCCTCTGATATTTAGAGATTGATTAGATCCCTTCTCGGTCTTCTCTCCAGACTAACCAGTCCCAGCTCCCTCAGCCTCTCCTCATAAGGCAGTGCTCCAGTCCCTTCATCATCCTTGTAGCCTTCTGTCAGACTCTTTCCCAACCCTGTCCCCCTTGAACTGGGCAGCAAAGAACTGGATGCAATATTCCAGGTGGAGCCTCACCAGGGCAGAGCAGAGGTGGGAGCTTCTCCTGAAAAATAATATTGCAGAACACCTTGTAATAAATCAAAACCCCTTTTATTTTTGAGATATATTATAAATTTACAACACACATAACATCAGTGTCTTCAGTGTGTGTGTGTGTGTGAGAGAGAGAGCAGGTTCAAGGTTCAGCATCCATTCTAGTCTCATTTGTGGGTCTGACTTCTCCAGGTGCTAAACTGTGTCAGCCAGAACAGGTTTGGCTTTGCTACAACCTCCGCAACTCCTAGGGAGTAGTTCAGCAGACCTCAGCAACTGCTTGGAAGGGTAACAAATCAGCAGCATTGCATTTTGCCTGGTGTAAAAGGCAAAGCCTGTTTGGGCTTTCCCCATTCAGGGAGAGGTCAGTGACCCAGATGAGCATGTCCAGAATGAACCCTGAATTCCACAGGCTCTAGTTAAGCTTGGTAAAAGCAACGTCACATCTCGGAAACAGCTGTGCATGCCACGTGTCGGTGTCCGTGCCGTAGAAAAAAAATCATCCTAAGCTGTACCTAATGATTTTATACACAGGTGAAATGAAAAGATGTGAAGTCAGTACCCTGCAATACAGTTTCACTGGTGCTGCCTTGTGGTTAAGTGCTGGATAGCAAATCACATTCATGTATGGCTCGTTGCACGATGCTAAAAATACACGAATTAAAAATCCCTACAGGCCTCCGTTACCTGCTGCAACAAAGACACTTGGTTTGGTGGGGCTTAGGTTAAAACATGATCCAATTTCTTCCCTCTCCCCAGAGCATGATATAAAACTACACCCAAATTCAGTAAGAAGTGAATGCATTTACATTTATGGAAGTTCACATGCTGCAAACAGGAGCTGCACTGAAGATCTTCAAATCTAGTGCAAGAGGTCCTTAAAAAAAACCCCAACCCACCCCTTTTGTTAAAGCCCAGGTGTCAGGATGCAGGTGAGAACTACCACCATGAGAGCACATTCACACAGACACAACAGACACTGCTTGCTGTCTCCTCTGCAGGGACATGGGGGTTGCCACTGACCACCTTACTGCCAACAACAGCCACCACAAAGCCTCCAGAGGATTCACCGGCCCAGAGGGGAGGATGCAGTCAGTGGTCTGCTTATGCCTCGAAGCGCAAGGACTCATGATCAGATGGCAACACTCAGCTGCAAGTGCCACTACTCTGCTAGTTGATAAAAAAGTTATTTATTAAAAGTAGAAAAAGGGAGCATTTCCTTTGGATGAAACACTCACCAGTCCTGTGCATGTGACTTTTGGAGTGATGCCACTGAAGCAGAGATCAGTGGTACCCTCCATGTTTCTTCCACAGGTGACACCTTGCTGGCAGTGTCACTGTACATTCGTTTGGTGCAATGCTGAAACAGCTTCCAAAACATACTAAGAGATCCACAACCCATGGACCACAATGCCTAAAAAAACCCCCAAAACACCAAAACAACAAACCACAACCCCAAAATAAATCATAATAGTCCTACCTAAAAAGGATTTCAATAACCACTGAAGTGTTCCTTGGATATGAAGATCGATCTTCAAAAAGCAAGTTTGGTTCCAGGAGTGATGCCACTGAAGCAGAGATCAGTGGTACCCTCCATGTTTCTTCCACAGGTGACACCTTGCTGGCAGTGTCACTGTACATTCGTTTGGTGCAATGCTGAAACAGCTTCCAAAACATACTAAGAGATCCACAACCCATGGACCACAATGCCTAAAAAAACCCCCAAAACACCAAAACAACAAACCACAACCCCAAAATAAATCATAATAGTCCTACCTAAAAAGGATTTCAATAACCACTGAAGTGTTCCTTGGATATGAAGATCGATCTTCAAAAAGCAAGTTTGGTTCCAGGAGTGATGCCACTGAAGCAGAGATCAGTGGTACCCTCCATGTTTCTTCCACAGGTGACACCTTGCTGGCAGTGTCACTGTACATTCGTTTGGTGCAATGCTGAAACAGCTTCCAAAACATACTAAGAGATCCACAACCCATGGACCACAATGCCTAAAAAAAACCCCAAAACACCAAAACAACAAACCACAACCCCAAAATAAATCATAATAGTCCTACCTAAAAAGGATTTCAATAACCACTGAAGTGTTCCTTGGATATGAAGATCGATCTTCAAAAAGCAAGTTTGGTTCCAGGAGTGATGCCACTGAAGCAGAGATCAGTGGTACCCTCCATGTCTCTTCCACAGGTGACACCTTGCTGGCAGTGTCACTGTACATTCGTTTGGTGCAATGCTGAAACAGCTTCCAAAACATACTAAGAGATCCACAACCCATGGACCACAATGCCTAAAAAAAACCCCAAAACACCAAAACAACAAACCACAACCCCAAAATAAATCATAATAGTCCTACCTAAAAAGGATTTCAATAACCACTGAAGTGTTCCTTGGATATGAAGATCGATCTTCAAAAAGCAAGTTTGGTTCCAGGAGTGATGCCACTGAAGCAGAGATCAGTGGTACCCTCCATGTTTCTTCCACAGGTGACACCTTGCTGGCAGTGTCACTGTACATTCGTTTGGTGCAATGCTGAAACAGCTTCCAAAACATACTAAAAGATCCACAACCCCAAAATAAATCATAATAGTCCTACCTAAAAAGGATTTCAATAATCACTGAAGTGTTCCTTGGATATGAAGATCAATCTTCAAAAAGCAAGTTTGGTTCCAGGAGAGTGAGGAAAGAAATGGGGGTCAAAGTTTTGGGACATGTCTGCAACACAGGCTGCAAGCAGCCAAAGAGAAGCAATCAGCTGGAGGTGTCAGAGCTCTTGAGGAGTGAACCTTGCACCATCCCAGGAGAGCAGAAGTGCACTGATGACTGCTTTAGAAGCCAGGCAAGTTAATTTCCCAGCTGCACAGAGAACAGCAGCATCCTTGGCCCAGCATGAAGATCAGTGATCTGTGCAGCAGCTGGGTACTCTCCTCTGACTGTGTCCAGCCAGTGCTGCAGCAACCTCAGAGGAAGGCTCATATCACTGCTCACAGGGAGAGAGACAATGGCAGGCTCTTTGGACTGGCCCAGAGGGTCATGAGGAGCTAGGTTAGCTCAGGCTCACAGGTCAAGACAATCAAGGTCCAAGCTGTCAAGCAGCCACTGGCATTTTTTCCCAAATACATCCCTTTGAGCACATCCCCTACAAAGGGAGGGTAAAATAGGAAGCCCTGAGAACAAACTCCCATATAGTACATTTCTATCAAAGACATCAGCATTTTGGTGACAAAATGCTAAGTTACATATTTAAATAAATAGCTAACTGGCTTGCAAGAGTCATCTGATACCAACAGGTAGATTGTCTGCACCAACTGATGGAGCAAAGAGCTAGAACTGCAAGCAGTAGATACTGTATTAGCCACCTATCATTCCACTTCCTTCCTACTCCATTCCACAGGTTTCCAGACGTTCCCTTGACCATGTTAGGAGACACTTGCACACCACATCTTTGCTAGCTATGACTTCAACACCTGAGCTGCAATCATAAGACCTGAGCCTGTAAAGCCTTGCTCCTATGAGTTGTTCATCCTCACAAAAGCTTTGTAACCAAATCTTTCTGTTCCCACTTGCTTAGTGACCTCTGGGTGGCTTACAGACCAGAGCCACCAGTCCTCACCAGCCTCCAGCTGCAAAGCAGGATGCCAGGCAAAGCTCTCCTTGTGCCTGGACACCTACCTGCACCTTCTGACTTGACAGCAGCAATGGGTCAGGTGCTCTGCAGGGTTTGTGGGCAAGCACCACACACCCCTCTCTGCTGACTGTGATGAAGGAGCAATACACTCTGGTGTGATGGGGGGACACAGCACCCTGGTTTGCCATGGTTTCATACCCTAACACCACCACTGAAATCTTGACTGATTCCTTGAGTGTTTGTTTAACCTCAAAGGTAGTCTTTGCTTGTTTTAAATCAACTCCCATGCCCTGCTGCAAACATCACACCTCCTAAGTTGTGGCCTCTTTCAGCTACTGCCCACTGGAACTCAAGTTCTCTCAACAAGCAGGACTATGTTAAAGCCACACCAAGCAAGACTGTTTGCCAGCTCCAGAAGAACACTCTCCAACACTTGAGTTGTGTAAGTGTTGAGCCCTGGAAAAGCAAAACCCAGAAATAACCACAGGTCCTCAAGCTTTCAAACATTTTAAAGATGCAGTATTTCTTTATCCTGAAAGTCTCTCACTGCTGCTGCCACCTTAGTTTCTCTGGTTGCACCTGACCATTCTTATCTTCTTTTACCTCATCAGCTTGATTTTTTTTTTTCTTTTTTTTTTTTTAACTGATGGTTTTGTCCTCACTTTGTAAAAGGTTCAGCAGCACCAGTTCTGCTCTGGCACACCAAGGGAGATAGCTCTGATAAATTTTATCACCCTCATCAAATTGATGCTGCAGAACATGCACAGTTCATTAGCAGGTCCTGACAGTATCAACACTCTGATCCCATTGCTGTGTGGTGAAGAGAGATAAGAAGCAGAACCTTTGACCTTGAAAGTACACACCTCCAAAGCAGATCAGATTCCACATATCAGGAATACACTCAGCTCCAGCCCTTTAAGAGTTGGGCAGGTGGTTCACATCCAGACTGCCCTGGCAGCACCAACAGACAACCTTGTGCCAGCACAGGTGAGCTAGTTGGGTTGCTCACTCTTGCCACATGGGCACAGAATCATAGAACTGTCTGTTCCCTCCCTGGAGGTGTTCAAGGCCAGGTTGGATGAGGCCTTGAGTGACCTGTGCTAGTGTATGGCAGGGGGTTGGAACTGGATGATCCTTGAGGTCCCTTCCAACCTTACCATTCTATGATTCTTGTTCAGATGACCAAGTCCAACCATTAACCCAGCACTAACCCATCTCAGAACATTTACATGGTTTATCACTCCCTCCAAGGATGGGAACTCCAGCACTGCCCTGGGCACCCTGTTCCAGGGCTTAACAACCCTTCCTTGGATGTTAGGAAAAAAGTCCTTCCAATGTAAACCTCCCTTAGCACAACTTGAGGCCATTTTCCCATCAAACTAAATACCAAACTTACAGATGACTCTATGAAGTTGACAGATGATCCTTGCCTGGCCTGTCTGGAAGCTCTGCAGCCACCTCAGAGTCTGATCATGAAAACAAAAGCAGCATTTTAACAAGCCTTTATGTTCTGCAAAGGCCAAGACTGCTACCAGAGTACATTTCTTCGTTTGCTACACCTCAGCCTGTCCTTAATCATTCAGAAGCCAGAAAATTCCTAAACTACAGGGCAGTTTTCCCCAGCTTTGTCTTTTACAAACACCCATTAAAAGCAGTATTTACAAGAATCATGATTGGTAGAAGAGGACATGAGCTTCTATAACTAAAGAGCTTCAAGTAATGCTGGCTTCTGGGATTATTACAGGCAAAAAGCTTCAGGGATTAAGGAAACAAAAAAAAAATTGGACAAAATAATCAAAACCTGTCAGAACACTGCAAAATTCAGTCATAAGACTCTTCATGAGTCGTGCTAAACTCACAGGGTTGCAGGATGTTGAGCAGCTATAGGAGGAGGTTAGAATTTAATGTGTCAAATTTGTTCTTAAGAGTCCAAGAAAATGGTTTTACTGCCCAATTGGAACAGCAGAACTCCTCTATAAAGTTAGGAGTTTCTAAACACAGAAGTAAATATTTCAGCAGTCATGAACTGTAAAAGCTTAATATAAAATTACAAATAACAACAACAAAATAATAAATCCTGGGATAGTAAGTGGAGATAAAATCTCATGCTGTTTTGATCTCCCCACCCTTCATATTAATTATGTGAAATTGGCAACTTCAGTGCCTCAACTGCATAACAGCACAGGTGAGATGCCAAGTTCAGGCCAAAACTTGTTGTAGGGTTTCAGGTTGCATCTTGTTGCATTTTTGTTTAAAAATCCCAACTGCACAACCCCACACACTTCACAAGGTGAGCTGCAGGGCTCTTTGGGATGCCTCTGACAGGACACCTTTGTGCTATTTAAAGGATAGGGTGTCCATCTGGTTACTGTGCATTTTGGAGAGGCAGGTATGATCCTTGATGTCTTTCAAAAGATAAAACAACAAAACAAACAAACAACAAAACCACAAACAAACCAACCCACCCCAAACTCCAAATAAAAAAGGGTTGTGAAGCAGAAGACATGACAGGGATCATGAGAAACCTGAGTTGTTTATCACTAATTTGAAAATAAATCCCATTTTTGGTCAGAGTGTTAAAAAGGTAGCACCTGCTGAGCTCATTCATAAAAAGTAGCTGGATACTCATAGTGAGTTCTGCTCTTTAAAGCTCACAACTCCTTTAAATCCTCCTTGAAATCTGAGGTCATTGTGACAAAATAGGAAAGATACAACCTGACATTCTTGATGTTTCCAAGGTAAAAGCAAGCATTGACAAAAAAAAACCCCCAAACATTCTTATCTCAAAAGAAAATACTACCTTGAAGGGTGCTTTTAAATGTGCTGAACAAGAGGAAAATTTAAGTGGTTGCTGCTGCTTTACAGATCACCAAAGAAAACTCCATGCAAATTAGTTGCCTTTCTGTAAACAAAGCAAAAAAAACCAAAACCCAACCCTCAAGTGTCCCCTTCCAAAGCTGTGCACAGAAAAATGGACTCCACCAAGTGCATCTGTCCCTCCTTGTACTAGGCTATGGCAGAGACTGAACTTGTGAACTGCAGTCTACTCAAGAACCCAAGTCCTGGTGAAGCAAGCTGTGCTGTGAAGGAGATCCTGCATCTTTAAAGGTGGCTGCCAGAGTCTCCTCCAGGTGCAACCAATGTGGGACTGCAACACCACTAACACATAAAATAAATAGGAAAAAGTAATGCTATTTATTAAAAGAGAATCCCACCTCTGGATGATTCTGTTTAAATTATACTGCAGGATAAAGAAGTTTGGATAGAAATGTCTTTGCTCTCCCAATATTTGGACTGCCAAAAAAAACCAACCAAAACCCAACAAAACGAAACACAAACTACCCAAAACCTTTTCTAAGAATCAATTTTAAAGAGCATTGTGTAGCTTGATTTAACCATAAATTAATACTGTATGGAGATGATGAATATCCTGTGCTAGTGGTCAGTGACCTTTTGTAAACACTAGCCAGATGCTAGCCAAACTGGCTAGAAAACTACTCTCATAGGCCTCTGTTAACAATCATGATCCTGTTTCTTTCTAACAATCAGATTCTTCTTTGATTTCACAAAACCTCTTCCTATTTTTTTTAAATTTTTTTTTTTTTGGGATATATTTTATTTTAAACCTAATACCTGAAAACAGAAGCAAGTCTTCAAACCTCTTCCACTAACACTAAATCCACAAGGCAGCTCACTTCGCTTGGCCATAACTACATTAAGCTCTTGTGTGAGAGATCCTTTCCAATGGGATCTCCTCCCCTCCCCCTTCCATCTGCCCCCCTCTCCAAGCAATCCATGTGCCCTCCTGATGAGGAGAAAGTGAAGTGAGGGACAGCAGGAAGTGGCACAGTGGACTGGCATCCCCCTCTATGTGCGGTTCAGCGTCTGGAAGATTCGGGAGATCTGTAGCATGACAGGCCCAGTTTCTGGATCATTCATCCACTGAGTGCTGTTCATGGGGTTTTCAAGCATATCTTCAAAGGCTGCCAAGAAAATGCACAACTCAGTTAGTACTTTGGTCAGCAAAAGGCTTCGAAGGTTTGGGATGTTTCAAGAAGAGGACAGTTAGGAAAAGCTACAACTCAAAAAGGCATGGGCAGAAGCAGGACCCGAAACTGGTGGGAATACACATTGTCCATTTGCACCCCACAGCCTGGGGTGCTGCAGGCTGGTTTTCCCTCTCCATCCCACAGCAATAAACTCACTGCAGAGAGAGAGGTTGATGAAATTCTCAGTCTGGATTACAGCCCATCTCCCAAAACCTCAGGGAGGTGGGTTTGAAGAGCTAAAGCCTACTGAATGTAGACATCGTCTGAGCAGAGATCATGCTATGGAGGAGTTCATCCCTGTGAAAGCTCACCTTACCACTGGGTCATTTCCTGCCAATACTCCTGTGGAATGACTCTTCAACTCCACTCCTGACTGAGGATTTCCCACATCCCAGCCTTGCATCCTGGTATTTCTTTCCCAGTACTTCACCAAAACTGTTCATGGAAGGCACTGTCAGCCCCTTACCTCTGTTGCCTTTGTTTTCCCTTGCTGCAATTTGGCTGTCCCATGGCAACTCTCTCAGAAAACCTCTGAAGAAAAAAGTAAGGCCAGCAAAATAGACAGCAAGTGTCAAGGGCCACTCAGGAATTAGCAGCAGAAATTGGGTCCTCAGACCTTTATCTTTTCAGAGGTCTCTGGAGCCAGAAAGGAAGGACATGGACCTGATGGTGTGGGTCCAGAGGAGGGCCATGAAAATGATCATCAGGCTGGAGCACCTCTCCTATGAGGACAGGCTGAGGGAGCTGGGATTGTTCAGCCTGGAGA
Source organism: Eubucco bourcierii (assembly GCA_013396675.1). Taxonomy (NCBI): domain Eukaryota; kingdom Metazoa; phylum Chordata; class Aves; order Piciformes; family Ramphastidae; genus Eubucco; species Eubucco bourcierii. The sequence goes on along the minus strand of VWZE01002670.1, from coordinate 133,248 downwards.
AGAGAAAGCTCTAGGGAGACCTAATAGCACCCTTCCAGTACCTAAAGAGGGCCTACAAGAAGGCTGTGTGGACTGTTTCCAAAGGCCTACAGTGATGGGATGAGGGTTAACAGTTTGAAATTAGAGGAGATTTAAATTAGATGATAGGAGTAAGTTTGTGCTACAAGGGTGTTGGAATACTGGAACAGGTTGCCTCAGGAGGTAGTTCAGGCCTGATCCCTGAAGATATTCAAGGTCAGGTTTGACAGGGATCTGGGCAAGCTGATCTAGTGGAATATGTCCCTGGTCCCTGCAGGGGGGGGTTGGACTAGGTGACCTTTAGAGGCTCCTTCCAACCCAAACCATTCTACGATTCAATGATCTTCCCCACAAGCATCCTGTGCTTTCTCCTTCCCAGTGTTCAGAGAGTAAAGGAGATCTGGTGCCTCCCTGACACATCACAGGCAGTACACTTTGTGCCTGTGCAGAACAACCACCTCCATTTCTGAACAGTGACAGCAATACCAATATTTAACTGACTTCTTTTCTTTCTACACACAGTTGTCTTTGCAATTAGTTTTGTTGTTCTGTCTGGTCTCTTTTTTCAGTTTTCACACTTCTACATAATTGAAGGAACCAGACAGCTACTGCAAGAGCTAAGCTGAAGTCTGGCAGAAGAATGGTCCAGGCAATAATTTATAAGCCTTATGACAGACTCTGAGCTGGGCTACTGGGCATTTGGAGCAGTCATTACAAAACAGGACAGAAAAAGCAGTTGCACAGCTGACCTATGCAGAAGTCACTAAAATGTCAATTGTAGGAGTCTGGCACCAAGGGCAGGGTCTTAATTTTCCCCAGAGTGTTAGTGTACAAAGGTCCAAGTGACATTAGTGGGAGCTCCAAGTCCCCAGCACTTCTGAAGGGCTCATCATTAATACCTTGCTCAAGGTCATGCAGCATGCCTACAGAAAAGCCCAGAATAAAGCACAGTTCTCACCTTTCACCACTTTATATTATTTTACACAGACTCAAAAGCTTGGGAGCAAAGATTTATCTACATTCTTCAAGTATCCAATTAAATGCATACATTCATTATTAAAAATCTGTGACATAAGCAATTTGCAGATGTATCATTAGCAATACATTGTCTGATGTTCATCCAACCTTTACAAGCACATATAATAGCATTTCATTTTCTATTTATACTCTGAGCTGTAGTGTGGAACCCTTGTTGGAAATGAAGAGACCATTTGTTCAGAAACCCGAGTGGGAAGGTTCTGCTCTTGAAGGATTTAAAAGCTTGCAAACTCTCCTAATTACATTTAAAGTTGTACTTTCCAAAGCTCTCTTGAAAGAGCTGCACATCCATCCTTGAGTTAAAAGCATTGCCTCGAAGTTTGAAGCCAAAGACTGCAAATGCAGAACTCTGTGCTTCAGAGTTAATGGCATTCATTCTTCTGTCATCCCCCACAGCATCGGAGAGAGCAACACATCAGAGAGGTGTGTTCCACTGTCAGGCTCTGTGGGTACTTGCTGTGCTCACAGACTTCACCACCAAGCTGAAACCCAAGCAAGGGGACCCACACAGAATCAGTCAGGGTTGGAAGGCACCACAAGGATCATCCAGTTCTAACCCTCCCTGCCATGGGCAGGGACACCCTACCCTAGATCGGGTTGGCCAGAGCCTCATCCAGCCTGGCCTCAACCACCTCCCTGGGAAACTCATTCCAGGGTCTCACCACTCTCATGGTGAAGAACTTCCTCTTCATATCCAGTCTGAATCTCCCCACCTCCAGCTTTGCTCCATTCCCCCTAGTCCACTCACTACCTGATAGCCTTAAAAGTCCCTCCCCAGCTCTTTTATAGGCCCTCTTCAGATACTGGAAGGCTACAATACAGTCACCTGTGAGCCTCCTCTTCTCCAGACTGAAGAGCCCCAACTCACATGTTCTCACACATGCTTTGACAGCAAGCCTTTAGCTCAGACTTATTGTTTGGTTATTCTTCCACAAGTTATCTTCCCCCTCACTACACCAGGCCTCAACACACAGTAAGCGCTACAGCAGGACACAGCCTTGTTTTCCCTGTGAAATAATCAGAGTTCTAGACAGACATTCCTGATTTTTCTCCCTGTAGCCAAAGGGAGCACACAAAAGGTCTCCTAAATCCACAACAGCATTGCAGCCAGCAGCTATTAAAGTTCTGAGTTCAGCAAGTGTAATCCAGTAGCCTGGGGAATCATTTCTGGGACAGCCCCAAGTTCTGCTCTAGGTTTAGCTGAGTTGCAGTATGAAGCAAACAATACAGCTGATGAAAGGGAGAGAAAGGATAGAGAGCTGCACCTAGCCCACAAAGCATGCTGCCATCATCCAGACTCTACTCTTACTTGCTAATAACAACAGAGAGTGTTTACACAGCAGGAACTCAAACAGGACTTACCTAGTAGAGTTTTAGGGTTGGTTAACCCTAACTGTACCACTGGGTTTTCTAAGATGGCTTGGAAGAGAGGGCTGTTGGTGTCAATGCCCTTGTATAAGTCCTCTGGAGAAGGCTTTCTGTCTCCCAGCAGCCATTCACACTGAAAGAGATCACCAGGCACAACTGACTTCATGATTGGTTCCATCACAATCAGTGTCTCCAAAGTTCTGACACATGTGGCATGTTAAAACACACTTTTTCCTGTCACAATTCAAGACCAAGCTCTGCATTCTTCACACCAGGCTGCTGTTCATTTCTCTGCTGCTCCCCCACACAACTTATTTCCACAGGAACAGCAGCAGTGCCTGGCATGGTAATAAAGTTCTACCAGCCTTGGATGTTTCAAAATTAGGGAAGATAGGAGTCATCCCACCTATGTCCTGCCTCAAAGGAACCTCATCAAGAAGCTCACACCATGGTAGCCTGAAATAACACCCAGCACAATACCCAGCACTGGATGCCTAAGAGAAGATTCCTCAGCTATCAGCTGTGTCAATGTAAGTTTTCCTGAACATATCCACTAGTGGGGGCCTAATCATTCTTTGAAAGCCTTCATATTCTTTTAATTCCATGAACTGTGGAATGCATTGCTGCAGCATCATGGAATGGTAAGGTTGGAAGTGACCTCAAGGATCATCTAGTTCCAACCCCCTGCCATAGGCAGGGACACCTCCCACTAGCACAGCTCACTCAAGGCCTCATCCAACCTGGCCTTGAACACCTCCAGGGAGGGAGCAGCCACAACCTCCCTGGGCAACCTGTGCCAGTGTCTCACCACCCTCACTGCAAACAACTTCCTCCTAACATCCAGTCTAAATCTCCCCTCTGCCACTTCAAATCCATTGCTCCTTGTCCTGTCATTGCAAGTCCTTGTCAATAGTCCCTCCCCAGCCTTCCTGTAGGCTCCCTTCAGATCCTGGAAGGCTACTCCAAGGTCTCCTGGAAGCCTTCTCTTCTCCAGGCTGCAGAGCTCCAAATCTTGTAGCCTGTCCTCACAGGAGAGCTGCTGCAGCCCTCTGATCATTTACAATCCGCAGAGCTCGAATTTTTCACTTGATCATTTATTCCTGTCCTTCATTCAGTGAGTAATTACTGGCACTACATTTTCCTTTCTCACGACAGCACAATCTCTCTTGCAGATTCTGGTAGGGGAGTTTCTCAAAAAGGTTTTGAAGATCCACACAGACAACCTCAATCAGATCAGCCATGCCAAATTCCTCCAAGAAGTCTAAACTCCTTGTATTGTGGTTGTGTCCCGAATCTGAAAGAGGCACAGGATGTGTAGTGCTCATTTCACCTCGGCTTTCTGAGAGACCAAAACATCCACCACTTCAACCACAAAAAGAAACAGCTGAGCAGACCAAGAGGGCAGTAAGGAAGAGATGTTGTACTCACAGCTGCATTTTGATGATTGTTGTTTACTTTGAGTGCATCTACCACTTCTTTTTCATCAAATCCCATCTCCATCAGGGCAATGACAGCCTAGAGCAGATTGGCACAGCTTAGTCAATGTAACATTTAAAACAGAGATGAGAACAATCACACCCTCCCACCTTCTGTGGGGTACAAGACCCCGTTGTTTCCATATCTAGCCCTCTAAGTAACCTTATCTACAAAATTTCCAATTGCTCTGTACCCAAAGAACCTTTTTTATGGAAGAATAAATCCTTAAAGGTAGTTTCTATCCTCAACACTGAAAGCAAGGCAAGGAGCAAGCACACCCAGGGTAGAAAGGAGAAGAGCAGGAGAGAAACACCTGAATTTAGAACTTCTCTCAGGTCACAAAGCTTTTGTTCACATCTCACTGATAGCTCAAGCCTCAAATGCACTTGTTCCAGTCACTCAAATTTCACTTATCAGATTTATTATAGTGCTGGTGAGAGTTATGTATTTAGGCAAGCATGTCTAGATACTGTTTTGAGAATGTTTCATCATTTAGAAATTGTACCCAGGTCAAACACATTTGCAGCTTTTAGCCCACATCTCAAGAAACAGCTTGTTGTAAAGACAAAGTGAGAGATTCAAAAGAGCACCTCCTGGTGACTTTACAGTGTGATAACAACACTGAATTTTCCTTCAGCTAATGCTGCACTCTGAAAACCAACCTGCTAACTTCTGCATTTGCTGCAAGGCTGAAATCTGCTGGTGGTAGTTTTCTTTGCCCTCTAAAAAGAAAAGTGCCTTTCCATCCTTTTCTACAGTAACAGGACCTATTTCTGTCCTGCAGCCCTTCCTTCCTAGACAGCAGTGGTGAAATGCAATGCCAGGAGTCTGGCAGCTCACTTCAGTCCCATCAGTGAATTTTCAGGTGCAGAAATAACAGAGTCAGTAGTTTAGACCCCGAGATCTGAGACAGCAACAACTTCATTACCTAATAACCGTTTCAGCAGCCTGAATTTAAATAGTCCATAAAGACTTCCACTAAAACACTGTTCAGCCAGCACAACACATACCTGCCCATGTGTCCCATTTAACTTAGTAACTACACAGTTGTTTGGATCCCATGGTGCCCACACTGCCCCTTCCAACCCCAGCAGTTATCTAATGAGACAAGCACCACATACTCGTGGGTCTGGATGAAACTTTCTTTTCCTCCGGATCTTCTTGAATAGTTCTGTCAGCTCATCCTTGGCCTCCTCCCCACCTGCCTCTGCACTAGGACCTGCAGTTGCTTCAGCAGAGGATGCACCAGCTTCATCTGTGGCTTCTGATGGAGTTTGACCTGGAAGTGGAGCATCCACTGCAGGGTCATCTGCATGTTCTATCAACCACTCCATGGCTTGTGTGACTGACATACTGAAAAGCAAACCGAAACACAGGGAGGATAAGCAGCACTCCAGATGTACAGCAGCAGCACACAGAAGTTTGCCTCTCCATTTATTCCCATGGCATTAATTATTCCCATGGTAATAATTAATTCCAGGTAATTAAACCTGGAAGTTAATAACTTCCAGGTTAATTAGTGTCTGGAAAGTCATAAATCATGAAGTTTTGGAACAAAACTCAGAGCACCTGAATTCCCTCTGCATTCAGACAGACCTCTGAAGTCAGGAAGACAGAGGAATGAAGTCCATCTTGGACAGCTGCAACCCAGATTTTAAAAGGCATTTCTGAGGGAGTCACCTTATTCTGCACATTATCTGCTTTGCTTCAACACAGTGACACCAGCTATTTGCAACTGTCAGCAAAACTGCAAACCAAGCACGTTCCAAATTTACATGGAACCACAGTTCAGCTGCAAGCTGCTTTGTTGCTTCTTAGGGAGATCTCTCTCAAGACACTTGAGATCTGGAATGCCATTAACAACACAAGAAAGAGGGAGAAAAACATTATACGTGCACAATATGCCCTGAGCAAGAGCAGAACTGAACACAGGCAACTGCACTTGGACAGGTACCACTCTGCTGTTCCTTCACTCTGGCTTAGGGAGGTCAGGCAAAGTGAACACAACATCAGGATCATAACATGGTCACTTGGTGGGTAGTTAACTGCTCAAGGTAAGGAATGCTGAGCAGTGCAGGAAGTAAATATAACAGGCAATTGAACATGTAATTTCATGTGAGATGTGGGAATTATTACATGTTCATAGAGAGGAAAGCCTTTGCCTATTTGGTTTGTTAGTTACAACACAAAAGAGAGGACATCAGCTCTTCAGTTGGAGAAGAGAAGGCTTCCAGGACACCTGATAGTGGCCTTCCAGTATCTGAAGGGGGCCTACAGGAAGGCTGGGAAGGGACAATTTACAAGGTCTTGCAGTGACAGGACAAGGGGCAATGGGTTTGAATAGGTTTGAAATCTCCCCTGGCAGAGGGGAGATTTAGACTGGATGTTAGGAGGAAGTTCTTTCCAGTGAGGGTGGTGAGACACTGGCACAGGTTGCCCAGGGAGGTTGTGGCTGCTCCCTCCCTGGACGTGTTCAAGGCCAGGATGGACAAGGCCTTGAATGACCTGTACTAGCGGGAGTTGTCCCTGCCTATGGCAGGGGGTTGGAACTAGATGATCCTTGAGGTTCCTTCCAACCTTCCCATTCTATGATTCTATGATCAGAGAAGTCTTTCTGAGCTGTTAGGGAGAGGTATTGGCAAAGAGGGACTGGAACGTGTTGTAGATTCTCCATCACTAGAGATATTTGAAAATGGTCTAGAAAACCCCTCTCAGGAATGAGGCTGCACAGATGATTTTCCTTAGGGCATGAGAAGCAGCATATTACCTCCTATCTCCCCACAGTTGCTGTCTGGACTTCACAATATGCTTGGGATGTTTTCAAAAGATCGGCATGAGGTTTGTTTGGGTTTGTTTTGGGTTTTTTTTAGCTGGAAGACTGTTGTGGATGGGCTTGGTTTGCTCTTTTCTCTGTAAAATCTGAATTCTAAAGCAGTAGGAGTTTCATACTTGGGAAGAGTGTCAGCCTGGCAGCCCTGTGAACTGCAGACCACCTCTTCATTCCAGAGCAAGCTGAGCACCATTCCCTGTGCCATCCCCACCTGTGCATTGCCTGAGGCAGCACTGCTCTTTGAGTTACTGCTTTCTCCAGCCTAGATTTAGGTGACCCACATAAGGAGGCTTTAGAGAACAAATGCAATTTGCAATTTTAACCATCTCAAGCACTTCACAGGCAGAATGCTGAGTACACTTACTGATTTAACCGGAGGGCTTTGACAGCTCTGCTTTCTGGAAACCCCATTTCTGTAAGCTGTCGCAGAGCTATCTCATCCACTCTGTCTTCCTCATCCTCATCCAGCATGGCTACACATACACAAAACAATGTTCACGTTGACTTCAAGCTAAAAAGAACACCCACCACACCACCACCCCCAATGCAATGGCATGTGTTAGTTTCAAACTCCATGTTTCTCTTCTGTCCCTTCTTTTGTTTCTGCCCCAAATTTGCCGTCTCATCATTTAACTTGCTGCAGTCAGCTTAGTCTGCCTTAGATAGATTCTTCCAGGACAAGGACTTTGCCCAGACGTGTTTGAGATCTTAAGCAAAAGGCAGCTAACTCTCACAGGACCATGCTATTGCACATAAATATACCTGAAGATCTATTTATCTGGCAAGTAAGTTGGATCTGGCTGTAGCAAATCTCAAAGGTGAGCACTTCCCACAAACTGAATCAACAGCTTCACTTTCTTCTCATTTGGCTACCTCCTTGTGCATTTGAAACTATTCTTTAGCATGTCTAAAGTGAAAGTCTAAGTTTCCCAGCTCACTACTACCTTTTTTTTTGACATGGAACTTCTCATCCATCCCAAAGCCACTTCAGAAATTCACCACTTGTACATATACAATCCATTTACACAGGGTGAATATTTGGCCACAAAGTTGGCAGCAGCTTTGCTGTTACACCAAGGTCTGGACTCCACTCTGTGAGCCCATTCTTCTGCTACAGAAGCAAACAAGTTCCAGTTGATTGCACAGGGCTGGGTGATAGGTTGGACTGGATGATCTTGGAGGTCTCTTCCAACCTGGTTGATTCTATCATTCTAAGTTCCCAGGACTGAAACAGTAACTATAAAGATAAGTTCATACCATTTGCCCTCTTGAACAGTTCAACTGCTTCTGGGTTCAGTGCTAGCAATTTCTGTGCAACTTCTATCAGAGACAGTAAGATCTTCCGGAGCTCTGTCTGGAACTGCAAGAAAGGAAACTGTCAAAACATTCAGACAGGAAGTTACATCTCCTGTTAGGATCTCAGCCCGGCCCCCTGGACAGAATGTTGCTTATTAGGCCTCTATTTTCCTTGCATAGTCTCTCAAGAAGCACTAGGCCTTTCCTGTGAAGTGCTACATGGCCAGGAAAATCTACTGGGCAGAGAAATCTTTATTTCTTCCACAGCCTGCTGCCCAGTACCACCACCACATGTCAGTGCTCAGGAACACTCCTGCCTCACAGAAAACAGGTTCATCACCTTGCCCAGGTGTTACAGTAGCTTCATACTGCTTTTCCTTGCTTCTGTGAACCAATGAGCCTCCTTGGTGTGCTACCTGCTCTCTAGTGATCCAAACCTGAACACCACAGACCAAAGCTGTCTTCTAAACTAAAGCATCACCAGTTCCTTTCAGTTGGACATTTGGTTTTAAATATACTGTGCTCAGTAGGTCATGATGGTCAGTAAACAGCTTAAATGCCAACTGTCCCCTTTAGGTTAGTAGGGCACACTGACAGCATGTGGTATGTAGGCAGATTGGTTGCTTTATACCCCTTGCAGCACTAAAATAGTCTCCCTGCTGCTGAAGATAAAGAAACATTAGAGACTATCAGCATTCAATAACTGAAGCCAAAATTTATGCTTAGTTTCTCTTTTCACAACCAGGGAAGACAGAAACCCCCACTGCAAATCCCTGAACTATTTCAGACTGAAATAAACTCCTCTCAACTTCACATTTGCCAGATCTTGAGAGAGTTTGCTGAGGCTTTCCCAAGGACAAATACAACATCTGAAATCAGAGTCTTTTGTTACCACTAAATTCCATGACCAGTGTCTAAATCTTTAGCTGTCTACTGTAGACTACATTTGAATTTCTCTTCTAAAGGAGAGGGAATCACATTTTTCTGCAAGAGAAAAGGCCACACAAAAGGTACTTGGATGTTAGGGTGAGAGTTTAAGCCAAGTCCAATACTTACATCCCTCATGTTGTGATGGGCCACAGTGCGATCCACGCTGCGAGAGGGCAGGTTTGCAGTCGCTTTGAGGATGGCATCCTTATCAGGAGCTTTCTGCTCTTGTTTCCTCTGAAGGATAGGAAACATGATCAGGTTTCATAACCCATTACTCACACAGCATAGCTGAAAGCAGTTTCTTGTCCTTGACCAAGCACCAAGCAGCACTCTGGAACTGGCAGTTAAGAGAACCAGCTGTCTAGCAATACCCAGGGTTTAACAGCACCAGAATCATTCTGTACTTAACAAAACTGGACCTGTTGCTTTGCCTCATTTCCTATTTCTCTCACCTAAACACACAGGGAAAATCTAGTACAAAGAGAAGTGGTGAACCAAACATGGAGAGAACAGAGGTCTCAGTGCCCAGGGCCATGCTCTGCTCATAGCTTGCTCTCTTCCAACCCACAGATTGTTGAGATGCACCAACACAGTGCCCAGACCAGCACTCAACTGCTCCACATTAGGAGTGCTTCATAACTTGCAGGTATCATGCAGAGAGAGATGGTGCCTTGGATTTTCACTACATGCTCATAGTCCAGAAGAAAACACAGCAGGGGACAACTAGAAACACTTCCCAGTCTTAAGTAATGCTTTACAGTGACATTCTGTGCAGCAAGACCATACTAAAGGGAGGAGACATACACCAATACCTACAGGAAGGGACACAGAGACATACACCAATACCTACAGGAAGCAAGAAGAAACAAAGCTGTGCAAGGATGAAGTAGAGACACCTAGAAATTCACAGTCAGGCACAAGCATTGCTCAATGTGCTGATGTAACATCAACTGCAGTATCACTCAAGCACAAGCATCATCCTGAGCATCACTGACCCTCAGTAACAATTACATTCTGAAATAAAGAACAGTCAAGGGCCAATACTTCTGCTCTAGACACCTGGTTAGAGGGTGACAAGCCACAGACAAAGATAGAAGACAGCCTGACAGCAAATAAACACACTTCTGGGTTTTCAGGTTGAGAAAAAGCAAGGCACAGTTGTTAATCTGTTCAAAGATCAAATCTCTATGTGTTGGTTTGAGGCCAATTGGAATGCTTTAATGAAAAGAACTAGATTATAGGCTGTGAAAAGAAAACAATGGTGATGTCTACTTCACTCATGGGCTTGCTGAGATGTATAAGAACAAGAACTCACACATAGATAACACAGTGTTGTCTCTGCCTCTCTGGGAGCTTCTGGCCTTTCTGCTGTGTACCCTTACTAATCACTCTGCTTCTAACACCCCTTGCTGATCCTCCAAACTCACCTTGCACATAAGCCAAACCCTGGGGTAAGGCAGAGGGGTGGAAAGAAGGTGGAAGGGTGGTTGGGAGCCCCTCCTGGGGACACTGATTTCTGGGAGGGGGATTGTCCTTCTCTATTACCTTTAACTTGTATATTTCTGTCAATATTCCTGCATATTGTGTATGTATCTGTTTGTAAATTGTGCTAAGCTGTAAATAGAGCTTCATTCCTTAACTTCCAGCTGGCTGAGTCTAGTCTGGGTGATTTTCAATAGTGTGGGGGGACAGGTAACTTGCAAACCATCACATTCTACCACTTCCACAGGGGCTATCTGCATGTCTTAGTCTAAGGTATGTCTAAGAAATGGAAAATCAGCTTCCTCAAAGTTTGGAAGAAGTATGAAACAACTTCCTTAGAATTTAACAGGCAGTAGTTGCCTCTACAGACAAGAGTGCACCACAGCAATCCTTCTGCCAGCTCATCAGTAAAGCAGCTAAGTAAGTCCAGAAGTCTTTCAAACTCACTTTCTCCTCTGCTGACACGTCTGCCATTTTGGGGAGCGGAGGTGGCGCACGCTTCTTGATCAAAAGCAAGACATCTAGAAATAGAATGATACTGAAATACATTAGAAAGCAGTGTGAGAACAGCCCTAAGGCAGTCCATAAAGTCACTTCTCCCTGAAATGAATTTAGTATTAATTCCATCAGAGCTTTTTCACACTTTAAAACCTGAATGGTTTTATACACTCCCCTTAGGTGTTTGCTGCTCCTTAGTGCATAGAGATTTCCAAACGTGGTCCATTATTAGTTGGATCTAAGGAAAATCTTCTTCACTTTGAGGGTGCTGGAGCACTGCATCAGGTTGCCCAGAGAGGTTGTGGAGTCTCCTCTGGAGACTTTTCAAAACCTGCCTGGGCATTGTGATCCTGAGCAACCTGCTTTGGGTGACCCTGAATTTGCAGGGTGGGAGCAAGGCAAGCATCAAGCTTCAACACAAACTTCCAGTGTCAGGCTAAAGCTCACCTGTGTGCATGAATGGCTGCAGAGTGACTCAGTCTAGAGCAAGGCTGCATCACTGGCAGCCCAGGAGGGCAAGTATCAAGAGCAAACAAGTCTCCAATCTCAAATATCCCACAACACCTGGCACAAGCTTCATTTGAGCTTGTCAGACTAAGTCAGGCTTCCACTAACAGGGAACCCTTCTTCTGGGAATCAAGTGAAGCTTTGCAAGATTCTTGTACCTGTTACTATCACCTACATTCTAAGGGCAGAGAGATGCAGATACACAGCTTGGAGCCCTGAAGGGGTCTGTGCAGCACCTGCAGCTCTTCAGCCAGATCCAGCCTGACACACGGTTTTTAGTCCGTTGCATTAAGCAGCTAAAAGGCAAACGAAGCGTGCTCTGCACAACAAGTTTCCTTGGCTTGGCTCAGCACATAACAGCCAAGAGCAACAGCTGGTGCAGGCTGTTAACCCTCATTTGTCCAGCTGATCAGAAGGCAAGAGGATCCACGTGCTGACTCTTGGCTGCCCTGTGCAGTCAGTCGGTGGCCACCGCCTGCTGGCGGTGATTCTCGTCTCGCTGACAGATAAGGCACAGGAGAGGCAGAGCACGTTGCAGGGGGAAAGGGAGTGAAGAGGCTTTCCCGTGGCAGCTTGGGAGGTGCACACAGTTAATACTGCTGAGCTGCTGTAAACTGCAATTCAAACCTCGGCAGGAGCCCGCACCTCGCCCAGAAATAACACACACCAGCCTTGGCACTTCCCAGCTCCCCTCCAGCTCTAAAGGTGAGAGGTGACACCAAACCCTCCTGCTCACAGCAGCTGCTCTCCAGCCTGCAGGAACTCAGGCAAAAACCCAGGGACTCTGCTCTTGCCGAGTTTCTGGTTCAGGCAATGTCTGCAGCAGTCCTGCTTCTCTCCCTTTCTGCACCACTACCCTTTGTCTCCAGAAGGGACCACTGAAGCTGTCTGGGGAAAACTGACTCCAGCCCTCACCTCCAGATCTTGTTTCACATGAATCCTTTGCATCTTTAAAGTTCAGGAGCAAATACACACCTCAAATACTGCACTGCAGTCAATGACACTACAGCACCATGGGTTCTGACCTACACTTGCAGAGGCCTGAATGAGACCTGAGCTGCACTCAGGTATATCTCAGCAACCATCCTTCTGCTTGGCCTGGAGACCTCAAGAAACGCCCCCCCCAAGCATTGGCTTGTCTGTCTGGGAATACTCAGCTATGACAACTACTTCTGAATTGTTTTGAAGGGAAAATGCTCCCCTGGAGGTTTAAAAAAAAAAAAAATCCTTTAAAAGAGATAGAAATAATCTCTTTAACTTATTGATTTAATGAACACTCCTAATTCTGTTCTAACTCTGAAAGAGTAAAGAAAAGCAAACTGCTCAAGGTGTTCTGCCTAGGAAAAAAAAAAAAAAAGCCTTTTTTTCTTTTCCTTTTCCTCCTTTTTAGCTTTCTATGTCAAAGCAGAAAGCAGATATTAAAAAGGTTACTGTTTGGAACTTGCCAACTACTTAAACACTATCTCATCTTTTTAGGTTGACAGGATATAAACCTCCCCCCAGCCAATCTTACCTCTGTCTTGAATGTTTTCCTCCAAGACTGTTTTTGTGTCTGTCAGCACCTTCTCAGAAGTAGCATGGATCAACTTATGATGCGTCACGGTTTTTGGGTCCTCCAGGCTCCCAGGTACACACTGCAGAAGATAATAAATATCAAAGATCAGAAGAGAGAAACAAGCTCACTGCATGAATCACTGTGCTCTGCACTGAAGATTCTCCACATACAAACTGTGCCAGCATTTATGAGCTTCTTAATAGCTTAAAGTAACCACACAACATGCCAGAGGCCAGGGCACAGAATGTGTTTTATTAAAGAAACTCCAGCTTGATTTATGCTCTTAACAACACTGACTGTGGTAGGTCTCTACCTGTAAATCCAAGCTCCTAGTTAGGAAAAATCACCACCAAAATGAAGGTTTATACCCTTCCTTCCTCATAGAATGCTAGGGATCGAAAGGGACCTCCAGAGATCATTAAGTCCAGCCCCCCTACAAAGCAGAACCACTTAGGACAGATCACACCTGAATGTGTTCCAGTGAGTTTTGAAGATCTCCAGAGAAGGAGACTCCACAAGTTGTCTGGGCAGCCTGTTCCAGTACTCTCACAGTAAAAAATGTTTTTCTCATGTTGAGGTGGAATTTTCTGTGACCAAGTTCACATCCATTGCCTCTTGTCCTGTCATTGGGTATTGCTGAAAAGAAACTGGCTCCACTCTCCTGACAGCCACCCTTCAGATACTTGTAGACACTGATAAGGTCCCCTCACAGCCTTCTCCTCTCCAGACTACACAGCCTCAGGTCTCTCAGTTTCTCCTCCTAAGAGATGCTCCAGTCCCTTTATTATCCTGCCTTAATCATCCTCCGTGCTGATTGCTACACCTAAGTTCCAACTTACTATGGTGATCTTATTGTGGTCTTCCAGTATCATAAGGAGGCCTACAAGAAAGCTGGTGAAGGACCTTCTAGGATGTTGGATAGTGACAGGACTAAGGGGAATAGAGCTAAACTAGAAGTGGATAGATGCAGATTGGATGTTAGGAAGAAGTTCTTCACTGTGAATGTGTTGAGGCACTGGAACAGGTTGCTCAGGGAGGTGGTAGAAGCTCCATCCCTGGAGGTCTTCAAGGCCAGGCTGGATGGGGCTCTGAGCAACCCAATCTAGTGTGAGGTGTCCTTGCTTGTGGCAGGGTGATTGGAACTGGATGACTCTTAGGGTCCCTTGGGATCCCTTCCAATCCTGACAATTCCAAGATTCCAAACTTTAAATGGCCGAAGACCCAACATTACAGCACAACCACCCCACGTGGGGATTTGTAGTCTCTCACTACAGGACATCTCTATCATGCTTCATTCAGTGTTGGTCCTATACTCAGGCCCAGAGATCTGAAGCAAAGCAAGGATGTCCTAGGACCCACAGCTACATGAACTCTGCTCCAAATCTCTGAGGTCACCCACTCTTCATGAGAAGTTTGAGGCTAGCAAAATAATATCACTGGAATGCAAATCTACAGAGAGCACCCAGTGTCCTACAGGCTGTAACAATACAGTGTGCTCCTTACTGGTGTCAAAGTAGAGGAGAGACTCTCTGCTTCAGCTACTAATTATTATTTATACACACTGGCAGACTAAACAAACAACAGCCAGCAGTGATTTTAGTTTATGTGACCTTAAACTCAGAAGGAAACTACAATTTCTGCACCGTGTTTCAGGTTGAAGTCAGATCCAGCATCTGAAGAGGACCACAGATCTTCAACCTCTGAAGCAGACCTACAGGAAGGTTGGGGAGGGACTGTTTAAAAGTGCTTGTGGTGATGGTAGGATGAAGGGCAATGTCTTAAAACTAGAGCCTAAAAGACTTAGGTTGGACATTAGAAGAAATTTCTTCCAGTATTTCACTACTCTCATTGTGAACAGGTTGCCCAGGGAGATGGAGTGGGCCCCCATCCCTGGAGATCAAATTCAGGGTTGAATTTGACAGGTCCCTGAGCAACCTGATCTGGTTGGAGGTGCCCCTGCTCACTGCAGATGCATTGGACAAGATGACTTTTGAGAGTCCCTTCCAACCTAATGCATTCTGAGATTTGGCTGCTGGAGTCCTAATCTGCATCCCTGCTAAAAAGCATTAAACAAAAGCTCTGTGCACAACTTTTCTTCCCAGTCATAGTCAGCATACAGCAGATTTTTTCCCCCCATGCAGGAATGTTGTGCTCAATTCCATATTACAATTCTAAACCGTGTGTCAATTGATTCACCAGAAAAATCAAGTTCAAATCCTGAAAAGGAATGTGCACACACAAGCCTTGAACTGACTCATCTTCACACCAGAGTGGCTCCCAGATCCACAGGGACAGATTTCAAGAACATTACATCAGTGCATCTAGAGGCTTTTAACTCGTTTGAGTGGAGAGGGAAGGAAAAAAAAAAAAAAAAAGAAAAAAAAAAAAGCAGAGTGGTTGCAATTCCAGAAAGGCAAAATTAAAAATAACAACCAACCCACCCTACAAAATTGCTGCTGCTGTTCTCACCACAAAGCGAGGCACTTAATGCTGACCTCACCTGCTCTGCTCACAGAACACAGCTTTTAATGACACCTCTTTCAGGACATGTTCCTTACCAAGCCACTTCTTAGCACATCTGCAGAGGAGTGCATTCACCCTTCACACAGCAGAGCCATTTCCCTGAAATCACTGCTTCTGTTGCTGCAGCATTTAGTCTTGTTCCTTATAACATCTGTCACCAGCCCCCTCCAAAGGAAACCTTTTAGTCCATCCTCACCTTTGCTATTGTGACTGCAGCTGATGGAAAATTCACCTGCCTGCTCTTTATCCAAACACAGCAGGCTCGTTTTCCTCACTGATCTTCAATTCTTCACCTGAACTCCTGTACAGTTCTGATGTCCCAATGATCACAGAATATTTTGGGTTGGAAAGGACCTTAAAGATCATCTAGCTCAAACTTTCCACTAGCCCAGGTTGCTCAAAGCTCCATCCAGCCTGGCCTTGAACACCTCCAGGGAGGAGCATCCACAACCTGTCTGGGCAACCTGTTCCACTGTCTCACCACCCATACTGTAAAGAATTTCTTCCTAATCTCCAGTCTATATCTCCCCTTTTCCAGCTCAAATCCATTCTCTCTCATAGAATGGTAAGGTTGGAAGGGACCTCAAGGATCATTTAGTTCCAAATCCCTGCCATAGGCAGGGACACCTCCCACTAGCACAGGTCACTCAAGGCCTCATCCAATCTGGCCTTGAACACCTCCAGGGAGGGAGCATCCACAACCTCCCTGGGCAACCTGTGCCAGTGTCTCACCACCCTCACTGGAAAGAACTCCCTCCTAACATCCAGTCTAAATCTCCCCTCTGCCAGTTCAAACCCATTGCCCCTTGTCCTGGCATTGCAAGACCTTGTCAATAATCCTTCCCCAGTCTTCCTGCAGGCCCCCTTCAGATACTGGAAGGCTACTACCAGGTCCCCTCGAAGCCTTCTCTTCTCCAGGCTGCAGAGCCCCAACTCTCTCAGTCTGTCCTCATAGGAGAGCTGCTCTCATCCTACCACAACCAGCCCTTTCAATAAGCCCCTCCCCAGCACAATAAGATTTAGGGGAGAATGCTGGAGTCTTGCTTTGTCTAACAGCAGCTTCTTTACCAATCCTTCAGCATATTAACTGCTGAACAAAAGCCAAAGAACACATTAAAGCCTTAAAGCAGCTGGGAGCACCTCCTGAAATTGATCTGATTAGTTATCCAAAACACATGAGAGTACATCAGTGGGACAGCTTCCCTCTGAACAAGCTCAAAATACTTCTGTTACAGACCTTGGGAGTCATGGCCCCAGAGCAAGAACTTGGAAATGGGAGCTGGGAGGTGTATGTTTGGGATGGGACATGACACAGATCTATTATCCATTGTTTCCTTAGCACATACTAATGGGAGACTGCTTAGTGAAATACTGAGCTTATCTTAACATGCCCTGGAAATAGGCCACCTCAACAGGCCATGTCTCTGCTAGCTCTCAACAGCCCATGAAGAACTACCACTACTAATCATCCAGATCTCCCTGTGGAATCTTGCTTCATGAGCAGCACACCTGCCAAAATGCAGCATTTTTATATTGAATACAAGGCTTTAAAGTCCAACTGCAACCATCTTCCTGCTCAAGAGTGAGCAGAGCACTGGGAAGCCACAGGAAGAGCAGTGAAAGGAGGAGGACTCCCTGGACAGTGCAGAGGAAGCAAAAGAAAGCAGAGAAATGAGGGTGCACCTCAAAGCTCAGAACTCAGGGTGCACCTCAAAGGCTCAGGGCATGGCTGGGGTTAGCAAGCACTGCTCCCCAGCAATCAGAGGTGCAACATGCTGGGAAGAGGAGCACACTCTCATCTTTTTGTACAAAGGGACTGTAAGGAAAGGATTTGCTCTCTCATTGTTTTGCTTCCAGCATAAATATTTGCATTTGTTTTTAGCACTGGAGCTCAAGCAGGCTGCTTTGCCAGGCAGGTGAGAAACCTTTGTTCACAGGCGTCTGAGCAACTGCTGCAATTGTAAGCCCTGGTGATGCCAAATGCTGTTTGCAAAGCCTGGTAACCACAAGGCTTTCTGTTTACTTTTATAAATAAGAAAAAGTGGGGGGTTTTGTTTGCTTTTATTAACACAAACATTTGAAAATAGCATTGGCACTCCCCACCGCTAAGCTTGGCTGGCTTAAACCATCTGCATCCCTCGCAAAGTATCCAAAACAAGCCCAGGGGCATGAACCTTATTTCTGCACTGAGAGCATCTTGCACCTCAGTTACACAGATTCTCCTTCTCAGACCTTAAAATCCAGGTGAGTATCATTGAGGCAATAAGAGAAAGGGGAAGAGAACCACAGAAGCTATAAAAATTTTGTCTCACATTGCCAGGAAAATCACAGTTAGAGCTTACAGATACATGCAGCCTATACTTGTGCATCTCGAGTGCATGGCCACAATCTCCATCAGTACTTCAGAAACAAGGTCCAGCCTCAGCAAGGAGAAATTAGAGCATTGGAACCAGGGCTGCCCACAGCATCACTATACCTGGGCTGTCGATGCTGGGCACCAGGATGGTGGATCATAAAAATACTGAAGTTAAATTGGAGTTTCTGTGGTTGAGCCAAGACTTCTCAATTCTGGCTCTGAAAGAAGAGTTGCTTTTTAAGGAAACCACAGGAGAGCTCAAAGCCTGTTCCTGCTGAGACACTGGGGCCTTGCCCAGGGAGAGGAGACTGTTCCAAGAGAACACTTGATGGTGAAACTTGAGATAAAAAATAGCTAGGAAGAGAAACAAGTTATCATCAAGTATTTGTTCACAGGGTACAAAGAGGGCATGACTGAAGTGAAACAACATATAATCACTACTAAATTGTTAGAGGTCAAAAGACAAAACCAGCAGAAGGGGTTTGATTTTGTTTTTGTTTTTGTTTTTTTTTTCTTCTTTATCTGTACCCAACCTATAACATTAAAAAAAGACAAGACATCCAGAGTGACACCTCAGAGGTCAGCAACCATTTGAATGTTATGGAGGGGAAAAGTGGCCTCTTCCTCCTTCAAATCTCTTAGAAATATTATCTTCCTCTGCTTCCTGAATGAATGATTTCAGAGACTTCAGGGAACATAATAATCAGCATCTCACAAGAGATGGCTGCATAAATTATCTCAAGGTGCTACCAAGACTCATTGCAACATACTCAGGATCAGGAGTCATGATTCTTCCACTTCTATTTTTCCCCTCCATAAAACTATACATTATCCATAATGGTTATGCAAATCCACACCATTAGCACCAGAGAGAATGAAACCAAACATCAAGCCAAGTTATCAATTGCCTGCTGCCCTGGCTTGTGAGCCTCTATTCAATCAAGCTTCCTGATAATTAAAGGCCTCTCAGCTCTGCACACATCCATGTAATCAGTACCCCACCCTGCTATGGTAGTCTTTGCACCACTCTGCTGCTTAACTATCCAGCTGCACTGGAAAAGGGCAAGAGTGAAAGCACTCCACTTCTTCCATGAATTAAAACAGCTGGAGGGACCTTGCACCTCACAGCTTTCAGTAAGGCACCTCCCTTTTCCCCTCAAGAAGGCTCACACCTGCCTCAGACAAAGCAACCCCAAGTGCAACTCTTCTCATCCCTAAATCAAAGGCACTTACAAAGACCACAGGATAAGAAAAAAGAGCATTTGCTGTGATCTGTAGATTCAAGAGGTTCCGTTTGAGAGCAAAGAACCAGGAGGCCTGAAGTTGAGAGCACCTGGGCTGTTGGTCACCCTTCATGACATGCTCATTCAGAAAATAAAACCTTTTGCCTTTCAAATGGGGGCTAAGTAATTACATGTTACAGATGTGTTCTCCTATTGCAACTGTACTCTATGAAAAACAAACCAAACCCAAACCCACACAACTTTTTGCATGGCTTTGAAGACACAGGAAAACAAACAAACAAACAAACAAAAAAAAACCCAAACCCTTATGAAATATGATTTAGTAAACTGAGCTTCCAGAGATGAGAATAGAGGACTTTGCTTTTGCCACAAAGAAGATACACCTCTGAGTAAACTTGTCAGCAAGAAATTCAGCAGCTTCTGACTCAAGCTGCCAGAGTTGTGTTAGGTACAAAATGACACCTTAGGACAGTCCTGGTCATGGGGCACAACCTTACATGCTGTTGCTGTCAATCACATTTTTGCTTTAAAGTGAAACAACGTCATGGCAGACCTTCAAAATTCAGTCCAATCCCCTGGCCTTAACATTTAACACCCATGAACACACCAGTGGTAACTGAGCAGGTGAGCACAAAGAGCCTGTGTTTCCCAGCTCGACTTCTACAGACTGTGCCCAGACAATTTTTGTTGCGTTCTCTTCCAGACAGCGATTAGCAATTTACCCTTTGGACATGTCCATTAAATCCTTGTTGCTCGGAGCACAAGGAGAACCTTAGACCAGCCTTTTATCTCCCCACCAGCTACTGTATCAACACAGGATAAGGCTGTACTAAGTCTTTCAAAAAGGGAAGTTCTCCTGCACAGTTGCAACTTTCTTTGTTCCTAAATAGAAACAAGACACACAACACGCTGCATTTTTTGAGATGAAACCCCCCTCGGAGCTTGTTCACCAGCACCTTGGAACCCAGTCACCAGTTTATAAGTGCATGGAGTTTCTGGTGATCAGTAACGCTGCCACGAAACACACACCAAAGCCTGCAACTAAACGCTGCAAAGTAATTCCCCCACCACTCTTTTTCAACACACACAAAAATCCTGAAAGTGGTATTTCCTTCCTACCGGGGACAGCTTTAAATCAGTTAGAGGGCTGGCAGACAGAGCAAACCAGGAACCCAGAACACAAACCCGTTTGGTTACTTCTGTTTACAGCGCGATGGAAAAATCTGTTTTCTTCACACGGGGTCTCGCCTGCCCTCCCTTCCGACCATGATTTTCAGTCCCAGCCCAGAACACGCCGCATATCACTGAAAGAGCAAAGATTTCGGCGCTATCTGTGCCTCACACCCGCTCCCTCCCAGCGCGCTCAACGCTCCCTACGGTTTGCTAGGGACACCGAGCAGCCCCGGGGGACGTGACAGCTCTCCTTACGTGCTTCAGGCACCGCTCCTTCAGCTTCTCCACCGTAGTGTCCTCGGGGACCTCCTCCAGCCACTC
>VWZE01002670.1:86887-112567 GCA_013396675.1 Eubucco bourcierii | reverse complement strand
GGGCCCTCCTCCAGCCACTCCGCACCCTCCATGGTGCACACATGGAGCCTCAGCACCTTCCCCGCGAAGATCTTCTCCTCCTGCACAAACATCGCTCCGGGTCCCGCCGCCTTCCGTCCTCGCTCTGCCTAGGCGACGCTTCACCAGGCCCGGGGCACCCCGCGCTATCGCCCGCCCATGAAGGTGACCCTGCCAGGCCCGAGGGGCGCGGCGAACTCGGCCGGGCCGCGCTGGAAGATAAGGAGCTCGGTGGGCCCTGGCTGCTCAGCCCCGCCCTGGCCACTCTGCCCCGGCCGCGCCGCCGCTGCTGCTGTCACCGCCTCGGCCCGGCGGTCCCTCCGAGGGGACGGGGGCGCTCCCGCCGTTCCCGGAAGCGGAAAGGCGCTGTGACGCGGTGCATGCCGGGAGATGTAGTTGTAACGATGCTGTACCGGAAATGAAGGCCGTAGTGGTCAAGGATAGAACCCAGCGCCCCTGGGTGCGCAGGGAACTTCACTCACGTTCATTAACGGCTCCCCGGCGGTGCTATCTATAAAAATGGAAAACAATTGTTAAAATGTGTTTTCCCGGTGCATTGTGGGATCGCGGGCTCCGAATCCTGCCCGCCGCGGTCCTGCCCGTTCCCGGTGCATATTGGGAGCTGTAGTCTAGGACAACGAAGGCGTCTCCCGCTGCCGGCCCGGGCAGCCCTGGGGCAGCGGCTACCCCATGGGCATCCGCCCGCGGGGCGCTGGGGAGACCCGGCCGGAGCTTGGCCCCCGCGTCCGGGGCGTCCTGGACGGTCGGATGGACTTGGTGTTCCCCCTGCCGCCGTAAGAGGGGGACCGCGAGCTGTCTGCGAACGGCCGAGTCGCGTCTCGGCTGCCGCGCTGGGGGCGGTAGTCCCCGGGTGCGGGGTGACAGTTCCTGGGGTCAGAAAGAGGCCAGAGCAGCCCTCGGGGTCGTGCCGAGCGGGCAGCCGCGGAAAAGCGGCGAAGCAGACGAGGAGCTTGTCCTGTGTCCGGGGCCTGCCAGTCTGTCCAGACCTGCCCGTGTGGGCCTGCCTTAGTCCTAAGCGAGCTACCCCTCTTCCATCCATTTCAGGTGCCCCTGGGTGCTGCAGGCTGCCACAGTTGGATTCCCAGGGAGCCTGTGATGTTGCAGTCTAATCCACAGTAAAACGACGAGGGTGGTGAGACCCTGGCCCAGGCTGCCCAGAGAGGTGATAGATGCCCCATCCCTGGGACCATTCCAGGTGAGGTTGGACGGGACACTTGAGCAATCTGCTCTAGTTGCAGATGTCCCTGCTGACTGCAGTGGGGTTGGACTAGGGGAACTTTGAAGGTTCCAACTCAAGTCATTTGGTGATTCTATGAATCTATGATTATAACCCTGGGCACACACTTTCTACATACTCAACATGCTTTGGCTTGTTTTCCTTTCCCAGAGTATTGCCTGCAGCTTGACAGGCAATGGGGTGGATTTTTTTGGGTTAAATACACTGTTGAGCTTGAGATGGGGAAAAAAAAAAAAAGGCACTGCAGCTATAGCTGCTGGGTTTTTTATGTTTATATTAAGTGGAGCTGTGCTTGTCTAGAAAATGTGAGGAATATGTCAACGTTTCATCTCTGAGAGTGAGCACTGTAATATTCATGCTACACACTCAGCCTGGAGTTGGTTGAACGGCAGCTAAAGCTCTCTGGAAGAAATAAATCCAGGCAGAATTAGCAGACCCAGAGACAATAAAGGCAATAAAGTGTTACGTGCGAAGGAGCTGAGAGCTCTGGAGAGCCAAAATTCGATCCCGTCAAAAAAGAACAGATTTAGTTTTGAGTTGGCCTAAACATTAGGTACTGCTGGAGCCCCAACCCACGACTGTATCTCTGGGGGTCTTTGCACTTAAACTGTGCTAGGCAGCAACTCCCAGGGGTTTTAAGGGAGATTTTCTCTCCTGTTTTCCAAGATGTGGAGAAACCACTTCCATTTTTGTAACTGTTACTGGTGTGCTGGGCTCAGGCACCAGCTTCCACGAGAGGAAGCAAATCTCCCCCAGCAGCAAATTCCCAGCTGCAGCTCCCTTTGGGGGGCAGCATGGGTGGGTTCCCCCTTCCCCAAAGCATGACCCCGAAGACGTGGGACTGCCACGAGGGGAAGGTATGGGTCCTGAGGACAGCAATGGGGTGAGCTGTCTCACCCTGCATGGGCACAGAGCTGGGTGGCCACCTCAGGGAGAATCCCTCTTTACTCCTGATTACTAACATTATTTGCTCACTACATTTTTTCCTGCTTCACAGTGGGAGCTGGAAGTGTGGACACCAATTCAGGAGGGCTACTTTTGGTGACCTCCAGCAGCCATTCTCTCTGTGAGGGAGAGCAATGGTAATATTTTGCTAGGAGATATTTTAAAGCAGCAAAGAAACATCGGGTGATTTCACAGCTAAATTCAGCTGCGAGCTCTCCGTGTGAGGAGGATGCGTGGATGTTACACAGCCATAAAGGGGGTTCTTAGCTCCTGTGAGTAGAAGCAATATTTGGAGATGAATCTGGAGCTGAGGCAGGGAAAAAAAAAAGAAAGAAAGACCAAAAAAAAAAAAAAAAAAAAAAAAAAAAAAAGAAAAAAAAAAAGAAAGGAGATTTCTGCTTTCTGGCTGTATCTTGTGTCAAAACAGTGCTTGCCTAACACGAGTAGAATACTTTATTTTCATGCTTTGAATGCAGCTCCTGTGTGCTTGATAAAATGTCCCCATAAAATTGCAAATACAAGGCAATTTGACTACTGATGGCTAATGCATCATAACGGCTAAGGAAATGGGAGCATTTAAAACTACCCCATTTAAACGTTGGGCCACTACCTTCCTTTACTTGCACTATAGCAGAATAAATAAACAATATGTGTGTATTATGTTAATATTGTCCAGAGCCAAAAGAATGAGTGCACAATGTGGTGTTACTTGTTTTTTATGACTGATCCATTAAGCCCAGAGACCAATGTGGGAATGAGAAAAAGGGGAGGGAGAAATCAGCAGCTCTTTCCCGTTGAGAAATGGCTCCTCTTGTTTTATGTCTCCAGGTGAATTATTTTCCATGATTGCATATAGCAGCAGGCACCTCCCATGTCACTGAGTGTGATTCAAGTCCCAGGGAAGACAAAACTGTGTTCTCTTGAGGGCTGTATGTGCTGGCCTGGGGGCTGCCCTGTGTTATAGCGGGGAGCAGACCAAGGAAGAGAGGGACAGAGCCCACCCGCAGTCATACATCTCGTGTTTGGGCTCGCTGCACTGTACTTTAGGGAGGTTGACTCCTCCAAGAATCAAAAAGGAGGGGTGTGGGACCAGGCACTGCTGCCTAGGGTTTCCTGTGGTGCAAACTGGAGCAGTTTTGGGACTGCTCTAATGTCTGCTAATTGTCTGTGGCCCTCTTAGGGAGATTCCAGGTCCGAGGACTCTTCAGCACACACAAGATGCTAGCTGTGCCTCTCCTAAGCTAATTTCTTCTGCTGCAAGGACTCCTAGGAGCTTGCTCCAGACCTCCATGGCTGGAGGAGTGAGGACATCCAGCTCAGGGAAATCCACAGCAGCAAGCTCCTAATCTCTTTTAAATTCTCTGAGGGTGTGAGGAATAAAAGAGAGTGAAAATTACACAACCCATTCCCCCCCCCCCCAGCTTTTCCTGGGCAATCTCAGAATTTATTGAGACAACTCCTGTGGGTTGCTCCCTTATGTCATCCAAGACTTGTGTATGGACTCTTGTCCTACCGCTGCTGAGGGAAGAAATATGATAGCAGGAGGGATAATGAAGCAGACATGTTTCCTTCGAATCAGACTGATTCTCTCTACAGAAGGGATAAAAGGGTAAAGAACTTTCCCTTCTTGATATTTTTCTCAGTAATGTGTTTTGACAATTTAATTTAGAAGTCATAGAGTAGTGAAGACAAAGTCACCCGGTGGGTGGACATCGGAGAGTTCAGTTGCCTTTGTGATGAATTGGTGATAGTACAGAGATGACAAAACAACACAGGGGGACAAGAGGGAGGCTGGCAGCACTGTTGGCAACATGCACAGGATAAATTGAACACTACACTTCATCCAGGGTCTTCAACAGTCCCAGGCATCCCCATATAATTTATGAATTGCAATTAGCATTTTATTACGGTTCGCGCTTGAACCGCGCACCTATCGCTCAGGTTCAGCTTCTGCAAGAGCTGCAGAGCCAAGTTTTCTGAAGTTTGAAGCATCTAGTTATTTAAATGAAAGCAATAAATATACTCAGCAGCCTGCTTGCCTGCTTTGAAGCTGAGAGTGTGGATTTCTTGCAGAGGCATTTTGGGGGTGCTGCCTCATGTAGCTCCCCTCGCCCAAGCTCCGGTGACAGACGTGTGCCTCCTGCTTGTGTTTGACAGCCTGGGCCAGCAGTGCCATGGGACCCGGTGCAGGATCCTCAGCAAAGCAGCCAAAGCAAGCACCAAGAATTGATTGCACCCAACAGCACTAATATGGTTGTGTTTACCACACCCAAGCTGCTGCCTCGCTGTGCCACGGAGGAGGCTTTGCACTCACCCGGTTGCTAAGCCATCTGTGTACAGCTCTGAAGTCACCCAGGAGCTTTGTCCTGGTGCTTCAAGATCCATGGGTCCCAGATTTATTTTTTCTTTTTCTGAGACATGCAATCTCCTGCCTCTTCAAGGCCTTTAGCTCCTTAGCAACTCACCCCAGTCAGAGGGTGGAGGAGCACACGTTTCTGCTCCCCACCCCATCCCAGCTGGGGAAGCAGTGCCCTTCTGCATCCCCTTCCCTGCAAACCAAGGATTGTCTTGAAAAACAGCATCTTTAGTTGGAAATTGGGAAAATTGGTGGTTGGGCTGCCATTGGCAGCACTCCTTCAGGACCCACAGTACCCTGGGCCCAACCAGGGCCACCTCATTTCCCCCTGCAGCACCCAGCACCTCTCTGCTTCACCCAGCTTCACCTGCAGCAGCTGTGGCTGGTACCCAGTGCAGAGACAGGCAGATCTGTTGTACAATTTAGTTCTGGAATCACTCTGAAAGGCCCCTGACTGTGCTCCAAACGACTCTGTGGGTTGTTATAAATATACAAAGCTTTTTGTGGGGATATTCATGAAATTCTATCACTGCTTACCCTGGCTGGTAATGGCCTTGTTTATGTATGGGCTCTATACCTGGCTTTGCAGCCTCTCCAAACACAATTCTATTAGGGTGTTTAACTGCTCTATCAGTGTAGTGCTGAGCTCTCTCTGTTCACCAGCACAGCTTCTTAATGGCCAGGGAAAGTATTAGGCACTGCAGTTTGTGAGCATTCAAAAGAAAGTTCAAATCTCACAATGTCTTTATTTTAAAATTCATGGAATTTCTAAGTACCAACTTCCAAGCCATGACCAAATAGTCATTTCTTTCTAAAACTGCCTTTTATTTTCCCCTCCTGCCCCCCCCCCCCAGCCAGTTAGCTTGCTCTCATCAGCTTGGCAGGACCCACAGCTGTTGGATGCCAGCTGCTGGCAGTCTCACCATGGGTCCCCCTGCTCTCCACCAGCTTTTCTCTCCCCAAAAGCAGCCACAGGGCAGCTCTGCCCATATTGAGCAGGGGCATCACTAAGGGGAAACTGGGAGTTGGCACTTGGGGGTTTGCAGGTGTGATGGGGCAAGTGACCACTGAGAATGCTAGGCTGGGCAGCAGCCAGGGGAGCAAAGACAAGGAGGAAAGGAAACTTAGAAATCGGGGAGGGGAGTGTATTTAAAAGGATGTGTCTGTACCTGCGTGAGAAGGGGAGCGGAACAAGGCTATTGGTGGCGCTGGGTGCAGGAGTGTTGGAAATCATCCTTCAAGTCTTTCCTTATCATCAGTGTTTTGCTTTTTGCTACCACGTGGATCCAGTTCACAGATTCCCATCCTAAAACAAGAAGAGAAACCTTTCAAATTCCTATTTAAAGTCCCACTTCCCACACAAGCAGGCAGAGAACAATGACTACCCACCTGCCACCACCGCATCCATCAGGTCCTGCTTTACCCGTGACCGTTACTGCTGCATCTGGGTGGCAGGAGGCAGCAGGGAGGATTTTTCCTTCTCTCTTCCTCCTCTTTCCAGCTGATTGAGAGTGTTTCCCACTTTCCTCGTACGTTTTGGCAGAATGTCACAATTTAATTGTTGGAAACAAGAGCAGGAAATATTAGCGGCACAATAGGATTTTAATTTAGCTCCAGGATAGAAATGGGGCTCTAGCAGAGTGTGCCAGGCTCTGGGATTGCCTGAGAGCATGAGGAGCCTGGAGTTTGCCTAATAGTTTACACAACTGGGGTAAATTCTGCAGGGATGTGAGGGACTTAATTGGGCTGGTGCTTAAACATCCTCATAATGCGAGGCGCACTGTGTGCACTGAGCGTTGTTATTAACCAGCCCATTTCACTTTTTAATGATCATCTTGGATCACCGTAACAGTGATCAGCAAATAATCCTGGACAAATAAACATCTGTCTTCAGTGTTTCCCCAGCTGCAGCTGCTACAGGGCTCTGAACCCAGGCAGGATAGGGGAGGACAACCACATCCCTGGCCCCACAGGAGCCTCTCCTCTGCCCAACACCCTTCACCGGGTTGAGCGGCTTGGAGGTCAGGGTTGGTTCTCATCCCCATGTACCCCTTGGGACAGCAGTGTTTGCCCCACAGGAGGTGTGCCACCGCCTGCCTTGACATTGAGGTAGAAGATGGGGCATGGCTGAATTATTCAGTTGGTGAGAGGGGCTCTCAGGATGGCGTGCAGCTCTTCTGCAGTGTAATTAATAGTCTTTAGATTAAATATGAAATCATTCCTCGTCATTAATAATTCAGCCGCAGCGTGGCGATCTTCAGAGCGCGCCTGCACTTCGTATTCTTCTCAAGTACCTCGCCTGAAACGCTTTGGGGGAAGCCTGCTGCCCTTTCATCTATCTCAATTACAGCTGCTGGCTGCTCAGGTCCTTCTCCAGCATCCTTCTGAGAGGGTGTAAAAAATACTTCTCAAGTTGCTGCTCAACAGCATCAGTGCGTCCTAGAAGTGAGGGTTGGGTGCCCTGCATCAAGAGTCATCTGCTGGGGAGTGGAGGGGCAGCCCCCAATGTGTTTGTGCTTGAGCTTTAGCAGGTGCTGTAAGAATTTTTGGGTTGGGCTT
Organism: Eubucco bourcierii; assembly: GCA_013396675.1. Classification (NCBI taxonomy): domain Eukaryota; kingdom Metazoa; phylum Chordata; class Aves; order Piciformes; family Ramphastidae; genus Eubucco; species Eubucco bourcierii. Next base: position 105,431 of record VWZE01002670.1, on the reverse strand, counting down.
GGGTTTAGCTTCAGTACAGCTTCCACTGTCTTCATCATGGCCCTGAGAGAGGTCTGAGTGCACCATCAGTACTTACCCATTTGACAGAGGGAGGTGGAGGCGGAGGGAGAAGAGCTGCCTTCACTGCTGCCCTACCATGGCTTTGCAGAAGTGCTGGTGACCTCAGCCATGACCAACCCACCAGCACCAGTCCTAGCTCCACTGCACAGGACTGCAGTCTCTGTAATTTCCAGAAAACAGGAGCTGACCCACCTCTCCTCCCTCTCTTCCAGCTCCCAGGCCCCACGACTGTGCTTTTTACGAGCAGGATGGAGATGACAGTTTTTGCTAATGCTGACAACTACCATAATTTAGCTTTATGCCAGCACTAAAACTGAAGAAAAAATTCATGTCCTGGGACATCTGTGACACAGTTGTGGCTGACAGTGAATTTATGTCCAGCCCCAGTGGCTCCCAGCAAGAAAAGCATCCTGGCACATGCAGAGAGGGGTAACGGCTCCCAAACTGGCTCCGAACCTGTCGGTGAAGTGCATGAAATCAGCCAGCCCACTGCAGCTCTCCATGGGGACAAAGCTCTACTTCCCCACAGCAGTCAGCATGGAAGGAGAGGGGAAAGCCTCATCCACACCTCTCTGTGATGCTGCTGGGCTCCCACTGGTGTGCTGGGCCAGGCTGCACTAGCACAGGGTTATGAGGATGCCCTGGGAAGAACAGGGATGCTCAAAAGCAGGAGAAATCAGGGGAAAACAGGGACCTGGACAGAGGCTTAGAATCATGGAATCATTCCTGTTGGAAAAGACCTCCAAAACCATCAAGTCCAATCATTGACCTAACACCACTATGGCCAGTAAGCCATGTCCCAAAGTGCCAAGGCCCTAGACACCTCTAGGGATGGTGACTTCATCACCTCCCTGGGCAGCCTGTTCCGATGCCTGGGCACTCTTTCAGGAAAGAAATCTTTCTTAATATCCAACTTTAATCTCCCCTGGGGCAGCTTGAGGCCATTTCCTTCCATTCTATCCCCTAATACTAGGGAGAAGAGACCAACCTCCACCTCACTAAATCCCCATGCAGCCCAGCTCCTGCTTCCTCATGTTTGATCACAGCTTGGCTAAAAAAGTCCACCCACAGCAGGAGGAACATTTTGGAGCTCTGGAGTCCTGAGGTGCCAGGCTGGGGCTGTGCCAGCTGCTGGTGGTGCCCCTGGAGGGACCCTGCCTTTTGCTGAGCACCGTGATTCCCATATCCAAACAGCAAACAAATGTTAGGCAGCTGCTGCAGGAAAACCTGAAAGCAAAGCCAGGTCCTCTGGGGGTGCCAGCAGTGATTGGGGTGAGGAGGGGTAAAGGGGCAGCATGAGGCCAACCCTGGTGCTGGGCAGGGAATGGCAGCTCTGGGCTCAGAGGGGAAAAGCAGCAGCTCCAGGGGTCCTGGTGAATATGGTGGTCCTGGCAAAGGTGAGCACTAAATGTTTGGCTCCCAAGGAGCCCTAAATTACAGCGTGGCTGCTGTAACCTTTATGGAGCCCTGCTGGTTCAGCGTCAGCTGTTACTGTAGGATAAACTTGTTTGCACACCTGGCTGTGTTTTAAAGAGCTTTAATCCCTTTGTGCCTCTCTGCAGCTTCCTCTGATGACTAAATGACTTGTCAGCTGTTGAAGGCTGAACGCTGCCGGCTTCAGCTCGTCCCCCTCACACTGGTGGTGTCTCTCCAGCAGCATGCCATAGGACTTCAAGGAGCTTGGCCAAAAGTGTGGTGCTGGCCCCAACTGCTACTTTCTGTGGGGTGGGAGCATGCAGGCTCATGGGGTCGAAGGGGCAGTGAGAGGCTAGAGACACCTTAGGGGGTCAAACAACCTCCAGCAGAGCCTCTTGGTGTCAGACACCCTCCTAGGTCCCTCTGTCAAATAATGAGATTCCCACATCCTACTGGACAGCAGCCAAGATTAGGGGTAAAGGCATAGAGGGGATGATGCTGGGGCTGAATCCATCCCCAAATCACCCCAAAGGTGCTGCTGTCTCCCTATTGCTGTTTTGGGGGAGCTGGAGCCGGTGAGACCTCAGCATCCTCCTGGCATCCTCCCAGACTTGGCAGGTGGTTTGTGGTACCTGAATGGAGATTCCTGGGCACAAACCCAGGCAGGGATTACCAAGACCTGTTTCAGCCTGGGGCCCACGTTAGTGCCAGCCCTCCTGCATGGTGCAGAGGGATGGCAAACCAGGACCATAAGGGAGCAGGGTAATGAATATGGAAACCTTCTTTTCTGGTATTGCACACTCATAAATGAATCCACTTTATAGAGCCATAGCAGAGAGGAAATGACTATTCGGAGCCTGATTTATCTGCTCAAATGCTTTGTAGTACTTCAGATTAATAAAAATATTTAATAAAGAATCAAGATGCTTTATCTGTAATGCAAAGAGAATCACATCCCCTGTATTTTTATGACTGAAAAATTGGAAGTGGGAAGGAATAATGATATAAGCTACTGTATAAATGACAAAAAATACCCATTCTAGTTATATGCATTGCTGTACAATCTCTTTCTATCCTATAAACATAATATATTCTTATGCCTATTTCAACTGATTCAGTAGTCATATGCTGCATTGTGCACTTTAATACCATCCCATCCTCAACAGCTCTGGCAAGTGATTAAATAAGAAATAAATTTTGCTGTCATTGCATTTAAAATCAAATCAAGGATCATTTGTTACCCCAAACGAACCAGTTATCCTTCTCTTGCTCGTAAGTAGGCTGCTGTTTGCTGAAGCATTTAGAAATGTATATATAGTAAACTCTTTGCATAATGGCTTGTACTGTAATATGATCTTTATGAGCCTGCCGCTCCGGAGACACTCGGAAGAACCAATAAACACCACATTGCTTTTTTAATTTAAAGTTATAGGTATGAGACATTTCAGATTCTCCTCATATTCGCCTGAGCCTCACTGGCCGTGCTGCAGAGCTGGGCCAGACGTTTCTCATCCCACCAGCACCTCCCAGACCTAGCAGAAATGTAACAGGTTGGACCAGATGAGCTTTGAGCTCTCTTCCCGCCTGGCATGCTGTGATCCTGTGCTGACACCGTGATAACCAGGAGCTCATTCTCCCCCTGGACTCTGCACTGGTTAGGTCACACCTTGAGTACTGTGTCCAGTTCTGGGCCCCTCAATTTAAGAAGGACATTGAGGTGCTTGAGAGTGTCCAGAGAAGGGCAACGAGGCTGGGGAGAGGCCTGGAGCACAGCCCTATGGAGAGAGGCTGAGGGAGCTGGGATTGGTTAGCCTGGAGAAGAGGAGGCTCAGGGGAGACCTTCTTGCTGTCTCCAGCTACCTGAAGGGTGCTTGTAGCCAGGAGGAGGTTGCTTTCTTCTCTCAGGCAAGCAGCACCAGAACAAGAGGCCACAGTCTCAAGCTGTGCCAGGGGAAGTTTAGGCTGGAGGTGAGGAGAAAGTTCTTGCCTGAGAGAGTCATTGACTGCTGGAATGGGCTGCCCAGGGAGGTGGTGGAGTCAGCGTCCCTGGAGGTGTTCAAAAGACACATAGATGTGGCAATTCAGGACATGGTTTTGTGGTCATACACAGAATGTCCATCCAGGCTGGCAAAGCCCCTCAGGAGCACCAAGTCCAACCTAGAACCCTAACTCTACAAGATTCACCTTGAACCACACCCAAACCACCCTTAAACACACCCAGGATGGGTAACTGTAACTCCACCACCACCTCCCTGGGTAGCTCATTCCAGTTCCTGACCACTCTCTCCATGGAAGACTTTTTCCTAATGTCCAAACTAAACCTCCCCAGCCTCAGCTTGAGGCCATTCCCCCTTGTTCTGTCTCCAACTACCTGTGAGCAGAGCCCAGCAGCAGCCTCTCCACAATGTCCCTTCAGGTAGTTGTGGACAGCAGTGAGGTCTCCCCACAGCCTCCTCTTCATCACACTAACGACCCCCAGCTCCCTCAGTCACTCCTCATAAGATTTGTTCTCTAGGCCCTTCATGGCACCATTGGGTTGATGGTTGGACTCGATGATCTCAGAGTTTTCTTCTTTCTGCCCCTTTACTCTGCTCTCCTCAGACCCCATCTGCAGTCCTGTGTGCAGTTCTGGAGCCCCCAACACAGGAAGGACATGGAAGTGTTGGAGCCAGTCCAGAGGAGGCCACCAAGATGCTCAGAGGGCTGCAGCAGCTCTGCTATGAGGACAGACTGAGAGAGTTGGGGCTCTGCAGCCTGAAGAAGAGAAGGCTTCCAGGAGACCTTAGAGTAGCCTTCCAGGATCTGAAGGGGGCTGCTCCCTGGGCAGCCTGTTCCAGTGCCTGAACACTCTTTCATTAAAGCCATTTTTTCTGAATATCCAACCTAAACCTCCCCTGGTGCAACTTGAAACCATTACCTCTTAGTCTATCACTTGTTACTTGAGAGAAATGACCAACCCCCACCTCACTCCAACCTCCTTCCACCTAGTTGTAGAGAGCAATAAGGTCTCCCCTCAGCCTTCTCTTCTCCACTGCCTCCCCCTAGGAAGAAACCCAGCAGCCCTCCACCTGGGAATGCACCCAGGAGGGAGAGACAAACTGTCCCATTCTCCCAGTACATTAACTTTAATGTCACTGCCTCGTTAATGGTTCCTTGTGTTATAATGTGTAATATAAACTCACAAATTAATTGCAATCCCTTCCAAAGCTTCTTTAACTGCTGCTGAAATGAGACCTGGCTATAACCATCATTTTTAAAGTCCGTGCCTGTTGGAAGGTTGCATCTGACCAAGTTTCTTTTCTTCCCTCATCATTTGAATTTCTCCCTTTCCCTGAGAGTTGCTATTTTTCGACCACCTGTGTGCCATTGTTGGGATTTACATGGAGAGCAGCAGAGGTTACTTATGGTCCTCCTCCCTAATGGATGAACCTGCAAAACTTCCTACCTTGTGCTCCAGGTGGGAAAAAAGCCTGTGGCAGGAAGCTCTTTTCTTACAGAGAAAAAGAAAGAACAAGAATTTTCATTAAAAAAAAAAAAGAAAAAACAACCAACAAACACCCCAAGCACTGTTAGAAAAAAAAGAAGGTTGCCTGGGGTGCTCCACACTGGCTCCCATCAACCTTAGGTCTACCACAACCCTCAAAAGCCCACCACCCCACCCCTCCCAAATCCAGTGGGTAATTTATTTGTTGCAAATTATTTGCTCAGCTTTAATTATCAAGTTTTGGCACCCATTAGTTAAACCAGTTAATTTTATTACAGAGAAAACAACAAATCACAAGGCTGACAATAATGAGGATGAGCAGGCATTTAATTATCCTTGTTCTAGACAGAACAATTATTAATTTTAAATTGCAAAAAAAAAACTCATTTGAAAAGTTTGGAGTCTGGAGAGTTATCGTGGGGAGCCAAATATTGCTGCAGGAGATCTATGGTCAGCTGTTCCATTAATACCAGTAAATCAAGCAAATCAATTCCTTCACCAGCTTCTTGCTTCCCCCCTTGGAAGGAATAAAACTAAGAAACTTTGGTGCTGGGTTCTTTGTTAAATGTCTGGTGGCCTCAAAAAGAGGCCGACCTGGAATTCATCTCCCAGTGCTTGTGCTGGACCTGGAGATGTGTGCAGCCCTTCCCTGCAGCAGCACTTTAGCCTAAATCAGGGCTGCTGGGTGATGTAGCCTCCAAAGCCACCCATAGGTGCCTTTTGGGGTGAGGAAATCACTGCTTACCCCAAGCATTCTAGCCCCAGGTGAGGATGAGGAAGATGTGATGTTCACAGGATCCCAGCATGGTGGGGGTTGGAAGGTACTTTAGCCTAAATCAGGGCTGCGGGCCAGCTGGGTGATGTAGCCTCCAAAGCCACCCATAGGTGCTTTTTGGGGTAAGGAAATCACTGTTCACCCCAAGCATTATACTCTGAGGATGAGGAAGGTGTGATGTTCACAGGATCCCAGCATGGTGGGGGTTGGAAGGGACCTCTGGAGATCATCTAGTCCATCCCCCCTGCTAAAGCATGCAGAAGCACAGAATGTTAGGGATTGGAAAGGCCCTCTGGAGATCATCCACTTCAACTCCCCTTGCAGGGGCACCCACAGCAGCTTGCCCAGGATCACAATGTCCAGGAATCTCTCCAGAGAAGGAGACTCCATGACCTCTCTGGTCAGCCTGCCCCGGGACTCCAGAATCCTCACAGCAAAGTGTCCCTTCCTGCTCAGATTGAACCTTCTGGCTTCTAGTTTGTACTTGTTGCCCCTCGTCCTCTCGCTGGGCACCACTGAAAAGAGTCCTTTTGCCCCCTACCCTTTAGCTCTTGCTGAGCATTGAGCAGATGCCCTCTCAGGCTGCTCCTCTCCAGGCTGAACAGCCCCAGGGCTCTCAGCCTTTCCTTCCCAAAGGAAGGTCCCTCAGCATCTTTGTAGCCTCTGCTGAACTCTCTCCAGTATTTTCCTGTCTCTCTTGAGTTGGAGAGCCCAGAACTGGACCCAGTACTCCAGATGTGGCCTCATTAGGGCAGAGTAGAGGGGAAGGAGAACCTCCCTCAATCTGTTGGTTAACCTAGGGACATCTCTAGGTGTGATGTCCTTAGGTGAGGATGAGGAAAGCATCATGTCCCTACCCTTGATGTCCTCAGGTGAGGATGAGGAAGGTGTGATGTACCCAGACAGGACAGAGGTAGCTGGCACTTGCACTCACCAGGGCACAGCATGGAAGATCTCCCTGTCTTAGAGACAAAGCCATTCCCTTCCCTCAAGTCATACAATCATAGAATGGTAAAGTTGGAAGGGACCTCAAGGATCATCTAGTTCCGACCCCCTGCCATAGGCAGGGACACCTCCCACTAGCACAGGTCACTCAAGGCCTCCTCCAACCTGGCCTTGAACACCTCCAGGGAGGGAGCAGCCACAACCTCCCTGGGCAACCTGTGCCAGTGTCTCACCACCCTCACCGTAAAGAACTTCCTCCTAACATCCAGTTTCAATCTCCCCTCTGCCAGTTCAAACCCATTGCCCCTTCCCTTGGCATTGCAAGTCCTGCTCTGAGCAGCTCAGTGTTGAGTCAACCTATTAACAAAAGCTCAATGAAAATTAGGAGGAAGTTCTTTACAGTGAGGGTGGTGAGACACTGGCACAGGTTGCCCAGGGAGGTTGTGGATGCTCCCTCCCTGGAGGTGTTCAAGGCCAGATTGGATGAGGCCTTGAGTGAGCTGTACTAGTGGGAGGTGTCCCTGCCTATGGCAGGGGGTTGGAACTGGATGATCCTTGAGGTCCCTTCCAACCTTACTATTCTATGATTCTATGAAAACCCAACACACAACACCCAACAACAACAACAAGAAGTTGGGAAAAAGAACCTTGAAGAAGCAAAATGAAATCTCATCATTTATCCCCAGTGGTCAGTGGCACAGATAACATTTTTCAAAGAGTAATTGCAGTCAATTGTACTTCCCCCCCAGTGCCCGTCAGCTCATCTTAGCTGATGTGATAAATGTTGGCTTTTAAGCAAGAATGGATTGATTATTAATAGCTTAGATACCAGTTACAGGAACTGCAATAAAACTAGATTTTAATTTCCCTGTCTATTAAAGGATCTCATGTTTCATTCAACACAGAGAGAAAAGAGGGGATTTTGCAAGGGTGCTGGACTTACCACCACTGTAAAGCTCATTGATGCACCAGGGTGGGTCATCTTTGACTGGTTTTTCAACAAAAGGCATCTTGAGAGGTGGTGGAGTTACCCCTGTGGCTGACTTGGCTCTCACCTTGTACTGCCTTCAGTTTTGGGGTCCCAGTTGAAGAGGGACAGGGATCTGCTGGAGAAAGTCCAGTGGAGGCTTTGAGGATGGTGAGGAGACTGAGCACTGCTTGGTGAGGAGAGGCTGAGGGACCTGGGGCTGCTTAGTCTGGAGAAGAGAAGACTGAGAGGGGATTTGATAAATGTTTATGAATCTCTGAGGGCTGGGGGTCAGAAGTGGGGGAACAGACTCTGCTCACTGCTCCCTGGGATAGGACAAGGAGCAATGGATGGAAGTTGCAGCACAGGAGGTTCCAGCTCAACACAAGGGGAAACTTCTTTCCTGTAAGGGTCCCAGAGCCCTGGCACAGGCTGCCCAGAGGGGTTGTGGAGTCTCCTTCTCTGGAGCCTGTCAAGCCTGTCTGGATGTGTTCCTGTGTGCCCTGAGCTGGATTGTCTGGTCCTGCTCTGGCAGGGAGTTGGACTGGATGATCTCTTTGGGTCCCTTCCAACCACTGGCATCCTGTGAGCCTGTGGTGGGAAGGGGCTGGAGGGGATGTTCTGGTCAGTGTTAAAGCATCCCCTTTAAGCCCCCAATGCTGCAGGTGAGCAGGGGAAGCTTACTGTTGGGGCAGAGGGGATGCAGCACCCTGAAGTGCCCTGCACCCATCGAGTGTCCCCACCCCAGAGCAGCACTGGGGGCCTCAGACTTCCCTGGCACAGGTGAGCAGAGGGTTTCTTAGAATCACAGACTCATAGAATGCTTTGTGTTGGAAGGGACCCATAAAGCTCATCTAGTCCCCCTGCACTGAGCAGGGACATCTGCAACTAGAGCAGGTTTCTCAGAGCCCCATCAAGCCTGAATGTGCCCAAGGATGGAGCTTTGCCACCTCTCTGGGAAACCTGTTCCAGTGTTCCATCACCCTCATAATAAAGAACTTCTTCCTGATGTCCAATCTAAATCTGTCCTGCTCTAGTTTAAAACCATAGCTCCTGGTTCTACCACTCCATGCCTTTGTAAAAAGTCTCTGTCCAACTCTCCTATAGTCCCCTTCAAGTCTGCATGCAGTCCCCTTTAAGGCTGCTCTAAGGTCTCCCTGGAGCCTTCTCTTCTGCAGTCTGAAGAGCCCCAACTCTCAGCCTGTGTTCACAGGAGAGCTGCTCCAGCCCTCTGGCCCTCCTCTGGATCCACCCCAACACATCCAAATCCTTCTTGTGTTGTGAGCCCCAGAGCTGGACACAGTACTCCAGATGAGATCTCACCTGAGCAGAATCACCTCTCTCAATCTGCTGACCACACTTCTTTTGAAGCAGCCCAGGATGCTCTGGTGTCTTTGGTGGCACCAGAACCCCACACTGGATTCTGCTCTACTCCCACCTCTTTCCCATGCACTCCTGCTCACCAGTAAAACCCCTGCAGAAATTCACTTCATCAGGGCAGGGATGCTTCAGCTGTGATTTGTGTCTAAATCAGGAGAAAAAGCATAAAAGCTGCCTCGACTGAAGAACAGAGTTGTGCATTTTAATCTCTTATAACTTACTTTTATGATGTAATTCTGAATTATGTTATTGCATTTGTATTTAGAGAGCACACCAGATGGTGCATGCAGTAACACTTTAAATTAGGGTTTCCCAAATACACATTAAATTTAGATTTAATAAGACAGTTATCACATGGGAATTAAATACCAATTGATTATTTATAAAATAGCAGAGCTCAGCAGTGTGCAGCTCTGCAGTCATCTTGTGCCACAGCTGATGGCAGGGGAAACTCACCTGTAGGGAGCAACTGAGGGTCTTGATAGCCATTGTCCTGCCTGGCTCTTTGCCACCTTGTTGGTCTCATTGGCACCTGTTTTGGCAGCGGAGGATGGAAGTGAAGGGAGGGACTCTGTCAGTGCTGGCTGTCCCAAATGTCACAGAATCACTGGAAAAGCCCTCTAAGATTGTTCAGTCAAACCATCAACCTGACACCAGCATGGCCATTAAACCATGTCCTGCAGGTGTTCTGCCATGTCTACAGGTGTCACCCAAACTGGAGCAGTGATTTTCAGAGAGGAACCATGGCTTGGCTGATGGCCACTCCAGACCAGCACTGCCCCCCATGCACAGCAGCTGAAGGGACTGGGGTTGCTTAACCTGGAGAAAAGCAGGCTGAGGAGAGACCTTCTGGCTCTCTACAGCTTCCTAAGAGGATGCTGTAGCCAGGTGGGTGTTGGTTTCTTCTCTCTACTAATAAGTGATAGGATGAGAGGAAGTGGCATCAAGTTGCACCAGGTTTAGGTTAGATAGGAGAAGGAATTCCTTCACTGAGAGGGTTCTCAACCACTAGAACAGGCTCCCCAGGAAGGTGGTTGAATCCCCACCTGGAGGTGTTTAAAAGGCAGAGATGTGGTGCTAAGGGCCATGGCTTAGCATCAGACTTGTTAGAGTTAGATAATGGAGCTTCCAGCTCAACACAAGGGGGAACCTCTTGCCTGGAAGGGTCCCAGAGCACTGGCACAGGCTGCCCAGAGGGGTTGTGGAGCCTCCTTCTCTGGAGCCTTCCAAGGCCTGTGTGGATGTGTTCCTGTGTGCCCTGAGCTAGATTGTCTGGTCCTGCTTTGGCAGGGGGGTTGGACTGGATGATCTCTTTGGGTCCCTTCCAACCCCTGATGTCCTGTGAATGGTTGGACTGGATGATCTTAAAGGTGTTCTACAACAACAACAACAAAATCCATGATTCTACATAAAATCATGCTCCTGAAGGCACCTCCAGCCACTGAAATCTGTGCATATCCCCTTCAGCCACGCCCAGCCATGCCCACTGCTGTTGGGCAGGGAAGTGCCAATGCACAAGAGTTTATCCCCTGCAGAGGGTCCTGGTAGCATGGGAGTCCCTGGGTCCACAAAAGACAGAGAGAGTTGGGATTATTTGGCCTGAGTAAAGAAGGCTCCAGGGAGACCTTCCAGAGTTTGAAATGGTCTCCAGGAGAGCTGGAGAGGGACTTTTTACAACGGCAGGTAGTGACAGAGTGAGGGGAGATGGCTTCAAACTGGAAGAAGCTGAATTCAGATTAGACATCAGGAAGCAATTCTTGCCCACGAGGGTGGTGAGGCACTGGAGCATGCTGCCCAGGGAAGTTGTGGAGGCTCCAAGCCTGAAAGTGTTCAAGACCAGGTTGGATGAGGCTTTGAGCAACCTGCTCTAGTGGGAGGTGTCCCTGCCCATGGCAGGGGGCTTGGAACTCAATGGTCTTTAAGATCCCTTCCAACTCTATCCATGCTGTGATCCTATGACATGGGGCAGCTCTGCCCAGGTGTGCCCTGGCTCTGTGTTGGGCAATGATAACAGCTCAGTTGCTGCCCAGGTCACTCCCTTCCCTGAAAACATTTAAAATCCTTTAGTGCCACTGATTTTATTTATTTTTTAATTATTATTATTATTATTATTCAGAACCACAATATGCTGCTCATATACTCAGGCTAATTTACTTTTCTAATCAAATTGATTTCCATTCAGATGAATTCTCCTGTCCCTCTCTATTCCAGTAATGTTATTTTAAGCATAAGCTGTGTCTTGGTACAAATGTCTAATCAAATAGGGAGATGCAGAGGGCATTGTGGCACTTGATGGTGAATCAAATGGAAGTGAAATTACAGAAGCTTTTAGGTGCAATAATTTGTGTGTTGGAATTTCTGGTTGGGCCCCACGAGTGAGGTTACAAACCCCTCCTGGATTTATCCCTTGTCTTGCTTTGTGGCTCAGCATTTCTTTCTCTCCTTTATCCCTTCTTGTCCTTGCATTGAATTAGATCTAATTCCTCTCTCCCAGAGGGAGCAAAACCCCAGGGAAATGAGGGCTGGGTGAGGGCTGCTGGCCTCATGAGACCCTACTCAAACCCAGCAAGGATAGGAACCCACCACTGAAGATCTTGGGCCCCATCCTGCTGTCATTACCTCCAGCCCAGCCCCAAAATCAAGAGCCTGCCTCACTCAGGCAGCCTCCTGCAGCACGTCCCTCTGTTAGCTGCTCGAGGAGCAGCTGCATGTTAATTATGGACATGTTGGTGGCAGCTTCCCTGCAGAAACATGTTAATTGCCACCACGCTGCTGTCACCATCACTGGCTGTCACCAGCAGTGTCACAGCCCTGAAGATGTGGCCACCACACTTGCACTCCAACCTGTCCCTGCCACCCCTCACTTTCCCTTCACCGAACCCAGGGCATTATGGTCACTCGAATCATGGAATGGTAGGGATTGGAAGGGACCTCCAGACATCATCTAGTCCAACCCTCTGCAAATGCAGAGTGTCCTAGATCAGGTTGCACAGGAATGTGTCCAGGCAAGTTTGGGAAGTCTCCAAGGAAGGAGACAACCTCTCTGGGCAGCCTGTTCCAGTGCTTGGGCACCCTCACTGGAAAAAAAAAATTCTCCTTAAACCTCCTGAGTTCAAATTTGTGCCCACTGCCCCTTATCCTGTTACTGGGCACCAAGGAAGAGTCCAGCTCCATTCTCTTGCCCCCCACCCTTTACATCTTGCTGAGCATTGAGCAGATCCCCTCTGGGGCTGGTCCTCTCCAGGCTAATCATCCCCAGGGCTCTCAGCCTTTCTTCCTCACAGGCTCACAGGATGTCAGGGGTTGGAAGGGACCCAAAGAGATCATCCAATCCAACTCCCCCTGCCAGAGCAGGACCAGACAATCTAGCTCAGGGCATACAGGAACACATCCAGACAGGCTTTGGAAGGCTCCAGAGAAGGAGACTCCACAACCTCTCTGGGCAGCCTGTGCCAGTGCTCTGGGACCCTTCCAGGAAAGAAGTTCCCCCTTGTGTTGAGCTGGAACCTCCTGTGCTCACAGAGGTGCTGCACCCCTCAGCATCTCTGTAGCCTCCACTGGACTCCATCTCCATTTCTCTTGATCTGGGGAGCCCAAAACTGAATGCAGTGCTCCAGATGTAGCCTTACCAGGGCAGAGTACAAGGGGGAGGAGAACCTCCCTCCACATGCTGGCCACACTCTCCTTAATGCCCCCCAGCAGCCCATCGGCCTTCTTGGCCATGAGAGCATTCTGCTGGCTCACAGTGAAGTTGTCCACCAGCACTGCCAGGTCCTTCTCTGCACAACTGCTGCTCTTGTTGCCATAACTCTTCAGCTGCCCTGCCCTGCAAAGCCCCCAGCCGCAGCCCTGCTGGCAGGGGCTGATTTATGCGCTGGTGACAACCTCCATTCAGCGCCGCTAGCCCCAGGCAGCGCCGCAGAGCGCAGCAGGCATGCAGCACGCGTGGGGAACGCTGCAGTTCCTACCCTTCAGCCTTTATTTGTATTTTCTGTCCTGCAGGATATATCTCAGCCATCGCCCGAGCTGGAGAGCCCCTGCACACTCCATTAGGAAATGGCTGGGTGCAAAAAGACGCCCATAAATAAGAGAAGCTGTGAAGTGCTCCTCAGCCGCTGGTGCTGGGAGCCCTCACGGCCCTGATTTACAGCCTCTGCTGGAGGGGACTCTCCGACATCCATCTCGCACTTCATTCACATCTACTGAGCTCGGCAGAGGGAGCAGCAACACCCCCAGTACCCACCCTGCGCCACCCTCACCAGCAGGAAGGCAGGGAGCTGCGCACAGCTGTATCTGGTGTCTTGGCTGTGCCCAGGTGCAGTCCTTGCTCTCTCCTCTCTGCCACAGGGCCGGGAGCAGGGACAGTCCTGGGCTCACATGGGAGCTGGGTGCTGGTGGAGCAGTGTGGTGCTGCTGGGATTCTGCAGCCCTTGATGCCTGCTGGCCACCCACTGGCATCTGCAAAGACAGCAGCCATTGCCTCCTGCAATGGCAAACACCTGAAAGGGCCAACACTTGCTAACAACCAACAGCTTCTGCCAATGACTAGCACCTTCTGCTATGACCAACACCACCTGCAATGACCAACACTTTCTGCCAATCACCAACACCTTCCACAATCGCCAGCACCTTCTGCCAATGACCAACATAGAATCATAGAACGGTTAGTTTGGAAGGGACCTCATTTAGTTCCAACCCCCTGCCATAGGCAGGGACACCTCCCACTAGCACAGGTCACTCAAGGCCTCCTCCAACCTGGCCTTGAACACCTCCAGGGAGGGAGCAGCCACAACCTCCCTGGGCAACCTGTGCCAGTGTCTCACCACCCTCACTGCAAACAACTTCCTCCTAACATCCAGTTTCAATCTCCCCTCTGCCAGTTCGAACCCATTGTCCCTTGTCCTGGCATTGCAAGACCTCCTCAATAGTCCCTCCCCAGCCTTCCTGTAGTCCTCTTCGGGTACTGGAAAGCTACTATAAGGTCTCCTCAAAAACTTTGTCTTCTCCAGGCTTCCACAATGAAAAACATCTTCTGGCAATGACCAACACCTTCTGCAAGAGCTGATGTCTTCTGCAAGGGCCAATGCCATCTGCCAACATCTTTTGGACTAGCCAGCATGGGTATGTCTGTCTTGGGCTGTGCCACTCGCTGGTCCTCCTGGATGTGGTCCTGGCAAGCTGTCTTTCAGAGCCTCTCATTTCCCCCTATCTACAACTCTCACAAGTTATGATCTCTGCAGGCACCCAGGATCATGTTCCTGGCCCTTTCAGCTTGGCTGTGTTTGATTGCAGCCTCACTTCCTCTGCTATGGTGGGTGATGAGCTCCTCTTCACCATCCTGGGACAGTCTGTCAGCAGGAGCCAGTGCAGAGCTGGAAAAGAGAAATTAAAAACAAAAAAACCCCAGCAAAATCTGCAGCTCAGTGGGGACTGCAGCAAGTGGAAAAGCTCTCACTCAATCTGTTTTTCTGGTTTTTAGGATTTTTTTATCTTTTTGTATGTGTTNGTAATAGATTATTTGTATGTTTTCATTTAGCAGTGTGATTTTTTTTTTTTTTAATTTTTTTTTATCCTGTAGGAGAGAGCTGCTAGGCACTAGGAGACACCTAGACAGATTTTTTTGCCCTGGCCACACAGGGTAGTGAGATGTCCCTCAAGCTGGTGGTCCCCAACCCTGGCACTCACATGGCTATGCCCTTGGGGGCCCATGGTGGACACAGTCTGTACCCATGATGGGGTAAATCTGCACCCATAGTGAGGACAACCTGCACCCAGGTCAGCCTTGCTGGGTGCCAAACCCCAGTGAGAATGGACCCAAATAAGCAAATGCAGAGTCTAAGTAGGTGCAGGCTTTGGCATTGCTCTCTCTGGAGGAGATGACAAGAAAATGAAGACAGGTCAAGCATTTACACCCCAGAAATGCCAAGAAACCAGCTGCCAGGAATCAGTATCACCACACAATCCAACAGGTCCAGCACAGCCATTCCTTAATACCCCCGGGAAGAGCACCCATGGGTGCATCCATCACTGCGTCCCTCACCCTCCTCCCTCTCCCCTGTGCCAAAAATCACAGCCCTACACCAGGCAGAGGGAGATGGGATCTTTTATAACATAGCAATAAAAGAAACCAACAGCATTAATGAGAAGATGAAACCTTTCCCCACCCACCCCACGGATCCCTCCACAGCGCTCCCCTCAGCCGCCGCAGCACCAGGCGCTGTAACAGCTCCGGGCCCCTCGTCCACCCCTCCTCCTCCTCCTCCTCCTTCCCCTGCACACTTTTTCTCTGCACATTTTCTCCAGCAACGTCGTTTACTTGGTTAAATAACTCATTTGTCTTTTTACACTCTCTGCAGATCATAATATACCCACTCTGACAATACCACACACCAAAGACCTAATTTTAGAGATGGTGTTTGTAAGTAATCAGTTTGAAATATTGGAGCTCTCGGATGATGAGGTTTGGTTTGTTGGTTGTGGGTTGGGTGTTTTTTTTTGTTGTTGTTGCTGCTGTTTGGGTTTTTTTTTTGTTATTTTTTGGGGGGGAGGGGTTGGGTTGTTTTGTTGTTGGTTGGTTTTTGGTTTGGGTTTCTTTATTTTTTTTGTTTTGTTTGTTGGTTTTTTTTTTTTCCCCCTCCTGAAACCCTGACGTTTGCAAGAAAGCTGCTCATAAGGAAAATTCTGATTGTAACAACTCATTTAGAATAAATCAGTTTGAAATGGTTTATATAACACTGTGCTGCACATGAGCATCCAAGTCTCTGTGTTTTTCCTTTCAGTGAGATGAGATTAAATGAAAGCCCAAATGCAAGTGGGTTTTGGGCACTTGGCTTTTGATTTTTTTTTTCTTTTTTTTTTTTCTTTTTCTTCTGCTAAGCAGAGGAAATGCANGAGCAAAGGGGCAGAAATTTCCTCCCCACTCACACCCACTCTGAGCACTGCACCATCACCAATTTTATCCTTGGGGGGAGAAAAAAAAAAAAAAAGAAAAAAAAAAAAAAAAAAAAAAAAGGACACAGGCAAAAATTACAGAGAGCAAAATAGAATCAGCACCCTCACAGCTCATCCTGCCACCCCCAGCCCTCCTGTCCAGCTTGGGGGGTGCCTTGCATCCTGCTCTACCTGCCTGCAAGGGCATCTGTCCTGGGCTCTGCTGGGGGCTTTTTAACTATTTCCCCCCCTTCCCCATCTGAAAGACAACATTAACCCCTCAACAACCCCCTCCCTGGGCAGAGCTAGAGCCTGGAGCCCAAAAAGCAGACCTCTCGGTGCTCTCCTGCAGCCTCACCTGTCCATCTCCAGTGTCCATGCCAGAACCTCACACCCTGGCAGCAGAGATGTTGGCTACATGCACATCTCCTGGAGCAGCCCCAGGCTGGGAAGTCAATTTACAAAAATAACAATAGATAGAGTGAGTAGGGAGGGAGGGGAGGAGAGAGGAAGGGGAAGAGGGAGGGAGGATGGGGAGGAGAGAGGGAGGGGAAGAGGGAGGGGGGGGAGGAGAGAGGGAGGGGAGGAGAGAGGGAGGGGAGGAGAGAGGGAGGGATGTACCAAGGAAAGAAAGCCCAAAGATGCCCAAGCCAGCTCTGACGAGGTGAAGGAAAACCAAGGGCATGGAAACCCCAAAACCCCTAAAATTTGGGCAAACCCACTCAGTTCATAGACTCACAGAACAGCTTGAGTCGGAAGGGACCTTAAAGGTCACCCAGTTCCAACTACCCCTGCCATGGGCAGGGACACCTTCCACTAGCCCAGGCTGCTCAAAGCCTCACCCGGCCTGCTCTTAAAACACTTCCAGGGATGAGGCATCCACAACTTCTCCAGGCAACCCACTGCAGTCGACCAAGGTTGGGGAGGGGTTGTTTCACATCTCAAAGTGAATCCTGGCCCCTTGGGGCAGCAGGGATGAGGGAAAGAGAGTCCCTCCAAGTATCCTTCTTGTGGTTAACAACCCCCAGAGCCTACAAAGAAAAAAAGCAGAGCAAAGAGAAGCGCTGAGTTGTAATTTACTTTATTATTTTGTAAATGTGAATTTTACAAAGCGTTTTACAATTAATGATCACATTGGGTTTGGTTTGTTGGTTGTGGTTTTGGTTTGGTTTTTTGTTTTTCTTTATTTTAAATGGATATTTTTATTATATTTTTTTTTTTCATCATATGAAAACAGCTATGAGCACAGTTCCAGCTCGGGGGTCTTCATCTCTTCTTTTTTTTTTTTTTTTTTCTTTTTTTTTCCTCTTTTTTTTTTTTTTTTTTTTTTTTTCTTTTTAATTTTTTTTGTTGTTGTTTATTTGTTGTTTTAATTTTTTTTTTTTTTAGTTACTGATATATTGTGTCAGCCATGGCTACAAAATAACAGTCTTAACTATACAGAGTAAGAGCACATAAATACTAGTGAATAATGCACAATTTTTTAAAAAAAAAAAAAAAAAGAGGAAACAAAAGGAAAAAAGAGGGAAAAAAAAGGAAGAAAAAAAGGAAAAAAAAAGAAAAAAAAAAAAAAAAAAAAAAAAAAAGAAGCTAGCATCTTTCGTGGCTGAGACAGTTGAGGAACATAATTCAGTGGTACTGTGAGATTTCCTGACAGCACAGAAAGTATTTTTAACAGTCATGAATTACAGTACTACTTAATACCCTATGAAGATGCTTTAAAAAAAACCAACCTTGTACTTTTTTAGTCCTTTTTGTTGTCATCGTTGCTGTGTATTTTTTTTTTCTCCCCAAACATTCTGTCCAAAGGATTAATGTTCTATTTGAATCAAGTGCCATCCAAATGTTCAAGTCAAAAATATGTATACGTTTATATTCCGTTGATTTTTATTTATCCTTTATTTATTATTTCTCTCTCTTTTTTTTTTTAACCTTTTTTTTTTTTAAACCTTTTTTTTTTTTTTTTTCCTTTTTTTCTTTTTAAACTTTCATCTGCTAAAAATAGTATTGCAAGTTTTGGCTTTTTTTTTTTTGTTTTTGTTTTGTTTTTTTAACCTCGACATAAAAATTTCACAATTCCGTGTGTGCAAAACGCTTAAACAGTGGAAGAAACTCGTCGGAGGAGTCTGAGGGGTTTCCAATGTGAGTGCGTTAGACGTCAGCTCCCCCCATACCCCGGCGGGGCGAACGGGGCTGGGGAGCTCCCCTCTCGTCCTGCCCCACCCCCCGCGCTCGGGGCTCCCTTGCTCACAGCATGATTCAGACAGCAGGAACACTTGGAACAGCAGTTGAAGCCCGAGAGATGGCTGAGGACTGGCAATGTAAGGGGCGGATTTAGCGCTGGGGAGCCGCCGAGGGAGGCTCGTCCCGGTTGCCCGCTGGCTCTTCTCCGCTCGCTGCCAGCTACTTCCAGGGAAACCAGAGAGGAGCGAGCCGAGGGCTGAGGGCAGGTGGCACACCGTGGGTAGGATGCTCTGCTCCCTCAAACACCAGTTAAGCTGTGGGCAGTTCCAGTTTTGGGGGGGAGGGGCTGGGTGGGGGTTGAATCCCTTAGCCAGCCAGAGGAGGAGAACCACCCCCAACAGCG
>VWZE01002670.1:63039-85660 GCA_013396675.1 Eubucco bourcierii | reverse complement strand
TTTTTTTCCCAAACACATCATTAATCCTCCACACACAGGAAACATTAGTGCAAAATGCTTGCCCTCATCTACCAGATAAGGAAAAAAACCCAACGCCCTTCACATTGTAGAAGTTTGCCTTCCTAATAATAATAATAATAATAATAACAGCAACAACAACAATAATAATAATAATAATTAATAAACCAAACTCAAATCAAAATTTAAAAAAAAAAAAAAAAGAAAAAAAAAGAAAAAAAGGAAAAAAAAGAAAAAAAATAACCCCAAAATATACAGGAAGTTGTGCTAGGTATAAAAATATATTTTTTCACTGTGCAACTTGACTCTCTTCAGACTCTCTGTCCTAAGCCATTCAAGTAGTTCTGCTGCTGCCCTCCTGGGGTCTGTCTGGGCATGGGTTTGGTCCAAAATTAACACCTAAAGCCCACCACGAACCCTGGCTGGAGGGCTCAACCTGCTCACCAAACCCCAGCAAGCGCCAGAAAGGAGGAAGAACCCTTTGCAATATCTTTTTTATATATATATAGATATATATATATATATATAGCTATAGATATACATCACACAGACACACACAGACGGGACAATTTTTGCTCTCTGACACTTGGATCCACTCTCTGCTTGCCTCAAACTTTCATCAAATTGCAAACCTTTGGGGAGGTGATGGGGAATCAGGAGGGTCCTCAACTAAGCCTACCCCCTGAGCCCCACCAGCCTCACCAAGCCACCTAAGAGCTGGTTCCCCAGTGGCCAGGGACACCCCCAGGGCCACAGAACTGGCCTGCTCCAACTCCTTGGGACTGGCTGGGGAAGAAGCCCACCCCAAGCTCAGCCCTGGTCCCTGGTACTCTCCTTGCTCACATTTGTCATCCAGTCACATGCCCCCAGCACCTGGGTAAGCACAAGTAGGCATCACTGTGCAGAGGGAATCTCTCCCTGGGGCACTGCCGGGCAGGGGACGAGCTGCAGCAGCTCCAGGCTTCAGCAAGAGCAGGAGTTTTGTTTGCTGATGTGGGTAAAGTGCAAATAGAGCAGAGCCCTCAGACCTGCTCATCCCCATGCCCCAAAGCATCACGTTCCTTGTGCCATCACCAGTCCCTGACACCTGGGCACCCAGTCTGGGTGTCACAGTCTGCTCAGGCTAAGCTGTGCCAAGACCCCAGAGCTGTGCAGAAACCACCCTGTCAGTGAGGTTTTTTTATCTCAGGGCAAGGAGTGGTGGAACAGGCTCAGTGCTGGAACAGCTTTGTTATTAAGATGCAAAACACTGCTTCAAGTATCAAAGAAAACCAAAACCAAATGGCCAAAAGTTGGGTTCTCCTCTCCCTGTTCCCCCTTTTTCACAGTGGAAATACAAAGAAGGAAGAAAACCCTGAGCAAAGCACTGTCTGGATTCTGGAATCAAAGCAGGGAAGAAAAGAAGAGCAGCACAGCCACAGGAGCCTTCAGAAGTGACTCTTGGTACACCTTGCACTTGTTTGTAGTCCCACACGTATTAAAGAACAAGCTGCAAATACCATTAAAGCAGGGCCCTCAGTCACAGTCAAAATCATCATTAAAAACAAAGGAAAAAAAAAGCCACACTTGGCTTCCACATCACTGTTCCCATCCCCTGGGGACACCCCAGCATCAGCATCCCCATGGGTGCCCAGCACCAGCATCTAGGACAAAGCTGCAGCAAGTAGGGATGAGCAGCGACTGTGCCCAGCGACACCTGGATCTGCAGCCAGGATTTGGGTCACTTTGGGGGACTTCTGAGGCAGAGCTGACACACGCAGGAGGGTGAGAGCAGGGGCTGAGCTCCAGGGGAACTTGCAGGTCCCCTCCCAGTGCTTGCACCATCAAACTGAGCCCAGCTGGGGCTACCATCACAGCATGGGGACATCAGCTGTCAACAGAAAAACCCACAAATTACTCACGTTTGGGCTTTTCCCCAGCAGGGCTTATTTAAAGGATGAGCAAGAGGTGAAATGCTTCCTTCTCCCCAAAACCTCTACCCAGGAGGGCACAAAGCTATTCACTTTTCTCTCTCTCTCTTTTTTTTTTTTTAAATCAGATTCACTTCTAATAATTAAAAAGTGACAGTCTGGTTGGCCTGGGAGGAAGAGAGGGGGAAGCAGGCAAGCCCTCCACACCAGTACCTTGCTCTGCCTACAGTGTGGATGCTGCTGGGAGCTGACACCAAGAGCTCCTGGCTGCACGCCCCTCAGAGCAAAAACATTTTCAAAGCCCTTTGCAGGAGGCTGAGAGAGGGCTACTACCCCCACCCCATCCAAGGGGGTTCCCCAGGACCCTGTCTACCTGCCCGGGTGCCGTGGAGTGACACGAGAAGCAGGTGAGGTGAAGGTGGAAGCAAGAGAAGCAAAGGATAGGGAGTTGCTGGGAGGGAGAGAGAAACCAAACCCCAAACCCAGTGGTATTGGGAAAAGAAAACCTACAAGAGCCACAACACCAGCCAGGGTCTCCACCTGCACCCCATGCAGTCACAGAATCACAGAACGGTTTGGGTTGGAAGGGACCTTAAAGATCATCTAATTCCAACCACCCTGCCCTAGGCAGGGACACCTACTAGAGCAGCTTCCTCCAGGCCTCACTCAACATGGCTTTGAACACTTCCATGCCCAGAGCCTCCCCAAAAAAGGTGAAGTCCTCCTGACACATGCAAGCCTCAACTCCCACGGAATCATTCCCTGCTCCTGGGAGCTGGATAAGACTCCCCAAGACACCAGCACCGAGTCCCCCACCAGCAGCTGGGCGCCGAAGCACCCTGCCCCACAGCACCCACAGCAAGGGGCTCCCCTTCCACATCAGAAGCCTTTAACAGTTTCCCCCACCCTGTCCCACTTGGCTAGAGCCCTTCTACTCGAGGCAAACATCACCACTCACAGCACCTGCACCCTAACACACCTTTGCTTTCCTGTTAAGCAACGCTAAAACTCTCTTTAGAAGACAAGGTTCACGATGGCTTTACTTCTGAGCTGAGTAATGGATGGGGTGGTGATGACAGGGGGTGGTGGCTAGCTTTTCTCCTCCCTTTCTTAAAATAACCTCCCCCCCCCCAAAAAAAAAACAACCCAAACCAACAAACATCTCCACAACCAAACCCCCCCCCCAAAAAAAACCAAACAAAAAACCCAAACAAACAAACAAAAAAAAAAGGGGAAAAAAAAAAGAAAAAGGAAAAATAAAAACCACAAAAACAAAGAAAAGAAAAGAAAAAAAAGCTACAATCTTATAGACTAACCTCAGGAATATCAAAAAAGGAGCCCAATATTTGTTGTTTTTTTTAAGTAGGTCGCCACAGACCTAAAGTAGTTGTTTACAGTATAACGAATGCGATTATTTTTCCTTCATAAATTTTAAATACAAGCAGAATAAAAATCACATTTTTTTCAGGCAACAGTAGCAGTTCAGTAGGTAAGTGGCTTGATCACATTTTTTTTTTTTTTTGTTTTGTTTTGTTTCGTTTTGTTTTGTATTAGTAATGCATGCAAGCAGCTTTTAGTATTACAGATCCCTTATTAGGTCAACGTAAGGTTTGCTCTCTTTATAAAGTCCCTCCAAAAGTACCATCCTGTCTTCTCACGGGAGTTTCAGGCCTGCTGGAGGAGCCTGAACCTTGTTCAAAAGGTTGTGGAGTGCTTTGGGTATCTGATGCCAGAGCATCCGTGGCAGCTGCCTCCTGTATGACAGAGCCAGCCCCTTCGGCATCCTCGCTCTGTTCAAAGGACTGGTTGGATCCGTTGCTCAGCTCCACGTTCACTGTGTTAGTTCTCAAGGCTACTATAGTTCCTGAATCGCTCCTCCTTTCTGCATAGATTCGCTGCTCAAAGACCTGAGCAGTGTTGGGCTGGAATTCAGGATCCAAGGGGACACTGTTTGTGGTGGAGCCCATGACCGTGCGGTACATCTCCATCCCTTCTGGCAGCATGGATTTAATCTTCGGCAGCCAGCGCTTGCGGACCCGGCGGGCGTTGGTGCACATATCGGCTGCTATGACATTCATCTCGCTTTCCTTAAAGCTCGGGGCAAAATTCTGACAATACACTGCAAAGACAGGGACACACACAGCTGAGGAGTCACAGAAAGCAACACAGAGGTGGCTGCACGATGGCAGCCTCTGCCCTGTCCTACAAACCTGCCATAAGGCTTAGCGCGGGGGGTGCCGTGGGGTGGACGTCCACCCGCGGGCCACAGCTCTCACAAGGAGAAACTCACAGACAAGGATTCCTTGACACAGTCAAGAAGGGATAAAACCAGAAGGCACAGGGAAGGGAGCTGGAGAAGGATCCAGTGAGCCCCAGAGGTACCAGGGACTGCAGGTTCCAGCCCCCAGGCAACAAACAGCACCCATGGCCACAGCAAGTTAGGATGCCCAAAAGCAGAGACTGACACAGAAAAAGTCAACACAAACACCTCAACAGCAGATCCATTAATGGTTCTTAAAACCATGGTGGTGCAGGCACAGCTGTGGGACTGGGAACTGTCAGGACCTCTGCCTGTCCCATGCCCTGTGCTGGCCACTGCAGGGCAAATCAGCACTGCATGGACCTCCAGTCTGACCAGGGTCTCACCACCAGCACATCCACTGGCCCATACCCTGCAGCAGCACAGCAATACCTCAGCTGCAGCCCTGCTCCTCCACAGGTGCCGAGCACCTGATGTTACAAAGCAACATCCAAGAAACTGTCAAGGTGAATAATTATAAACTAAAGCTTGTGCGCAGCGTAAAACTTGGGCACCATGAAGCCATCTTATGCCCTGCCACACGACAGCATGTGGTAGGCACTACGTTGACAGTGTTTGCAAGCCTCAGCAAGGACCAAGGCTGGAAGGTTCAGAGTCAGAGCCCTGCAGGGTGAAGCTGTCTCAGGAGGGCACCTCACAAAAGCTACAGGCGAGCACCACCAGCACAGCCTAGTGAATTCTGTCTTTATGTGCTGAGCAGCTGCTGCCTTATCCTTTCTCTCCACGTGCTGAGGGTGGCTGCAGGGCCCCCAGAGTTCAGCAGCACAGCAACTATTTGAGAGAAGAAAGATTTATCTTCCAAATCTTAAATATAAAATAAAAAAAAAGAACCTCAAACTGCTTAGAGTTTCATTTTCCAGTGCGATAATATTTACATAAAGATTTACTACCAGAACCCATCGAGGGGGAGAACACATTGCTCTCCACTCCATATGAAGCCCATGACAAACAGGTTTTGCTGCACTAAGCCATCAGGGTCTTCCTGCACCACCCAGGTCCTCACTCACCAGCAGGCACCTCCTATCCCACAGCCCACTCCTTGTAGCTGGCAGAGCCCTGTGCTCGGATGAAGCCCAACACGAGCTGGAGCCCACGGGATAAAAGCCAGCACACAGGGGACAGCCTACTTCAGTGGCACCAAGCTCTGAATGCTGCCAAAACCATCCTTCCAATCTCCTCCTCAGAGCATCTATCAATAAAATAACTGCTTTAAAACCCAGCAAAACAGTCAAGTAGCAATAATGTTTTACATCAAGACACCATCAAAAGCCACCAGAAGTTAACTTCAGCTCCCCAAAATGAAGCGAACTAAGAAACAAACTCATTTCCCTGTAACCTAATTTCACCACACTTAGCTCCCATTATTAGGCAACAGAGATGGCCTTCCCTGCTTAGCTTTTGGTCTGCTCTCAGCACGCTGTGCCAACCCAGCAGCAGTAAATCTCTCTCCTTACATTTGACTGCATTAAGAACTCTGCTGTCCAAGGGCTTCCTGCTGGGATCGCTCGTCGAGGACCGGATTCCAGTTCCGCAGCTGTTGGCAAGTGTATTCCTGCAGGAAAGGCAAAGGAAGATCCTGACACCGGGGACTCCAGGGGACCACCTTCTCCTCTTCCCTTTAGGTTTCTTCCCTTTAGGTTCACAATCACAATTTGAAGGTAAGGAACTGGAAAACCTTGTGCTCAGGTTCAAGCACCATTAAGGAGAAGCACAGAGATCAGTGCGGCGGACAGAGAGGATGAAGCACTCCTGCCACACTATCTACTCATGTGGGCAAAACACCAGAAACTCATGCAAAGCCCTTGGGAGAGCAGAAAAAGCAGGAGGACATTACCGATCGAAGAAGGTGGCCAGAAGACGTCTCAGGAGGACCTTGTGTTTGACACCGGCACATAAGTGGCAATTCATCAGCTGCCCCCGGGTGATGTAAACCCCTGAGCCTGGAAGGGTCAGAGAGGGAGAACTCAAGATTAAATCCTTGTCTCAGCAACAGCATCACCCCTGAGCCAGGGGTGAGCTGCTGTTCCTGTGCTGTTGGTCACAAGAGGGGAGATGAGACACGGGAAGGAATGTGCTGTGCACGTGGTGCTAGGAAAGCCCAGGAAGGAGAGCAGAGCTTTGGAGAAGCCCAGTAGGGATGGTTGCTGCATCCCTTCAGGGCCCTGGTGAGTCCCACATTACAGTAACTCCTCATTTCATCTGCAGAGAAAGGAATTCTATGAATTCTATGGAGATGAAATGAAAGGACTCTTATTTTTTCTTGCAAAGACACAGACATGAGGGTTTAGTCTGTGGTTTTTTTTTTATGTACAGAACAGATTATTTATTCCCTCTGAAGGAAGAAAACCCCAAATCCACTGGCCTGTTCTGATCTGAAAGATTGTTGAGCATGTAACTAGAAAGAGAAGGGAAAAGAAAAACAACCTCTAGGACAGAAAAGGTATCCAGTTACACCAGAGATCTAACTGCTTCCACAACCCCCAGGCCCATCACCTCTCCACACCTCTGGGGAGCAGGGTATTTTCCTGCTAATGCACAGGAACTGGTGACTGACTTGGAAATACTCTGCCTTGAAGGATGTTCTCCAGAAGAAAAAAGAGCCCTGCCAAAGCAGCTTTACAGATCCAGGGGTTTGGCAGTGCTTTACAGCAGGTTTCTTATCAAACTCTTTGCTCTCCACAACCACTCACACAGACCCACCTGCTCCTGCCTCAGCATCAGCTTGCAGGCAGAGGTTTATCCTATTTTCCAAGCATATATGAGAGGGTTTGGTATTTGCTTTTAATTAAGACTAAATAATAGGTTGTATCTGGATCCAGAAGACACTCTGTTCTCAAGATATAAAAACATCTACTGGAAAAATAAAATTAACCTCCTGGATTTCCAGGAAAGCCTACAGATTATTGTTCCTGATCTTCCAGATGAAAGGAGAGCAGCCCACATGGGTGGATAGTACCAGGGCAGGCACTCAGGACCATCCAGAGCCTGAGTTTCTGCCTGCACCTTCCCTGCCACACCATGAGCAGCCTAAGCCACTGGTCCTGCCCCAGAGAGGAATGAGCATCGCTCCAGAGCTGAGTGATCCTGCCTCTCACCATGGACTCTCTTCAGCACACAGTAACCATCCATTAGAGTCCTGCAAGGTCTGAGAGCCTTGCTGAAAACCTTCTGGGGTCTTCTCGCAGACTCTCAGCTGCTGAAGCTTGCAGAACCAATCATGGCATGAAAAATCAGAGACAAAAGGAAAACTCTCCAGATGGAGAGATGAGGAAAACTTTTCCTGTGGGACCTTCCTGCATGCTGCAGAGTCAAACCCCACCCAGGTCTCATCAGGTTTTAGCCAGGGATGAGCTTTCTTCAGCAGTGGTATTTGAAGAGAGAAACCATCAGAGGGAATGCCAGACGCTACCAAGAGTAACTTCACTTTAATAAATCAAAAATAAGCAAGGCAGTCCCTATCAGTTAGTGATATTAATCTATTTTTTTTTCTCCCCCTAGACTGAAAAATGTAAATCAAGCAGAGCTGCCTCAAGCCAACTTGCAGCTCTCACTGTGAAAATAACCCACACCACTTGATGGTTTTAAAGAAGTCTTACAGAAAATGGAAATGGGAATAAAAATGAATATTCCAGATAGAAAATAAACACTTGTGGTTGTTGGGCTGTGCTGTAGCCTGTGTGTTTTACCCCTGTCCTTCATCAGGGACTCATCTTCCACCATGTGGAAACCTTTCTGGGTAGCCCCTGAAATTCACATTCCTGCTACAGGCTGAAAACAAGATCACTCTCCTCACCAAGAGATAAATGAACAGAAAGAAAGGATCATAGAAACACAGATTTGTTTTGGTTGGAAAAGACCTCTAAGCTCATTGAGTCCAACCATCAACCTAACACCACCTTGGCCACTAAACCATGTTCCATGGTGCCATGTCCCCATGTTTCTTGAACACCTCCAGGGATGGTGACTCCACCACCTCCCTGGGTAGCCTGTTCCAGTGTCTGACCGCTCCTTCAGCAAAGAAATTTTTCCTAATATCCAATCTAAATCTCCCCTGGCACTATTGCAGGCCATTTCCTCTTGTTTTATCACCCAATGTCAGGGAGAAGAGACCAACCCCCACTTCACTACAACCTCCTGGCCTCTTTGGACCAAGGGCTTTACAGGTACTAATTAAACCTCTCGCCTGGGCAGCAGGCATGGGCTGTGGTGCAAAGATCACTGCAGCTAAACAGAGCTCTGTCCATGGGAAAACACTTCCCAACAGTGTGGGCTACAAGCTGAGAGGACCACTGCAGCAAAGTGAGGCTTATTAAAGCAGAATATCATTATTTAAAGTGGAATTTGACCTGGACATCCCAGTCCAACATCTACTTCTGAGCAGCACTGGGAGTACCCAGTTGCAGCCTGGCACAGCCACTGGATTTCAATCCTTAGCCAGCTCTACACCACCACTATCATTAAAAGCTAACCAGTGTCACCCTCCACCTTGAGCTAGCCATAACTCCTTTATAAAGAAGTAGTGAATTCTCCCAATATTGTCAATTCCTCCCCAAATTAAAACAAAAATTGAAGAGAGGACCCAACCCAATTCCTCTTCTGCCTTCTTCCTGCAGTGTTTGACTATTTTGTCACACTCCCAGTCAATTTTTTAAGGGATTTTTACAGGGTTTTCAAAGCTTGTTCACTGACACAAATTTTATCTCAGTTGCTTTGGAAATCTTTTAATGTGTTAGGGGTTTTTTTTGGGGTGGATTTTTTTGTTTTGTTTTGTTTTCTTTTTCCCTGTAATTTTTTTTTTTTTCATTTCAGATCTGTGCATCTAAATCAAAACACACTCGCGACGCAGCCCACACCAGCCAGGAAGAAGACAAGCTGGAGAATTCAATTAAAATGCTAAATTAATTCAATTGAATAAATCCTGTTAATGACACATTTTTCTATCAGCAAATTAAAGGAAACTTTAGAACTTTTAAACAGATGATTGGTGATGAATAATCCAGAAAGACACAGCAAGGGCACACAAGACACACGACTCTGGTGCTAGCGAGATGAAAAACACATTTCAGGATGAAACCAGCAGTGAGCTCCTGGCAAGCTCAAGCAAAGAAAAATCCCTCCCCACAACCCCTTGTTACCTGCAACAAGCTCAAGTTTTTCTCCAGGATCTCCCTCTGAGTAGAGTTTTGGGTGGCAACGATATCCAATTTGACTGATGAGACTGGCTGGGAGAGCAACCAGATCCCGTCGTATGAGGACACAGGAGCGGTTCTCCAGTGGGATCTGCTCTGGCTTCTCTTGGGCAACTGGAAAATTAAAAGGAAAAACATTGAAAGAGTTGATCATGCAGGCAGAATGTTCAAGGAAGGCCAGGCTGGGACTTTTTCACGTAGCTGTCAGAAATATTCCTCCCTCCAGAAGCACAACAACTTGCCAGGGCTCAGCCATCTGGCAGATGCCACCGGAAAGCACGGCAAGGTCCCCCAGTCCCCCCCATCATCCACCACAGCAACCTCCTATGCCCATTCAGGTTCTGTGAGAGGGATTCTGAGAATTTAATTATGCTTTACCTTTTCCTAAGTTAATCAGTTACGAAAATGGGCAGCTCTGCACAGCTGGCATCCTTCTGCAAGCACAGCACACAGAGCTGGCTTCCCCAAATGCTCCCAGAATGGCAGATTACTTCACAGGAGGTTTCTAAAACAGGCCAGGAACAGCCCAGGTTTGACAAATACCTGCAGCAGGACCAGAACTACTTTTCTTGGTACTTTTTTTTTTCCCCTGATGAAGCTGAAAGCCAGACTCTGCAGATGTCTGCTGCACAGAGAGGTCACTGTAGCCTCTTCTGAGGATGGTACCCACTAGTCACCTTCTGCAAGCTCCAACCCACCCTCCAAAGCACCTTCTCTTACTCTGCCTTTTGTGGGTTAACATTTCCTCCAAATTACATAAGGGACCTCGACTATCAAGCCACAAAATCATAACAAGCTGCAGCTTCAAACCCAAATCACTGGGTTTTGCCAGGATTCAGCTGTGACTTGCCCCAAAAGACCACCTCCAGAGCCCAATACCTAACCTCTAACACTGAAAAGCTGAAGGACTGAGGTGTCATCCCAGCAGCGTGCAGGTGTGGGTCCTGTGGGCACACTGAGGATTCACTTCCTAAAGCACATTTACAGCACAAGCCTCCAGGCTTGCTTAAAATGACAATTTTTGACAGCACAAGAGGGCTGCCAGGGGTGTGCTTCAACTCCAGCTGCACTGGGACGTGTTGGGAACAGTTCAGGTTCTGAATTGCAAGCCCAGCTCTACAATGACCCAGCTTCTTTTCCCCAAAGTGTTTGCTAATGTGGCAAGTGCAGCAGATAAAATCCAGCCAAGCTCCACACTCCAGTGTCTGTGAACAGAGAGAAGAAACCGCCCCAGCAATCAGCACTTCTCAACTCAAAATGTCTCCAACTCAAGAAGTGTCTTTTCCTGCAATTATTTCAGCATTCTGGAGGCCACTGTTCCTCTCTCTCTCTCTCCAGATAAAATAACAAGTTTTGCAGACTTGTTGCTGCAGTAACCAGAGGGTGATGGCTCCAGTACAAAGGCTGCAGTGTTCTAAGTGGGACATGCCCCACGACGCCGTGCTGGGCTGCGGCATCCTATCGCAGGCGCGGGGCTGGAGCATCCCCACCCTCATTGCTCCCTCCTTCCCTAAAAAAGCTGGAATACCAGGAAGATGACACTTGCTCCTGGAGCCACACCATGGCACAGCAGTTTCCTTCCATCATTAAGGACCGAAGAGTGGCAGCAGAACAATTCATGTGATGTCTTTTAACTTCTCCTGCCGCCAGAGCTCT
Organism: Eubucco bourcierii; assembly: GCA_013396675.1. Lineage (NCBI taxonomy): Eukaryota > Metazoa > Chordata > Aves > Piciformes > Ramphastidae > Eubucco > Eubucco bourcierii. The sequence goes on along the minus strand of VWZE01002670.1, from coordinate 74,567 downwards.
CTGCGAAGTGCATGGCCTTGCAGAGCTGCTCCCATGGACATGCAGAAGTGTCCCCAACTGCAGTTATCTCCCTGCTACTTAGGAGTGCTCCTGAGCAACCACAGAATCACAGAGTGACAGGGGTTGGGAGGGACCTCTGGAGATCATCTAGTTCAACTCCACTGCCGAAGTAGGTTTCACACAGGAACACGTCCATGTGGGTTTTGAAAGTCTCCACAACCTCTGTGGGAAGCCTGTTCCAGTGCTCTGCCACTTTCAAAGGAAAGATTTTTTTTTTATCTCATGTCAAGGCAGAATTTTCTGTGCTGCAGTTTGTGTCCATTGTTCCTTATCCTACACTGAGCATCCAGGTACCCTCTCCTTGGAGATGGGAGTCATCATCTGTTCACACAGAGGAAGTATCACAAGGCTCTGTTGTATTTCTGATGCTTTCAAAGAGTATAAACAGAATATAGCAAATTAAGCATACAGGCACAGAATGTTATGAGTTGGAAGGGATCTTAAAGGTCATCCAACCCACCTGCAGTCAGCAGAGACATCTGCAACTAGAGCAGGCTGCTCAGGGCCCAAAACAATTTGACCTGCAATGGACATGACCTCTCTGGGCAACCTGAGACAGTGTCTCACCACTCTCAGTGCAGAAATTCATGGGCATCATGGGCTCCTTTGGCTCTGGCATAGTCACCAAGGCAGGTTCACCACACTGCCCACCAAAGCAGGCTACAGCACAAGGCCCATGGAAAAACACAAATCTCAAGGGAAAAGGAAGCAGAAGGAATGGACATCACAGTGAGCTTCCAGGTCACACACAGGTAGAACTAAAAGGTCAGGTCACAAACACACCACACGTGTGCTGACAAATCCCAGAAACCAGAGGAGGACATCCAAAGTCCTCAACAGCAGCAACCAAAGATGGGTGAATGATGCTGTTGGTGGAAAACAGAATTTGGGAACAGCTTTTTGTACTAAATGGACATCTCTGAGCCACCAGGACAGGTCATGCCCATGCACAGGGCTCTTGTTAACTGCAAGTAGCTTGTCAGGGCTGTAACCAAGGAGTCAGGTCAGGAGCTCCCACAGTGTTCATCAGCACCTAAAACCAGATGTTAAGCTACTGAAGGGAAGCTGGACAGACTCATGTGGGTTCTGAGAAAGCTTCCTCCAGTTATTTTTAAAGTGATATAAAGGCTGCAGGTCTCCAGGGAAAGCAGCTGCAATCAATACCCCTAAATGAGACAGAGTTCAGAGCAGAAAGAGGTCCTCACAGATCGTGACCCAGAAATGGGAACAGAAGAGAACTCAGCCTGCACTGGCCATCAGCCATGCCCTCCTCCTGCCTTCTTCTTCACCAAGACTGGTGTCACTGATGGAATTAAACAGCTCTAAATTAACAGTTGGACTCAATGATCTAAAAGGTCTTTTCCAATCTAAAAGATTCTGTGATTCTACCTACAACACTCAAGTGGCAAACACAGGCTGAGCCTACCTGCTCTACCATCTTCTACAGGCAGGCATTCAATCAAGGAAAAAAAAAAAAAACAAAACAATTTTGGGGCCAAAAAGATGCTAAGGTAGCAATAATGAGGCAGACAAGAGACAGATCAGCACAAGCACTGTGTTCCTGGAGAAATGCTGAAGGATTTGGTGTCAAACTTGTTTCCTGAAAGCAGAGCAGCTTTTCAGGCAGACAAGGCTGCTGTGCTGGGTCAGTGACAACCCTGCCTTGAAGGAATTCTTTGCTTTTGAAGGCATTTCATTTCCTACACACTGAGCCATCGAGAAGTTTACATTTCTTCCTGTGAAATCAAATACTTCATAAACCAAACTAAAATTCAGGTTGAGAAGTCCAAACGTAACTCAACCCACCGCTCTGTTTTGGTTACATCTGTCCTGCTGGCTCACTGTCTATAAATCTCTCACTAAACACGAGCATGAATCTCCTTTTCTTTTTTTTTTTTTTTTTTTTTTTTTTCTTTTTTTACATTTATTTTTGGTACTTTTATTTCCATGAAAGCATCAAGCCCAAATTCAATGACACTAAACAAAACCCACCCGACGAGTCAGGCTTGTCAGTAGCACCTCAGCTCAGCAGATAGCGATCGGTTATGTAAAGAAGCAGGAGACAAGAGACACTCTGGTCCCATCTTTGCAAAGAAAGCCACTCTGTTTGGCCTTTATGCTCTGGAGAACAGGATAGTATTTGCTTCTAATTAATTTGGATCTTCAGAGGGACAGCAGCTCCTTCCCTTTGAATGAAAGGAGTGAACAATGTGATTTATTGTTTAATGCGGTTTTGTTCTCCAGCAAGAAAGGAGCCCACCAGCTAGTGGAGAGGGGCAGGAAATCATTACAGAGGAAGCAATGAGAGCTGCCAGCCAAATGCTGGTAGATTTCAGTTATTCAGAGAATCACAGAATCATAAAATGGTTTGTGTTGGAAGGAACTTTAAAGATCATCTAGTTCCAGACCCCCTGCCACAGGCAGGGACACCTCCCAGTGGACCACGCTCCTTAAGGCCTTGTCCAACCTACCCTTGAATGCCCTCAGGGACAGGGCAGATAAGAGAATTTAATCTCATATCTCTGTGGATGCTGCAGCTGGCAACAAGTGGTCCAGAATGGGAAATATTCTGGGGTTTCTAGCTGGAGAAGCAGCCTCAAAGCTGGAGTCCACCCTTAGAGGAAAAGGGGAATTATTTGTAACTCCCAGCTCTAGGCTTTGAGTGACGCTTCAGACATGTCCCCTCCTTGTCCCTAAAATGAACTGTTTCAGAGGTCCAGTATACCACCTTCTGGCTGAGCCCACAGTGTTTTCTGTGACACCAGGATAGCTGCACATCACACCCAAGGTGCTTTGGAGATGCTGAGCTCATACCACTCCCATTGACCCACACCAGTGATGGGTGACAAGTTGCTCAGGTAGGTGCCCAGGGTCTGGCAGCACTGGGAACTGCTGACCACAGACCCAGTTCCAGTATGCACTTACTTCCTTAGTTCCTGACAAACTCCAGGGCTTCCAAATGACTCATGAAACCCCAAATTCCACCAGCCTGTGGTCTCCTCTTGACCATTTGCTGCATATAAACCTTAATATGTTCCTGTGGGTAAGAAACAGCTATTTCACAGAATCACAGGATGGTTTAGGTTGGAAGGGACCTCAAAGATCATCCAGTTCCAAACCCCTGCAACAGGCAGGGACGCCTCCCACTAGAGCAGGTGGCTCAAGGGCTCATCCAACCTGGCCCTGAACACCTCCAGGGAAGTTGTGGAGCACAGAATCACAGAGTGTGATTGAAGATCACATTCTGTGATTCTGTGCTCCACAACCTCCCTGGGCAACCTATGCCAATGTCTCACCACTCTCACTGTAAAGAACTTCTTCTAACATCCAGTTAAAATCTCCCCTCTGCCAGTTTAAACCCATTCCTCCTCATCCTGTCACTACAAGACCTTCAATAGTCCCTCCCCAGCCTTCCTCTAGGTCCCCTTCAGATACTGGAAGGCTACTCCAACTTCTGGTTTAGGAATGTGATTTTGAGATACAGAAAAATCCAACTGATGGAATCCTTCCTCCAGAGTTAACACCTACAGACCCCCAACACAAAACCACAAACCACCAGCCTAGGTCCACCTCAACAGCTACACCTCCACTTGTTCCACCACCACTCACCACATATGCAAGTAGGCAGAGAATTCTCCAACCTGTCCAGGCTGAGAAGTTTCTTTTCAAACAGCAGTCCCTTACAAACATTTTTATCCCATTAGCCTATTTTCCACTGGCAGTGGGACTATCCCAAAAATAGCATCCCTGCCGTGGCCTCGGCATCACCAAGCGTCTGCTGCCTACGTAAACCTGTACCACAGAGGACAGAGGCACGCACGACTGGACAGATATGTGATACAGTCCCAACTGGGAGAGTTTACGTTTTACAAAGAGCACGTTTATAACCACGGACTGGAATGCAGAGATTTGATTTGTGACCTATTTATAGAGGGAGGTAATCTGGAATTAGTATAGGAAAAAAAAATAAATTACTGGTTTATAAATACTCCTATCTCGCCTTCGCTTCAGATCGCAGCCAGGAGTGAAACATCTGCCAGCCTAAAATTAAACATCTGTGTTTTACGGTGAGGAAACCAGGACTGGAGGTTTTAATGCCAAAAAAGGGCAGAGGCTGCAGGCCCTTGGTGTGGGGCTCTGCCTTCCCTCAGCTGCTCAGCACTACTGGTCCCCACGTTGGGATGGGTGATGCTGGTGCTGGCTCCCACTGGCACGCAGTAGTGCTTCCAGCAGTGGGGTTCTGCCTTCCCTCCGCTGCTCAGTGCCACTGGTCCCCACGGTGGGATGGGTGATGCTGGTGCTGGCTCCCACTGGCACGCAGTAGTGCTTCCAGCAGTGGGGTTCTGCCTTCCCTCAGCTGCTCAGCGCTACTGGTCCCCACGTTGGGATGGGTGATGCTGGTGCTGGTTGGTTCCCATTGGCACACAGAGGTGCTTCCAGCAGTGGGGCTCTGCCTTCCCTCAGCTGCTCAGTGCTACTGTTCCCCAAGTTGGGATGGGTGATGCTGATGCTGGCTCTCATTGGCAAGCAGTGACACTTCCAGTAGTGGGGCTCTGCTTTCCCTCAGCTGCTCAGTGCTACTGGTCCCCATGTTGGCATGGCTGATGCTGGTGCTGCCTCTCATTGGCATGCAGTGGCGCTTCCAGCAGTGGGGTTGTTTGAAACCCTCAGCAAAAAGCCAAGGGAATCCTGGTGAACTGAGCCACGAGGATGTTGAGTGGACTGGAGCACCTCTGACTGGGAGAGGTTGAGAGACCTGAGACTGGTCAGCCTGGAGAAGAGCAGCCTGAAGGGGGATCTGATCAACATTCAGCAAGAGACAAAAGGGTGGGGCACAAGAGGATGGGGCTGGACTCTTTTCAGTGGTGCCCAGTGGCAGGACAAGGGGCAAAAGGCACAAACTGGAACGCAGGAGGTTCCATTTTGATGTAAGAAAAAAATATTTTGCTGTGAGGGTGCTGAAGCCCTGGAGCAGGCTGTCCAGAGAGGTTGTGGAGTCATCTTCTCTGGAGAGATTCCAAACCAGCCTGCACATTGTGATGCTGGGCAAGCTGCTGTGGGTGACCCTACTTTAGCGGGGGCGTTGGACTGGATGATCTCCAGAAGTCACTTCCAACCCCCGGCACTCTGATTCTGTGAATAAACAGGAAAGCCTCTCCTGACCCCTCTGTCTGCCCAAACCCACCAGCTCTCTGCTCATGAGCATCCCCCTACGCACAGCCCAGCCCCAGCCCAGTCTCCACACAGTCCCAGCCCTCACAGCCCACACCACCAGCCCTGCACTCAGACACTTTGTTCCAGCTTCAATCACCCAGTGTCGGGAGCTGCGATTTCCAGCTGCAGCCTTGGTCCAGGATGCTGCCAGAGCAGCTCGTTACAGATTCTGGGTTGTTTCTTGCCCTCTTTCCTTACTGTCAGGAATCAGAGGCCAGGAGAGAAAACTATTCTCTCAGCTAATTACCACAACTATTCTATAATGGCTATTTTAGATGAATTTTTAATGAAGTGTGTTCTTGTCAGTTCGGGATTTCATAACTTCCAAGTCCAGCCTTCGCATTCCAGCCATTTGCCGCAGAAAGACTTCTCCTCTCCCCTGCAAACCGGCGAAGCAGAAGCTGGGGAGGAGGGAGGACCCTCACACAACTTCACTTGTGCCTGTCAAAATTCAATTATCTGCATCTGCTGAGCTGACTGACAACGTGGTTCAGCGCGGAAAAGCGCCGAGCATCTGCAAGTCCTGCAGAAACCCACTTCAGAGCAGGCCCACGACGCTGTAATTAACCAGGATAAAAATACTTGGCTTTTGTTTAATGGTTGCTGGAGTTGTGCGTTCCTCAGATCAGATGCTAAAAACCTCATCAAGCCTCACTCGTGTCCTCAAGGCCCTCCACGTGTTCTCCACGACCAGCCCTACTTACAGAATAAGGAGGCATTTGGCTGTGATGCTCCCAGCCCTGCCCCAGCAACAGGTGGGCATGCGAATGGTGGTGGTGACACTGTGGCTACTCAGTGTGGCCAGAGGCTGGTGGGATCTAGGGCACCTTTTCCTAATCCCTCTGCAAGCTACCACTCTGCCTACCAATGTTTAAATCTAACCATCTCATCAGGCCTCTGTTTAAAACTGGGTTTCTCTTTTCATTTATCTGCAGCTTCAACATCTGTCCTGGTCAACCACACCAGCGTCACCACTGCAGGAGGTACGTCACTTAACAAGACTTTCTCCTTATTTCCTCTACCACCACCAAACCCCTGGCCAAGGTGATGACATGCTACTTGTCTCTCTGATCCCAGTTTTGGACATTTGGTGTGGCTCTGATTATAAAAAGGGGTGAACAAAAATCAAGAAAAAACTCCAGGCCTGGGGCAAGAAGAGGCTTTGTGACCCCCTGTGTTTGGTGGGGTCCTGTCAACCACCTTCTTTTGCCTCACACAGCCCTGGTCTTGGGGGTGATGCTCAAGGAGGATGATGCTCAGGGGAAGCAAACATCAGCCACTAGCACCCCAATGCACATCACTGGCATTAGCTCAGTCAAGACTTCAGCAGGGGAATGAAAAAGAAAGGAAAAAGGAGGAAAAAAAAACCCCAAAGCTCTCTGAAATTCAGGGCTTCATCTGCTGTGCTCTTCTTTGGCTCTGTTTTTGTTTTTACAAACGGGGCTCTTGGAAACCTTGGCAATCAGTATTTTAAAGGGCTCCCCCCTCCCCCAGGCCTTTGTAAGGCTGTCAGGATCTACATGCCAGCAGCAGGATTAGCTGGCTTCTCTCTTCCATCTTATGGTTTTATTATTCTGCACCTTTTGAGGGTACAGTTTATCCCGAGTAATTAAAACACAGTTAGCTGTACAAGTCCAAACCATAATGGAATAGCTTAGGTTTTATTTTTTATAATCTCTTTTTTGTGTGCCCTCTTTTCCAGGAAGCCTGATACTATAGCTGGTTTATTTAAAACAGGAAACTCCCTGGAAATGTGCTGGTGCAGAAGAGATATTTTAGCAGAAATGTGGGATATCGGAGCCTTACGGCAGGGCAGGCAGCACTGTGCTGCTCCTGACCTCCTCCCTCCCCGTACAGCCCCTGCCTCAGCATCATGACATGGTTCAAGTCTTCCCTCCACACAAACCAAGCAGGAAAACTTTGCTGTGGAATGCCCAGCTCAGGGTTGGATGGCTGCAGCACCTCCTGAAAGCTGCTGCATTTTCACTTTTTCAGCCGGGCTGACTCCTGAGCTACAAGAATTGGGTACAGCCCAATAGCTGCTGCCTGCCCCATCTCAGGCTGCTCCTGCCCTCACCTGCTGAATTTATTCTATTCTGTTAGTGCACAAACTGGCCCTGTGATGGTGAAGGAAAGCACCATATCCAAGGGTGAAATCCCTCTGCTCTGAGGAACAGTGCTGAAGCAAACCCACATCATTCACTGCCAGCTCTGCAGCAGTGAAGCACAAAGCTAAATAAAACCAAAGCCAGTGTGAGGGAAACCAGCTCAAGATCTGCTTGGGCTGATCTGGACAGCAGCAAGGGCACAGGGCCCTGTTCCTGCCAGCTAGGTGGCCACAGAGGAGACTACAGCCTTGGATACCCTAGCCATGTCCTCACCCCCTGATCCCACTCCTCTTTGCCCACCCAGTACCAACCACTGGGAGTTGAAGCATGGCAGAATGCAGACAGGCTTCTGAGGCTCATTTTCTACGACTGCCTTGTCCACTTGCCTCAGCAAATGGTTCTAGTATTAAAATAGTAACACTGCAAGGAGTGTGCCTCCCCCTTCTGCACGTGGCTTAGTGAAAATGCCTGGAAAATATTGCTGCTGCTCACTACCTGGTAGGGGCACATGGCAAGGAGACAATGGGCTCCTGCTCTTTGGGGTGGGATGGGACAGCGTGTGGGGATGAGCCAGCTCTCAATCTTAGGGAAAGCCTGGTTTTAGGTAAAGAAATAATGGTAGGATTTGTCCAATCTTTTCTCTTGCTTAAGAATAAAATGCAAAAACCTCTTGAGGAAAGCAGAGCAGCTCTTCAGCAAAACCCAACTAAATATTTACAACATTGGGTAGCAACTTCAGCGCAGAAACGCGGCAGGGAAAGCGGCTCCAGGAGAGATGATGCTCCTTGATGGGAAGATGTCCCTCCCTGGGGAGTGTCTGAGGATCAAAGTTCCTGCCACAAACACCTACAGCTCTGACAGGGAGGCCACTGTGCTGAGGTCAAGCCTCTGCATGGGATGCTGCGAGTTGCATCTGCGCAGGCTGTGCAAGCTCCTGTGGTACAGGATGCTGCAGGCTGTCTGATGTAGGATGTGGGCACATCAGCAACACAGTCAGGCATTTATTCCTCTGGTCCTGAGCCCCTGGCTCTGTACCCACCCCTGCCTTGCTCCTCAACAGGGTCTGAGCCCTGCAGAGTGCCTGTGGAAGGCCTCCCCTGCATGGGAAGCAAGGCAAAAGGGGTCTTAATGCTAGGTTCACCTTGTAGCTCCCAGCTAAGCACCACGAAAGAGAAGCCAACTCCTCTCTCCAAGGCACACCTAAAGACTCATCTCACACAGAGGTAAAATAGTACCAAGAGGCCTCCAAATTGTTCTACCCTTGGTGACAGCAGCATGCTGGGCAAGGCTGGCGAAGGAAAGGAGGGTCCCTTCAGGTAATGGGTATGGAAGTCTTTCTTTTCTTCTTTGTTCAGAAATTCCTAATTAATATCTAGAAAAATTATTTTATGTTTTTTCAACCCTCTTCCAAATTCCTTAAGTTCAGCAGTTTCTAAAAAACTGTTACTCTAAATGGTCAGAGGGATATGCCTTCACCTTACTGCAGACTGACTCCCAGACTGGCCACCTAACCCCCTGCAGGCTGCCAACAGGTGACAATTCTCTCCCCATGGACAACCAGCACTCTCAGAGGACTTCTGGTAGGTGAGCTCAGCCACTACCATGGGACAGTGTCACCACAGCATGGCTCATGCCACCCTCTGGTTACTTGTTGACAGTCTGAGCCAAAAAGTTCAGGGTCACGGCCTCTCTTATCTAAAGAGCCTCTCCACTGGGGACACAGCCTGTGAGCGATGGCACAGGGCACCTTTTCACACCATACCCTGGCACCAGCACTGAGCCCACCACGTGCACCACTTCCCATTCCGTGCCATGTGAATAAACAAACGAAGCCCCTGAAGACAGAAGCCTGAAGAACAAGCCCAAAGCCACCTGTGCTGGCTGAAGGACCAGGAAAGCTGAAGGAGAGCAGAAAACCCCAAAAGAGAGTGTCCATTACCAGAGTAGCCTCCTGAGGACTTGATGTACATCTGCCCATACTGCTCCTCCACCATGGTGTCGTAGGCCTCGTCGTCCTCCTCATCCTCCTCGTTGTGGTAGGAGGTTGGGCTGTCAGTGGTGGGAATGCTGCTGGCGCCAGGGCTCGTCCGTTCCCCCTGCGAGTACTGCACCTGCTGGACATTGGGGATGAGGGTGGCCAGGTTGGGCATCCCATAGTAGGAGACGCGGGAGAGCTTCAGGGGACCGGCATTTGGGCCGCCACCACCTGTCCCCTCCCGGGTACCGGGCTCGAGGGGCCGCTTGCCGGGCAGGCCGGGCAGGGCAGCTGCCTGCAGCTCGAGGTTCTCGTGTTTGACGCGTGTGAGGAGCGGGATGGGCATGGAGGGGGACATGACGTAGGGTGCCGAGGCCGACTGCAGCTGGTTGCAGGGACTCTGCGGCTCCGAGCTGGGATCTTCGATCATGGTGGTCTGAGAGTCACAGTGGGGAGAGCTGACCTTGAACATCAAGTCCGTCCCTTTCTCCACAATGTGCTGGATCTGCAGGAAGCCTGCCGTGTACATCACCACCAGCTGCTCGCTCGCCGCCATGGTCAGCTTCCCGGTGTAGCAGAAAGAGAGGATCTGCTGAAAGCAAGCTGGGGGTACGGTACCCGGCAGCTCAAAGGCATTTTTGCTGTTCCCACTGAACAAGTCTCGGAAGTAGAGGCTGCTGGCGGCCAGGACCGCTCGGTGAGCCTTGAAGGCTTGGCCCTTCACCACGATGGAGACATCACAGTACAGCCCCAGCAGCCGCTGCTCGTTCAGGCAGCCCAGAACGGTGTTCCCAAAGTTGGGAATCTCTATGTGCAACATCTGCGACATGGCTCAGGATCGGCTGGAGCTCCTCAGACATTCAATGCAGGAATATCCAAAGTAGGGCACATCTGAAAAAAAACCCAGGGAAGGCAGAGAGAGAGGCACAGCGTTTTTAGACAGTTCACCAAAGCAGGAGAGCAGCAGAGGAACCCAACCTCACCCAACATCAAAGGCTCAAAGCTCGGCTCCGAGAGCCGATGCGGGAAAGCAATCGCTTACAGAAAGTGCTTATCAGTATTTTCCAACACTGGTGGAAATGATATCGGTGGATGGCAAAGGATATTCCCCCAAAATGTGAGCAGTTTCCTCAAGTTGTGATCTGTTCAAACAAGCACCACCGATTTATTCCCCCCCCGGGGTTTTGTTACTTTCTGCAGGAAAATCGGCAGCGTGATGGGAAAGGAGCGAGCAGTAAAGCAAAGGTAAGGCAGTCAGACAGACCTCAGATAGTATTATATAAGGAGCATGACAAGCAGCAGCTATACTGAAACTACAGAAAAGGTATTTATAAAACACTGTGCCATCCCCCCCCTGAAATAAACACAGCATCCTGCCGGGGCCACAGCTCCCAGCAAAAACCACTTTGAAAAGCAATCTTCCCATTTGCACCAGCAAGAGGGAGCATTTCAACAGTTAAAGCCTTTCTCAACAGATTTATCCTCCAACAAAACCAGGCTTATCTCCAAATTAAAGCCAGATATTTGAGCCCCAATAAAACAAACCGACGTGCCGCAGCCAGCCGCCTACCAAGTTGTCTTCTCATTTTTCTCCCCTAAATCCCAAATGGGGCAGGGGGAGGCTCAGCCCAGCCCCTCCAGAAGCCAAGCCCCCCAGCCTGTCACCCTCAGGGTCCCCCCTCAGCAACAACCTCAGGCAAAACAGAGTCGAAGCGATGGCTCCGGCTTCGCATCCCGCCGCGGGCAGCTGTACCTTTTGACCATGGGGAGAATTCCTCCTCTGCTGGAGCGGATAACGCCTGGCGTTGGAGGGGAGCTCGCACACAAACCCCGAGCAACAGCGGACCAGGAGCCTTAGTGCAGCCCTGCACTCAAACTCCAGCAAAGCAAATCGCTGCGGATTCACCGACACCAGCCAGAGCTCAAACCCCCACCCCCCCACCCCCATGCAAGAGTCCAGGAGATTAAAAATCCCTTTCGCCTTCAATGCTTGTGAAGGGAAACTATGGTTAACTTGTGCTGGAAGCTTATAAGAACAATAGAAAAAAATAAATTAGTGGAGGGGGAGGGGAGAGAGAAAGGAAAAAAAAATTAAAAGAAGTGGGAAAAAAAAAGAAGTAAAAAAAGAGAGAGAGAAAAAAAGTTTATCTGAGAAAGATTAAAAAAAAAAT
>VWZE01002670.1:16490-38822 GCA_013396675.1 Eubucco bourcierii | reverse complement strand
GGAGGGAGGAAGGAAGGGGGGAAATGGGGGGGTGGAAGGAAAGAGGGGGGGTGGAAGGAATCCTAGGATCATCAAATGGTCTGGGCTAGAAGGGACCTCCAAGGTCATCTAGCCTAACCCCCAAGGGGGGATGGGGAAAAGAGGGGAAGGGTTGAAGGGGGAGAAAGAGGGGAAGGAAGAGTGGATGGTTAGATAACTTCTTTGGGCTACCAAAAGAACTGCAGATTGAACATATGTTCAGCTCTCTATCAAAAGGGTTGCTTTTTGGTTTTGTTCACATTGTTTGGGGCTTTTTAAAGGCAAAAAGAACTTGGAAATCCAAACCCATAAACCCACAGCTACAAGGGATCAGCACACCAAGATTTCCTAAATGCCAATTTTAGTCAATTCATTTGGCCTACCACACAAGATATTTGTAAAGCCATTGGTGGTGCTGCTGCTGCTGCAATCCAAACATGCAAAAGGTTTCCAGATGGGGTATCAAACAGACTCATAGAATGGTAAGGTTGGAAGGGACCTCAAGCATCATCTAGTTCCAATCCCCTGCCATAGGCAGGGACACCTCCCATTAGCACAGGTCACTCAAGGCCTCATCCAACCTGACCTTGAACACCTCCAGGGAGGGAGCAGCCACAACCTCCCTGGGCAACCTGTGCCAGTGTCTCACCACCCTCACTGGAAAGAACTTCCTCCTAACATCCAGTTTCAATCTCCCCTCTGCCACTTCAAAGCCATTGCCCCTTGTCCTGGCATTGCCAAGTCCTTGTAAATAGTCCCTCCCCAGCCTTCCTGTAGGTCCCCTTCAGATATTGGAAGGCTGATTGGAATCACAGAATGGTAGGGTTGGAAGTGACCTCAAGAATGAAGTGACTTTGGGAATCACTTTACTGTTTGAGTAGGTTTGGCCTTTTTTTAAAAAAAATTATTATTGTTGTTGTTATTATTATTAATAATAATAATTAAAATAATAATAATATTATAGCAGACTCTGCAAACAGGCTGGTGACATTGAAGTGTTGTTGCTGTGTTGTGCAATGTACAAGCTGACTCCAGGTAACCAGCCTATCTAAGAGTGCTTAAATGTTAGCAGGTTTTGCTCACTTTGAAGGAAAGGTCAGGACTTTGTTGCAAAAGGATGCAACAAGTGCCTAATGCACAACTGATCTGCAACCTATCACTTCCTCAAGAGTCAATGGTTCCTGAAGAGTTTGAAGCTGGTGGAATGGGGAGACATTTTCTGAATAATTCTGATGGTCTTGGGTCTGCTATGCAATAGTGATGGCTTGGGCCCTTTGACACAGTTGCTGATCCTGCCCTAAGGGGAGCAAGGCCTCATGTGTCAGGCTTTTCTCCATTCACTAAGTGTGGTACCTTTAGTTCTGACTCAGCAATGCAAGGACCTAACTGAGGATGCCACAGGCTTTTCACTAGCTTGCAGGTTGGGGTGGGTTTTTTTTAATTATTATTATTAATAATAATAATATCATCACCACCACCTTTCATAGAGAGGTTCACAAAAGCACAGAGACTCACACTCCCATCTCTCAGGCTGCACACCCATGTAGGAGTCCTTTGTGCATCTTGCAGAACCCAAATTCATCTTTTCAGATCTCTTTTTGGAGAGGAGAGATCTGCTCCATCAGAGCTGATCCTCTCACTGCCTTTGCCACTGCTTCTGATGTTTACTTTTCACCTGTTTTTTCCATGAATCTCCTCCCATGCCATGCAGGGGACATGGTTGTATGCAGCACCTGGGCAGCTCCAGCCCAGCCATTAATGTTTTTCATCACCCACATTCCTCTGCAGTGCTTGCAGCACCCTGTGTGGCACATGGGGTGACAGCCCCTGACATGCTGGGGGACAGGGACAGCTCTGAGGGGTTCCCATCACTACAGCTCCAGCTAGCATCACCTTCTGTAATCAAGAAACTGGAGCTGGCTTTGGGGTGTGTTTTGTGTTTGGATTTTTGGGAGGTTTTTATTTGGCCTTTTGTTTGCTGTTTGCTTGCTTTTGGGTTTTTTGGTTGGTTGGTTTTCAAATTACTTGTAAGCAAACCTGCTCTAGCTGCAGATGTCCCTGCTCATTACAGGGCAGTTGGACTAAGAAAGACCTTTAAGGGTCCCTTCCAACTCAAACCAGTCTAAGAATCTATGATTGAACTCTTTCCCAAACCAGTCTGTGATTCTATGATTAAACTCTTTCCCAACAGGGCCCGAGCCAGAGCCCAGTCCAGCCTGCTGAGCACCATTCACCAGCAGCCACCAAACAGGTCCCTTCTGCTGTGGTTTATAAGGATGCCACCTCCTGCAGCACTGATCCAGGCACCAACTTGGGATCTGTCAAGCTCCCATAGGAAAGTGCCAAGTGAGGACATAAGACACAAGCCCCAAACCACAACCACCTTCACTTGAACCGTGGCACCTTCAGCTCCTCAGTGGGAAACAACAAACCCTTTCAGCCAAATCATCACAAAATTGTGCTTGCAAGTTCTTACCCAAACCCCCCCACCCCCTCCCAAATCCATAGTTCTGCGAAGGTAGGAGAGGTCTCCTGGGAGAGGAGGCAAACAATATCCATGAGTTTCTCATGACCTTACAGAGATTGCCATGACAACACTGCTTCGATCCTCCAAACATGGATATATTCATTTGCACCACTGTGATTGAGAATAATTAGAGCGAGATTCCCCGAGCCAGGGAGTCACAACCCAGCAGCAGCTCACGGCTCCGGAGCCCAAGTTTCGAGGGAAGCAGCCTCAAATTTAAATGTAAGAAAGAAAACCCACAACACTCTTTAGAGCCTCGTGACCTAATTCATTATAAAGAATGTCAGTTAGCAAACCTTTTAAATAAAACATTAAGCTAGAGGTAATTTGAAGCCTTGTGGATTTTGTTTTACTCAATTATTTTCTAATGCTTCGACTTCAAGAATAAATATGCAGAAATATTAAAGAAAAAAAAAAACAAAAGAAAAAAAAAACAACACAAACCATGAAGGGTTTCATTTAATCCTTTTTTTTTTTTTTTTCAGGAGAAATGAAGACATTCAGACTAAACCAAAACACTCTCAACCAAGCCAGATTTTTAATTAAAACTTTTACGTCCTACAAGATTCTTCAAGGTTGTAGTATCTGCTTCTACATCTGTGAGCTAGCATCATGCTTGCAGAGGCACAAAGAGGGGACCTCTGGGGATCATCCAGTCCAACCCCCCTGTTAAAGCAAGGTCATTCACAACAGGTTGCCCAGGATCACTCTGTCCAAGTGGGTTTGGAATCTCTGCAGAGGAGACTCCATAACCTTTCTGGGCAGCCTGCTCCAAGGGCTCCAGCACCCTCAAAGTCCATGAAATCCACTCAGCACATCTGGAGTAAAAGACCTCATTATTTAAAGACATGCTTCCATACCATCTTCACAAAAACACAAAGTGGTCCTTTCCCACAAACTGGTTCAGGGGGTTCCAGTGTCTATCTCCAGCACAACCAGCAGCTGTTTGCAGGAGGTGAGCAGGAGGCACAGATGCAGTGCTGAGGAATGTGGTTTAGCGCCAGACTTGATGGTTAGATGATGGTCAGACTCAGTGACCACAGAATGCTTTGAGTTGGAAGGAACCATAAAGATCATCTAGTTTCAATCCCCTTGCCATGGGCAGGGACATTTCCCACTAGAGCAAGTTGCTTAAAGCCTCATCCAACCTGACCTTGAACACCTTCTGGGAGGAAGCATCTACAACCTCCCTGGGCAACCTGTGCCAGTGTCTCACCACCCTCACCGGAAAGAATTTCTTCCTAATCTCCAGTCTAAATCTGCCCTCTTCCAGTTTAAAGCAATTCCCCCTCATCCTATCACTACAAGCCCTGGTACAAAGTCCCTCCCCAGCTTTCCTGTAGGTTCCTTCAGGCATTAAAGGTCTTTTCCAACCAAAATGACTCAGATTCTGTAACACCAGGAGATGCCCAAGGTAGGCCACAGGAAGCACAGGGCAGAGCCAACTCACTCACTGCTGCAATTATATCACAATCACACCCTGGGGCACTTTCAGGGTATTGAGAGCTTTGTGTGCCACCAAATATGGCATTTTGTGCTGTCAGGAGGTACCAATGGTGACACCCAGTTGAGCACTTGTGTGCTACAAAGGGCTACAAAGATGGTGAGGGGACTAGAACATCACTTAGGAGGAAAAACTGAGAGAGTTGGGTCTTTTTGGTCTGAAAAAAAAAGAAGATTGAGGAGGGGATCTCATAAATGCTTAGAAATACCTACAGGGTGGGTGTCAGAGGAGGGGACCAGTCTTTTTTCACTGGTGCCCTGTGACAGGACAAGGGGTAAGAGGCACAAACAGAATCACAGAGTTAACCAGCTTCAAAAAGACCTCTAAGATCATCGAGTCCAACCTATCACTTAGCCTGTCTGATTAAGTAAACCATGGTACTAAGGGCCTCATGCACCCTCCTCTAAAACACTCCCAGGGATGGTGACTCCACCACCTCCCTGGGCAGCCCATTCCAGTGCCAATCTCTCTTTATGTGAAGAACATCTTCCTAACATCCA
The DNA here is from genome assembly GCA_013396675.1 of Eubucco bourcierii. Lineage (NCBI taxonomy): Eukaryota > Metazoa > Chordata > Aves > Piciformes > Ramphastidae > Eubucco > Eubucco bourcierii. Next base: position 34,273 of record VWZE01002670.1, on the reverse strand, counting down.
TCCTAAACCTGCCCTGGTGCAGTCTGAGACTGTGTGCTCTTGTTCTGCCCCTGGGTGCCTGGGAGAAGAACCCAATCTCACTTGGCTACAACCTCCTTTCAGGTAATTGTAGAGAAACTTGAATGTAGAAAGTTTCACCTAAACATGAGGAATTTAAAGAATTTAAATTAAATTCTTTAATTTAAGGGTGACAGAGCACTGAAACAGGCTTCCCACCTCTGGAGACATTCAAAACCCACACCTGGATGTGTTCCTGTGCGACCTTCTCCAGGTGAACCTGCTTTGGCAGCAGGGTTGGACTTGATCTCCAGAGGTCCCTTCCAATCCCTACCATTCTAGCACAGACAAATCCCTGCCCAGAGCACCCCAGCTCCCCCCTGCCCATCCACCAAGGCCTTCTTGTCAAGATCAAAACCTCCTGATGAATCCATTTCTCTGCAGCAGACAATAAAGAAGGATTAGCATTCACTCATCCTAACAGGGAAACCCTGCAGCTAGAGCTGGAGTCAGTCAATGCCTGAACCTCCAAGCCTAAGTTGCCTGACGAATGCTAACTACAACTTCCAGCTTATTTATCTAATTTAGGTTGATTTTAAAACATTAAATTATCTAACCAGACACATATCCAGGGGGGAAAAAAAAAAAAATCCAGCCTGAAAATACCCCATGCCAGCAAAAAATGTTCTCTGCCATTTCATGAGGCCGTAATTCAAGATAGAGCTCTAGAATATTACTGACTTTTCTCAATCACATTTGTATCGAGAAATGTCTAACTCAAAAATTTCAGGAGAAAGGCTCCAGTTTTTCCCCAAATGGTCTGAAATGCCTGGAAAATGGAGTCTGACAGTGAATGAGCCACTCCAGCCCTGACTGCAACCCGCAGCCTGTAAATATTCTATTGTTTCAGCCAGTTACAGTAGTTATCAGAGCTTAATTTTGTCAATCGACAATCGGAGCAGAACAGCCAACAGCTATAGAACAATCCTCTCCGTTTTTGTTCCTGCATTAGAAAAAGGCAGTTCTGAACTGATACAACCAGTCTGTACCAAAAAATGTATGGAGGAGGGATGAAGTCAGTGGCAAAATCCCCCACGACTTCAGCCAGGGCCAGGATCTCCTTCCAGGAAAAGTGCTGATGCTCAGAAACCAAAACAAGATGTCAAGGTTCCTTCAGGGCAGGACCACCCATCCCATCATAGGCATCTGTGGTCAGATCTTCCATCACCCCTCATTCTGGATGGCCTCACTGGTACCAGCATTACAGAGATTTAACAGGGCAACACTTGTCATATGGGACAACTGGGGAGCCTGGCACTGTGGATTTAAGTCAGGTACCTACAAGCTGCATCTCATGGTGATGGCATGGCAAAGGTTGACTTGATGTGTACAGGCTAGAGAGATGGGCAGAAGGGAATCTAATGAAGTTCAACAAATGCAAGTTTTGCACCAAAGGAGGAAAAAACCCAGGTACCAGCACAGGTACCTGCTGGTAAGCAGCTCTGCAGAGAAGGACCTGGGAGCACTGGTGGACAACTTCACCATGAGGCAGCAATGTGCGTTCACGGCCAAGAAGGACAACAGTCTCCTGGGGTGCAGTTGGAAGGCTGAGGGAGGTTCTTCTGCCCCCTTTACTCTGCCCTAATGAGGCCACATCTAAGTCCTGTCTTCAGTTCTGGGCTCCCCAGTTCAAGAGAGACAAGGAGCTACTGCACAGAGTCCAGGGGAGCCTCCAGGGGAGGCTGTTTAGCTTGGAGAAGAGCAGCCTGAGAGGGGATCTGCTCAGTGCTGATCAACACCTAAAGGGTGGGGGCAAGAGGACGGAGTCAGACTCTTCATTGGCGCCCAGGACAAGAGTAAACATGGACAAACTGGAACCCAAGAGGTTCCACCTAAACAAAAAGCAATCCTGCACACCTCTGCTCCTTGGAAACACCAAGATCAGCCCCAAGTAATTCTAGAGAGCGACCAACAGCTGAAAACTAATTGAGTCCACAGTGACTATCACAGAACCACAGAATGTGAGGGGCTGGAAGGGACCTCAAAAGATCATCCACTCCCCCTGCCAGAGCAGGATCACCTATACCAGATACCACAGGAGTATGTCCAAGCAGGTTTTGAATATCTCCAGAGAGGGAGACTTCACAACCCCCTGGGCAGCCTGTTCCAGGGTTCTGTCACTCTCACAGTAAAAAGAATTCCTCCTCATGTCTGCATGAAACTTCCTATGCTTCAGCTTCCCCTTGTCCTGTCACTGGGCATCACCCAGCAGAGCCTGGCTCCAGCCTCCTGCACTCACCTTTACATATTTATAAACACTGATGAGGTCACCTCCCAGTCTCCGCTTCTCCAAGCAGCACAGCCCCAGCTCCCTCAGGCTCTCCTCCTGCCAGAGCTGTTCCATTCCCTTTAGCATCTCCGTGGCTCTGTGCTGGACTCTCTCAAGCAGTTCTATGTCCCTCTTGAACTGGGGGATGAGGGGGGCAGAACTCGACCCAGCATGGGTCCACACAACAACCTACAGACAAAAAGCCTCCTTGAACCCAGGAGGTACAACAGCTTCCCCAGCAGCCCCAGCCCTCGTTTTAAAATTCCTCCTTTATCAGCCTGAGCTGAGAAAATCCAGCAGAAAGGCACAAATGGATTGTGCTAGTAAGCAGAAAAACTGTTACATCTTCTGAATGTAATTTTGCCAAAAGGCTCTGCACATTTTTTTTTTCTTTCTTTTTTCTTCCCTTTTTTTTTTTTTTTTTTTTTTTTTTTTTTTTTGGTCACGCTTCGCATTATGAAGGAAATTTCTTTTTAGAAGAACAGGAGAATGATTTGCATAATATTCTTTGCAAGTTAATATCAGCCTCTGATAATGATCTCTGCATAATGCAGAAACGTTTGAGAAGACTGTTACAACACTAAGTAATCATATTTTAAATTATGTTTCCCTTTATAGAAAGGTGTTGCAAAAACACACAGACATGAAATCTGTCTGTTGAAGTCCCCAGAACCACCTGACCATCTTCCCACTATTCTACTGTTACAGATTGCAAAACTGCCTTTCAAAACCTTACAAAACAAATTACGCTGCAACAGTCTGGCTTCACAGAAGGCAGAGCTTTTTTCCTCTGCTGATGCTCCTCCAGCACATTACATTTCACAAGAGCTTCTGATCGGCTGCACGAGTTAAGCAAGGACCTGGAATTTCAGATGTAATACAATTAGAGACAAGACCACAGCAATTCAGGTGGATTCGCAGACTCATGGAATATTGGAGGTTGGAAGGGACCTCCAGAGATCAGCGAGTCCAACCCCCAGCCCTGCCAAAAGCAGGATCACCTGGAATGCATGCTGGAGGGGTTTGAAAGACTCCAGGGAAGGAGACTCCACAGCCTCTCTGGGCAGCCTGTTCCAGGGCTCTGCCATCCTCACTGTAAAGAAATTTCTTCTCATACTGAGGTGAAACATTCTGTGTTCCAGCTTGTACCTGTTGCTCCTTGTCTTAGTGCTGCAGACCACCAAAAAGAGATTGCCCCCATCCACTTGACCCCCGCCCTTCAGATATTTGCACACATTGATCAGATCTCCTCTCGGTCTCCTCTTCTCCAGACTAAATCGCCCCGGGGCTCTCAGTCTCTCTTCATAGGAGAGATGCTCAGTCCCCCAACCATCCTCATGGCTCTTTGCCAGACTCTCTCCAGCAGGTCCCTGTCTCTCCTGAACTGGGGAGCCCAAAACTGGACACAGTATTCCAGGTGTGGTCTCATCAGGGCAGAGCAGACAGGGAGGGGTTAGAGATCCTTCAGTCTGCACACCCAGCCGTGCCACGCTGCTAGGTGACACTAAGGAGAGGTGGCAGCCCTGGGATATACCCCAGCTGCCAGCAGGTACCCATTTATCTGGCTTACTCATTCTGGCTGCAGAGCACTAGGAATTAAGACTCTGCCACACAAAAAAGTGTCCCCTCTGGCAGCCAGAACGCTTCCCAAAAGCTCTTTGTGGGATTAGGAGTTGTCTGGTGCAGTCACGAGATCTCCACCAACGCCATCGTTCATGGCTAATTAGGCCAGGAACTACTCATAAAGAGAAGAGGTCCAGGAGGAAGCCATTTATCCAAGCATGCCGAGCAGCATCCTGTTAGATGTGGGCACCATTTCCCTCAACCCATCTCAAACGGGGGATGTGGGTGGGAAGCTAATGCACTTGGATATTAAATACTTAATATGTCACTAAGACTTAACAACCACAGCCAAGTGGTTTAAACCTGAGCTAACCTTCCCTGAACTGAAAAAAAAAAAAAACAAACCAAAAACCAAACCAACCAAACCTGCAAGAGGCATTCAGCCTCTGTCTGGGGACAGCCCTTGCACAAGACAGTTCAGTACAGGAGTCACACTTTGGTCACACAAAGATAACACCTCCAGACTAATCTATTCATAGAATGCACAGGGCTGGAGGGAACCTTAAATATCATCTAGTTCCAACCCCCTGTTACAGAGAGACACTTCTGCTAGACCAGGTTGCTTAAAGCCTCTCCAACCTGGCCTTGAATGCTTCCAGGGATTAGGCATCCACTTCTCCTCCAGGTAACCTGCTCAAGCCTGCTAATAATCTTTGTGGCCCTCCTCTGGACCCTCTCCATCAGGTCCATATTGGGGACCACTGCTGGTGAAGTCCCACCAGAGAAGAGCAAAGGGCAGAATCACCTCCCTTGACTTTCTGGCCATGCTTCTTTTGATGTGTCTCAGGATGTCATTGGCCTTTTGGGCTGCAAGTGAGCATCATTAGGTCATGTCCAGTTTATCATCTATGAGCACCTCAAGTCCTTTTCTGCAGAGCTGCTCTCTATCACATCATCCCCCAGCCTGTACTGATATGGAGGATTGCCCCAAGCCAGGTGTGGACCTTGCACTTCACCTTACTGAACCTCCTGAGATTCCCTCTAGCCTACTTCTCTAGCCTGTCCAGGTCCCTTTGGGTGGCATTCTGTCCTTCAGTCAGATCAACTTGCTGAGGGTGCACTCAAACCATGTAATGGCCCCAGAACTGGAGGAAAGCAGGAGGCAGGATCCACAGTGTAGGTTGTGCTCCCAGGAGCGTTGCCATGCAGTGTCAGCACTGGCAATTGTCCGCAGACACAAGAGTGCCCAGCCTCTGCCCAGAGCATCCTCAGGGGATGTACAGAGAAGTACACACAGTCCAGCAGTGCTGCCCACGTCTCCAACATATAGAACAGGGCAGCATTCAGCACGGAGGGTAGGTGGGTGAGTGGCTTTTCTCCCACCTACAAAACTAAGTCTCAGCTTCAAATGCCAGCTTGGTGCAGGAAAACAGCCTCTTGTACGTCAGAGTGAGCTTGGCAGGGCACAGCTGCTGCACTTGGTATGGAAATCATAACGGAGACCTGTTGTGCACATTCCTCTCCCCTCCAGGTTGTGGTAACTCACAGGATTTGTCCAACCATCTTCACCAACTGGCACGAGGAGAGTTGGTGAGATGAGTTGGTGTAGGCTGAGAACCAGCCTAAGTTCTCAGACCACAGGCTACAAAGTCTTCAGGGGAGCATTTTAGCAAACACTCATTTCTCGGTGTTGCTGGTTGCAGTGTCACCACCCACCTACACGCTCAGATGCTTCTGCAGAGCCTTCCATCCCATCCTTTCCTTCTCACACCAGCTCACAGGGGATGCAGTTGCACAGAAAGCCCTCAAAGAGGCGACCACCTCACACACAAAGCCACCAACACCTCCAGCTGCATCTCCAGCAGACCTGTGGAAGGGTCTCCACGAACAGCATCAATTTTCCCACCTCTCCCAGTACCAGCTCCAAACTAATCCTTCTTAAGGCTAGAGCACAGGCAGGGTCCTGAGGTGAACCCTGACCACTCGGGGTCACAAAGCAATGCCAGCAGCATTGGCAACTTGTGTTTTTCAAGCATTGCAAGCAAATCTCTCCCTTCCTACCCTGACCTGTCATATCCATCCATACGGGCAGTGGCACCACAAAAAGCTATTTGGATGCCCCTACCCACCCCGCTGTGTGCCCAACTCAGTCATCACCTGGACATCAAGAAAGCTTCTCTGTAGCCACTGGGGCATGTGAGCCTGGGAGATCACAAGGGTGTGGGAACCACCTCCTGAACTGCCTGAACCAAATATTTTTCTTGCTACTGCTGCACGTTGCATTTTACATAACATTTCCGAGACAGGGAGGAGGAGGAGGAGGTTAGGAGCAGGCTGGAGGGTGGGGAGCAGACAGGCAGCTCACCCACTGTCTGCCAGGCATCCAAACGATTTCCACACCACGTGTCTATGCTGCACACTCAAGGGAGGCTGTGGCAGCACAGCTTCTGTTGGGCTGGCACTGGACACCAACTTGTGTGGCTTCATAAATCTATTGCACTTGAACTGTATGAAAACTGCTGAACAATCTAGGGGGCACAGGGTGTGTGTTTGGACCAGTTTGGAGGTGTGAGGGCCACACTGGTATCAACAAATCATGACTTTCATTACATAAAACCTTACCAAAGAGGAGGAAAGGCTAATAGAATGTTTTTGTTGTTTCATACCACTTAAAAAGCAACATGATGCATAACCACAAGTGGACACACAGGCCATTGTAGTAGTGCTGTATCTTGTTGGTGGCCAAGTAGAAAAACTAATAGTCAACGTTTTGGTTGAGCTGTGGTGGGTGCCTGGCCTGAACCAGACACATTCAGACTACAGGTTCAGTTCTGGGTGCAGATCAGGAGTGAAGAATGCTCAGAGCTCATCACAGTGTCAGGCAGGTGGTACCAAAGAGCCTGTAGATCTTTTCTCATCTCCCGGACAAGAGGTCCCTCCCAACAAGCCCTTCTGCAGGGGCTGGATGTTCCTGCAATGCTCAGGTGAGCAGAGACTGGATCTTTCTAAACAGTGCCCACTGGACTTTGGTTAAAGGTAGCAATTAGTGGTGTTGGTCAGACCTGTGAGCCGAAACAGAAACCAAACAGCTCTGGTCTGTCTGCAGCGAACAACCTATGCGTGCAATGTGACCACTGCCAGCACTGCTCAGCTCCAAGCCCTGCTGTGCACACTGCTGCTCCAAGGAGGACACGCAGTGATGTCACCATTTGGTTCCTCCACCCCTTCCAAACCACACTGCCCTCCTGTTCCACTGCCTCAGCCCCAGTTCCTTTTCCAAGAGCAGAAAGTTAGGTCCTCCCTTCTGTGCTGTTCCGCAAGCCAAACGCAGAGCAGTCAGCAAGAAACGCAGGTCACAGCTCCCCTGTGGCCATCACTAACAAGACAACAGCCAGGCCAGGAATGGAAGAGGAAGATAAATGAAGAAACTTCCTAAATTTGATTGTAAAAAATAATATTTAGGAAGACAGTAAGTGGCTTGGATACCTTTAGCTGCTTCCTGCAGAAGTGCCCACTGACTCCCAAGGTTTGTTCAAGCCTGTGTCCAAGTGGGCACCGTTAGGAAGCTCAGATAAGCCCAGAGGGAAGGACGGACACTGACATGGGCACTAGAGGCAGCAGAGTATCGACTGACCTTACCCACAACCATGACAGGCTCTGAAAAGGCAACAGTCTGAGATGGACACAATTCTCATGTTCCTCTCCAGGTTGCTGCTCATTGGGGAGTAGAAGGGGACAGTGTGTTACAGGCTCTTCCCCAAACTGCTTCATGGATCTTCAAGGATATGAGACTAGAAACCTTAATAACGCCATGCAAGGACAGAAAAAATGCTTTGTGCTGACACCACTATAGCAATCTGGAAGCGGTAGGCTTGCCACTCTTAGTGGATCTGAAAGCCACCCAGAGCCAAGCCAGCTCAGCTGGTAGCAAACAGTCTCCAGTTCTCACTGCCCAGCTTCAGGGCAAACCAGTCTGGGCCTCGATGCGCTGCAAACCCAAAGCCCTATGTGGGCTTAATCAACATTTTTATTAGGGCACAATAAAAAACCACTAACAAAAACCCCCACCAAAATCCAAACCAGTCAACAGTCATGTGCAAGACCTGTTATTAGATTGCTTGAAATGACTTGAAATTAAATTTCCAGGCACAGATTTTATTGGACTGCTCAGCTATTGATCCTGGTGAGCTTCCTGTTCAGTCAGTAACACAGAAATTCACCTTGCTACAAATCCCACCTGTGTGCTAGGCCAGGAGCAGACACTTGGGAACCTTTGGGGTTGCTTTGTGTTGCTCACTCTTCCTTGGCCAGAACTGCCAGTGCACATCAATAAAATCAGCCAGGAATTTCAAACAGTCATTCCTTTGTTCCCTGCCTGCACGCCTGCTGCCGTGCTGAGAGATGGAAGAGCATGGGAAGCCTTGGTGCCCTCGCAGGAGAAGGAGCACGAGGCACAGATGCCACAGACCCCATCTGTTTCTTGGGTGGTCAACTCCAGGGCGGTCATCACCCAGCTCAGCCTCTCAGGGTTTCCAGAGCAGACTTTCAGGTACGCCTTGACAGCCTCCCATCTCAGGAATTCCCTTCTGGTGCAGCATCCCCATGGGACTGCAGCTTGGGAGAGTAGACAAGAGGTTGAACACACCAGGATGTTCTGTTGGTCTTTGTCATTCTAGGGAGGTAATTTCCCTTCCCATCCCCTATGGCTGCTTATCTTGACTGAAATAAACACTGCTGGTTTCACCTAGGGGCACAAACCAGCACCCTCGGCTATGCCTGTGTCAGCAGTACAACCCCAGCTCATCTGACCAGCAGAGCTGGGACACAAATAAGTCACACTCCAGTGAGGTCTTCTCCATTCACACCAACTAAGGCGATTTTGAATCCTTCACCCAAATCCTCTCAGGTTATAAATCTATGAGACACTTGAATGCTTGACTCAAGACAACACCAGTATGAATTATCTTTTAACCCACATAAGAAAAGGAATGAAAACAGTCAAACCTCAGCCTCTGCTGTGTGTGAATAGCTGGTTCAGAGCTGCAAGCAAACCCTTCCATTGCCCCAGCCGTCCAAAACCCAAGGCCCTGTGATGAGCTGCCAGCAGCACGCTCTGTGCTTCACAGCTCACTTCACAAGGCATGAACCCAGCACCAAGAAAGCACCATCGTTTTCTCCAGCCCCTGCAGATGTTTCAGCTCAGGCAAGCCTCCTGCCCAGCACACCAACACCCACTGCCTTGCTTGCATGCCCATGCAGCAGAGCACTGTGTGATGGCACCGTGAGCTGCAGGAGAGCAGAGTAGTTCCCGTGACTTCCAAATTTCTATTTCGCTTTTTATAATTGTTATTCTTAAATTCATGCTTGCATAAGAAAGGCAAGTTGGGCTGCTACTCCACTCCTCCTTCATCAGGATCTGCTCATCCTTCAAGTTACAGCTCACCCTTGGATTTACAGCTCATCCCTTCATGAGGCACATAGAATCACAGAACGCATTCAGATGGAAGGGACCTTTAAAGGTCATCTAGTTCAACATCCCTGCAATAGCAGGAACATCCCCAACTAGATCAGGTTGCTCAGAGCCCCATCAAGCCTGACCTTGAATATCTCCAGGGATGAGCCAATCTGATCCACTACCCTCATGGTAAAGAACTTCATCCTGAAGTCAACATAGAATCATAGAATGGTAAGGTTGGAAGGACCTCAAGGATCATCTAGTTCCAACCCTCTGCCACAGACAGGGACACCTCCCACTAGTACAGGTTACTCAAGGCCTCATCCAACCTGGCCTTGAACACCTCCAGGGAGGGAGCAGCCACAACCTCCCTGGGCAACCTGTGCCAGTGTCTCACCACCCTCACTGGAAAGAACTTCCTCCTAACATCCAGTCTAAATCTCCCCTCTGCCAGTTTAAGCCCATTGCCCCTTGTCCTGTCATTGCAGGACCTTGTAAATAATCCTTCCCCAGCCTTCCTGTAGGCCCCCTTCAGATACTGGAAGGCTACTATCAGGTCCCCTCGAAGCCTCCTCTTCTCCAGGCTGAAGAGCCCCAACTCTCTCAGCCTGTCCTCATAAGAGAGCTGCTGCAGCCCTCTGATCATCTTTGTGGCCCTCCTCTGGACCCGCTCCAACACCTCCATGTCCTGTTAGCAGCACACCCAACCCGTTAGCAGGTCACTGTCCCATCCCATGCTGGAAGGAGCATTTGTGTTCTTCACTTAAAGGACCCATCCTTCCCAACTTCTCCAGCATCCTGCAGGAGATGTGAAGCTCTTGGACAACACAGGGCAAAGTTCTGGAGAAAGTGTCCAGGAGCTGAGTGAGTCTCAGCCTGGGACTGCCCAGCACAGAGTGTTCTGGATGGGCTGGAGGCTTGGCAAGGTTGGAGCAGCCAAGTGCAGCCTGTGGTGATGGAGCCATGGCACAGATCCTGGGAGCTGTCTGATGAGTCAAGTCCCATTGCTCGATTCACTACACAGCCTGTGAATTAGTCAATCCTCCTCTTTCGCCTACCCTGCAAGCTTGGGGGGAAAAGGGGGGGAGCTGGCCCCCACCCAAATATTGTGCAAGCTGCAAAAAAAAAAATAAAATTTAAAAACCTCTCAAAACAGTTAATTTGTAGGAATTACTATTTTGGTGGAACAGGGAGAAGCTGAAGCCCTAACAGCAAATAATTACTTGCTGTTCTCCCACTGCTGTTCTCCAAGAGCCTTAAAAAGCCTTCCTCCCACCATCCCACTCTGGCCCTTCTCACGTTTCACTGGGATAAACCCAAGCGGAGCATGGTGCTCGTGTCCAGCCCAAGGTCACCGTGACAGCCAAGCCGCCCAGGAGGAGCCCAGCGTGGTGCCTCCTAGGGTTCTGCCCCCCATCACCAATGTTCCTGGGCAGCACTTCATGGGCAAGACCATCCCATGGTGGGAAAAGCATGGGCAGGCTGCAGGCAGTGGAGTGATGGAGCCACGAGGCTGCTTTCTGTCAGCATCATTTCCATGGACACCCACATGAAGAGCTAAAGTAAGCTTCCCAACTTCTACCTTTTCAGAAGGCTTTTCTCTTTCCCTCCTTTTCTCCCCTCCCTCCTCCCCCCAGTTCTTAAAATCCAATTATAGCAGGAGCCTCTCAGCAGGGGTCAGTGTGGAATAAGAATCTCCCGAGTTAATGGACACGAGACCAAGAGAGATTAATGCCTAAACGGTTTCAAAAGTTGTATGATGCCAATTGCATTAACATTTTAATTGTAATGTATCTTTTTAATCTCCTTTCAGACTAACGGTTTTTATATGCTTTAAAAAAAAAAAAAAAAAAAGAAGGAAAAAAAACACCAAAAGTGCTGACAACAAAAATATCAACACACCAAAATTAACAGAGGGAACTGAGGGGCTGTAATGGGAGTAGAATGAAATGCAGAAACCTGTGTTAATGATGCATTATGAGCAGGAACTGGACTCAGACGAGAGTCAAAAATTCAGTGTTACAGCTGCATGTCCTCTCTTTGCCTTCCAATCATACTCAGCACAACCCCAGACACATTTTTCAGCAGGGCTGTGCTCAAGCACTGACCCAAACAGCATTCCCAAATGGATGCATGGATTTAGCCCCACCACCATCACCAAATGCTTTAAACCTGGTAATTAATCTAATTTAACCAGAGTGATTTACCAGAGCAGCAGATCCAGAGGAGGCTTCTGCTGCTGCTGCTGCCGTTGTCCATCACCCTTCTGATGAACGGCACTGACGCTACTGTCCCTACTCAGCAGGCTCAGGTACCACAGACACAGCAGCATCCACAGGAGTGAAGGATGCAGCCAGAACCACCGTGCAAAAAACTGTTTTCCTTAATTAGAAGACAATTAAACCTAAGCAGAAATGTTTCATTAAGCATGGGCATGTACTGATGTTGTTAGCATGCAAAAAGGGAGGGCGGTAGAAAAGGAGAAGATAATTGCAGGGCAGACAGATGAAGTTTCAAGCAACTTTTCTTTGTAGGAATGAGTGAGCAAGCCACGCAGATGCTTTCACTGCCTGTGAGTTCAGGCTGCAGCTACAAGAGTAACACAAAACCCACAATATTTTACTTCACAGTCCATCAGAACTTGTTAGAAGGGAGAAGATCTAGGCAGAGCGATAAAAAAGCCTCCATACAATCGTTAGGAAACCATAAAACCTTAGGTTTGCAATGAGAATGTGATTCCAAGCATAACTGTAACAGAACAGAACCAAAAAGCACATTAGCTGACGCAGAGATAGTCCTATGAAGGTTGCTACAGACATTGCAGCACTGAGGCAGGATCCCAGTCAAGGAACAGGGCACCTTTGAAAAGCAGTTATCCCTGTTTGTAGGGAATTCATTCCAGCAGAATCTTAACCACAAGCTTTACACACAAGAGAAGAGCCTTCCCCAGGAGGAATTCACAGGGAAACAAGGCAGGCAGGTACAACCCACCCTGCCAGAGGGGGGTTCTTCTGCTGGAAGGGTCTCCCACTCAATGCTGGAGGTCTCTCATCCAACACTGGCCAGACCCATCTCTCATTTTCTTTGGAAACTAAGTCATTTAATCACCTTCAAATGTCTAAAACCTCATTCCCCATGTCTTTTGGGCACCTGGCCATTGCCTTCTGTACGGCACGCCTTGAAATGCCAACCTTTTATTTATACACCTGCATGTTCCACCTCGATGCAGCATAATCCCTCCAGAGCTTAGCACCCTGGAAAGCAATGAGCAACGAAACATTAGCGCTCCTTTGCCATGTCATCACTAAACATCTCAGCAAGGAGTTATGTTCTTTCCCAACCTAGCTCTCCTTTTCCTAATGCTTCGTATAATCGGAGCGTAAATGTTTGTCCTATGACAGAGAGAACTGGCATGTAAAACATGTACCCCCACACAATATATATATAACCAAGGCTGCCATATGCTTCCCCAGTGGATACCATGAGAGGAACGCACGCGTGGAGCCAAGCCAGCGCTGGCACCCGAACACAGGACCCTTTTCCACACAACTGCTCTGCCACCGAGCCCATGAGCCTGAGGAAGCACAAACTCGGGTGCCTTTCACTTTGCAATTCTTCACACACGCTGTTGCTCTTTGCTGCGCTGCCGAAACTCGGTCTCCAGACACCCAGGGATGAAAAACATCTGGCTCCTCTCCCCCAATCGATAGACCCAGAAGAGCCCTGATTGCTACAAATGAGATGCTGCAAGGAAACGAAGATTTTTTTTTTTTTTTCCTTCTCCTGTTTTTCCAAATGATTAATAGGTCCTGATATTGGTTTGATTGCTGGGGGGTGGGGGGGAATGACACCCGGAGGTGAAGTATTTAATCTCATCCCAGTGACTATATATGGTCACTGGGATGGAGTCACCTCCCTCTGCTCACGCTCTGCTGCCCTTCGCTCCTGGCACTGGCATCCGCAGCAGACTGGTAGGACTCGGGCATGGTGCCGGCGAGCCAGAAGTCAGCAGACTCCCCATGTTACTCTCCTTTCACTCTTCCCCTTCCCCAGTTTTTGGGTGGTTGGGGGGTTTTTTTGTGTTTTGTGGTTTTTTGTTTTTGGTTTTTTTTTTGGGGGGGGGGTGCTTATAACACTAAAAAAAAAATCTTAAATTGAGAGAACACACAAATGGTCAGAAAGAAAACCTAAAACATTTTAATGGTACTTTATAGAGAACTGTTGCACGGGAGAAGGAAAAAAAATCCCTCTCAACTGCACTTCTGTTTAAATGCATAGTTGATAATAGCTTAGGAGTTAAAAAAAAAAATACATACATATAAAAAAAAATAAAAAAATCAATCCTTCTGTGAAAAGTGTATCAATTTATTCAGCCCACACACACTGGCTTGTTATTGGAGGGTAGTTCGTGGTTGCTGAAGCAGTAGCAGTGATTTCTGTCCATCCCCCCCCTCCTCCCCATCCACCCACTTCAGGGAAAAAAAATGCACTGAAATATTTGTCTTCATAGGAAACGAAACACAAAAATGTACTTGACATGCAAATTGTTTTTAAAAGTCTGCCGTGAGGACCTCTAAAAAAGACTGAAGCCAAGCAGTGATGTCTGTGAGCAGCCCTGGGAACACACACAGCACCACACGCGTGCCAAGCGCTATTTATCTTCATTTTATCCCATTGAGCTGCCAGCTTTCGGGGGGTCTCGGTCACTGTACCAAGTAATTGCTCTCGTCACCACCAGCCCTAATGCTTCCTCCAGGGAAGAGTGAGGAGGAAAAGCTGGTGCTGTGCACGGGCTGCAAACCGCCACAGTCCCCACAGCCCTCCTGCCCTCACTGTCTGTCAGTCCATCTGCAGAGCAGCCTCCAAACAGCCAAATGCGGGTATGAGGAGGAGTGTGGTCCCTCCAGCGGGATGAAACCTCCCACTAGGGAAAAGGAGGAAGAAGCTCCACATGCTCCTTCCATCACCCAGGGCTCTACGTGGCAGACCATGTCCCAGCAGTCCAGTTTTTATTACCTCCATCTCCATTTAGGATAACCACATGACAAACCCACGTGCAGCGGAGCTCACCCAGGGATTGCCTCTGCCTCCACGGGACCAAGGCATTTTAGCAACTTTTCCCTTAACAGCAGCATTTGTGGTTGCAAAAGGGCTGTTAAGATTTAATATATGACTTTTATTTTTTTATTTCTGTTCTGCCTCTGGAAAAAAAAAAAAAAAACCACACCAAAAAACCAAAACAAAACACAGACAACAAGTTGAACTTCCCAAATAAATAAATAAAGAGAGGGCTAATGAATCACAGTTCCTAGCAAATGAGCAATTGCAGTTGACACAATGAATTATGCCTGAAGCAAGCTGGGAAACATATTTTGCAAATGATCTCATCCACAGGCAAACCTGGCATGACACTTGATTTGCTAAAAAAGACACAAAGCCTGTCAAAATTCCTGTCACTCCGCAAATAAAGTCAGGTAGAGAAAAACCAACAGCCTCGCCCTCTTTTAAGCACGCTTCACCTATTTCTCAATTGCTCCTCAGGCTTGATTTGAGAAAAGAAAAAAAAACTAAACCAACACCCCAAAAACCCAACCCCAAACCACCTCCTTTAGGTGTGCCTATCCCACATGGGGGCTGAAGCTGTCAGAGCTGCTTTGGCTGCCCCGGATGAAGAAGAGACGAGCAGGGAGGCTGCTTTTTGGGTGGCAATTTGAGGTTTTGCTCATTTGGGTCTATTTGAAGAGTAATTGCAGCAGGATCCAATGCTCTTGCTGGCCATTAGGTATGGCTGAGAACTTACAATTTAATTTCCTCCAGATGAATGCCTGTGTTTTATTCCTCTGATTTCATTCAACTCAACTCAAGGAAACGTAGGGAAATAAGGAAGGGGGAGAAGCAGTTCATATGCAGCCCCCCTGCTTCTCATCATCGCTGCAGCTTTCCAGGACCAGTTCCTTACAGCCCATCTCATTTTCCCACCGAAGAAGCTGGCTGGCTCAGCAAACCTGGGAAAATTCAAACCCGTGGCTGAAGCCTCCTTCTAACCCCATTTTGTCAGGCCTGGGTATTTTTAAACACAGGCATCACGCAGAGCAAAGCGGGAGCAGAGCCACATCCCCTTCGCACAGGGGGCTCTGCTGTGTTTATCCCCAATCCACACCACCCATCGCTGTGCACGCCACAGCCCCCAACCACTTTCAGTACTGGGATGTCAATAAAGGCTGCTCTCAGGCACAGCACATCCCTGTGGAGCAATGCAGCCCTCCAGAACGCCTGGCAGGGAAAGCAGACTGTACAAACCAGGATAAAATAACTCCCTTCTGAGGGAAGATGGGCTGTGTCCCCGGCTGGGAAAGCATGCAGTCTCTGAAGCAAACCCAGAGCTCAGTGGGCTCTGCAAGTAGTTACCTTCGTGCTTCCTCTCCAAGTGCCAACAGACAATGTCACTGTCTGCTGACACCTTGGCTTGGGATCTGAACCAAAACTAGTCCAGGAAGGACTAAACTGGATTTTACAGACAGGTTCCTTCTACCTGAAGGAGAGGGGATTTCTCTTTTCAGGATTTATTGGCAGTACTGATGCTGCACCTTGTCCACACTGGCAGCATGACCACCCCATGGGGATCCCCACAGTGATGCTGACCTGTCACTGGCACCTGCTGAGAGCAACCACAATCTTCCCCACCCTGCCCCAAACCTAAAGAGACTCCTTCAGGAAAACACTGAGTCATGGTCGGGGGAGT
This sequence comes from Eubucco bourcierii, assembly GCA_013396675.1. Lineage (NCBI taxonomy): Eukaryota > Metazoa > Chordata > Aves > Piciformes > Ramphastidae > Eubucco > Eubucco bourcierii. The sequence continues at coordinate 18,187 of VWZE01002670.1, read as the reverse complement.
GAAAAGGCTTTTGTATTGCATGAGGGCACTGAAAACATCCCCTCCACAGCGCCAGCACATGCATCCTATCTGAAGGTGTCCAGCTTCTAGGAACAGAGAGGGACGCCAGGAAAGGCTTCAGGAGACCCAAACAACCCCAGCCTCCTCAAAAGACAGTTCCTGGACAGTAGAGAAACCATGGCCTGCCCAAAAGGGTGATCTCTAGTGAAGGGGACCCATGTTTGGGAACCAACAGGGTTTTGGGGAATGTTTCTCTGGTCTAAACACAAACTATGGGTTTCACCCCAAAAAGGTCCTTCAGACGATGTGGAGACCCTTCCAGTTCTGTGCTTACGGATGTCTGACACCCACCCAACTCTCTGCAGCATTCAGCAAGCCTTGGAAGCTTTCTTTGAGAAATTTTAAGTTCTAGAAATTCTTCAGTGTTCAAACAGCACAACTTTTCTCCCACAAAGTCTTAATTCTAAGGAGGAAAACCCCCGCTCCCCAGCACCAGCAGCAGTAGCTACAAGAAAACCAACTTCTGAGTAGTAGTCGGACAAAATCCCTAATTATTTTCTGTTTGCTGTTTGCTTCAAATCAAACTATTATTACCTCCATTATCCACACCTTGAGGTCACAAACTTACTGGCCTAAGGCTGGGCAAACAACAGCAATTCAGCTCATAAGGACAGGCTCAGCTCCTTGGAGTTGGAGGGGCTGATTTAACAGCAGGCTATGAGGAAGGCAGATAATTTGGGGTTAGTTCTGGAGCAGGACAGGTTCTCTCGGGCACCGGGGACCCAGCGGGGTTCACCCAGCCGCTGTCGGGCAGCCAGGGGGCAGGGCAGCAATCATTCTGGTTTACCCATTCCAGCTTCTCCTCCTGTTTAATATTTCAGCTGGAAGGAGGTAAACCTCCAGCCAGCCCCTCAATTACGCAGGGTGCAAGGCAAACACTTGGCAGGCACCGAGCACATCAAGCTGCCCACAAACCTCGCCAATACCTCCCGAAAGAAGGAGAAGAATTTAAAAAGGAAAAGGAAAAGAAAAAAAAAAAAAAAGAATATTCAAATGAAGGGCTCGGCGGGTAATGGAGCCTTGGCTGCAAGAGATCCTGCACTTTGCTGGTGGTGGGTACGGCCGAGCCCGCGACGTGCCGCTGGCGTTTTATTTCCCTACAGCAGGGAAGGTGTTTGGAGAAGTCCTTGAGCACAGCAAACGCACTTTAACCACCGCAGGCTGCAGACTGCAGCAGGCAGGGGAACGCGCCGGCGCTCCGGCAGCCCTACCCCAAGCAAAACCCAAGCATCTGCTCCACTTCTTCCCCTCTTCAGACACCAGCCAGCAGATGAACACCCTGCCCGGGGTCTCGTGTGGGATGGGGGGAGGACAGACACACAGCTGCCCTGTCCCACCGCAACCCCCCGACCACGCGAGGAGGGCACCCAGCAGGCACCCCAATGACCTTTGGGATGGCTCCTGAACTCCGGGTTGAGGCGCTGGGCTGCGTTGAGGGGGCGGGGGTGGTGGTGGGTTAATGCCTCCCCTTTTCCCGGCGTTTTCCTCCCCCAAGGAGGGAACGCAGGAGCCTGCGGGAGCCTTCGGCCACCGAATCCCGACCCATGCAGCCCCAATGCAGCTCCCCAGGCAGGAACGGCCCCTGACAGCCTCCTCCCCACGCTGGTGCCGGACTTGCAAACGCAGCAGCGACTGAC
>VWZE01002670.1:0-16102 GCA_013396675.1 Eubucco bourcierii | reverse complement strand
GGGGCCCGGTCACACCTCCCGCCGCCACGCTCCCGGGGATGCCCCCGCCTGGGGAGGGGCTGCGGGAGGGGAGGGACCAGCGCCGGCAGCCCCCCAGCCCCGCCGACCTGGGCGCATCGCCGGGAGGGGCGAGGTGCGGGCACGGGCGGGGCACGGGGCGGAAACCTCTGTCAGGTCACCTCATGTCACTTCATCTCCTTTCATCTCATTCTGTTGGTTGTGTTTGCTTGTGGGGAGTTTTTGGGTGTTGTTGTTGTTGTTTTTTGTTTTTTTTTTTTTTTTTTTTATTACTACGTTAATTTTTATTTTGTCTTGCTTTCACGTTATTTTATTCTGTTTCGTCAATATTTTTAAAATTTTATTTTACTTTATTATACCTTATTTTGGTTTTCACTTCTGTTTCAGTTCATTTTATTGTTTATGCTTAATTTTTTTCATTTTTCTTTTCATTTTCTTTCCTTATTTATTTTTTATTTTCTTTTTTTTACTGCATGTAATGATTTTCCATTTTATTCTTTTTTTTAATTATTATTACTTAATTTTATTTTGCTGAGTTTTTTCCTCCATTTTATTATTCCTCTTTTCTTTCATTTCCCACACATCGGACCTGGAACACTCCCAGTTACCACCAGCCTTGCTCTCCTCATCCACCCCTTGCCCTCTCTCCCATCCCTTTATATCCTCTCCCACCCCTTTCTCCTCTCCCATCCCCTTCTCCAAACCCTTTGAAGTGTTCCCTACAAAAGCAGAGTTACTTGAGGTGGGGCTGCTCAAAACCTGTGAGTGAATTTTCACTCCAAATCTCATCCTCTAGCCTAAAGAATAAATAAATCAAGTCCCTTTGCTTTGTTGCATCCCTAAGCCCAAAATATTAAAATGAGCTGACCCATTTGCATGATTGAAGCAGGCAATATTAGCTCTGTGGCTTCCAAACACATTTCAAAGCAACAACCAAACCATCTTTCAAGCCCAAGCTTCTTCCTGGCTGTTCCGTGTCGGAACTTCTTTGACTCCAGAAGTTTTTGTCCTCTCTCGCTTTCCAACATTTATCACTTCGAGGCTGCCTCAAAAATCTGCAGCAAAATATCCCCATATTTTAAACCCCAGCTCTGGATGCCTCCAACTGCTCAAGGCTGAGGAATTTCATTAGCACTTGACACTTCAAACGCAGTGCCAGGTCAGGACAAACATGTTCCCTTGGCTGCAGGAGATAAAATTGGGTTGTTTTTTTTTTAGAACTGAGGCTTGAGGAAGGTGTCCCCAAACCCACTCTGGGATGGAGCAGTTGTACCACTCATCAGGAAGGCTGGGGAGGGATTATTTACAAGGTCTTGCAATGACAGGACGAGGGGCAATGGGTTTGAAGTGGCAGAGGGGAGATTTAAACTGGATGTTAGGAGGAAGTTCTTTCCAGTGAGGGTGGTGAGACACTGGCACAGGTTGCCCAGGGAGGTTGTGGCTGCTCCCTCCCTGGAGGTGTTCAAGGCCAAGTTGGAGGAGGCCTTGAATGACCTGTACTAGTGGGAAGTGTCCCTGGCTATGGCAGGAGATTTGAGCTAGATGATCTTTGAGGTCCCTGTTCTCTGGACAAAGAGGTGATGATTTTAAACTAAAAGAGGGCAATTTAGACTAGAGAGAAGGATGACATGTTTTGCTCTGAGAATGGTGACCCTCTTGGTCTGGCTTACCCAGAGAGGTGGGAAATGTCCCATCCCTGGAACCACAGTATCACCAACGTTGGAAGAGACCTNCAGCAAGAAGGTCTCCCCTGAGCCTCCAGGCTAACCAATCCCAGCTCCCTCAGCCTCTCTCCATAGGGCTGTGCTCGAGGCCTCTCACCAACCTCATTGCCTTTCTCTGGGCACATTCAAGCACCTCAATGTCCTTCTTAAATTGAGAGGCCCATTCCACATCAGGTTGTCTGAGGCTCTGAGCAACCTCCTCTAGTTGCAGATATTCCTGCTAACCGCAGTGGGGTTGGACTAGATGACCTTTAAAGGTCCCTTCCAACCCAAACCAGTCTGTGATTCCACGAAACCCAACCATGTCCACAGGGAGCTGTGAGATGCTGGAGAGCTGGAGAACTCTGTTCCTCTCCAAGTACTTAAGCAGGACAGAAAATCCGATCTCAGTGACTTGCCCAGGGCCTCCCCAAGCTTTGAGAGCAGAAAGCTTGCTAATGCTTCAGCCACAAGAGCATCTTAGATGACCTTAGCCATGGACATTTAAAAAATGTTCTGTGATGGAGAAAGAAACATTTCTTAAGTACCATTTGATGTCTCGGAATGGCTCCAGGGCTAGAGAAAACATGTTTATTTACTACTGTGCTGATTTTAATGCAAAAGATTGGTTCAGCAACGAGAGGAAACAAAATAGGCAACATTTTCCATAATGTCTGCAAAGTGTTTGTGGGCTGACAAAAATATTTTCTTTCTTTCTCTCTCTTGCCTGCAATTTTTTTTTTTAATCTAGCATTTCAAATTGAAGAATGGCTCGAGGGCTGAAGAAATCACTTGATAAAATACCCAACATTTACATTCTTGCAGGAGAAAAGCTAACTTCTTTTTCTTTGCTTTTTTTTTTTTTTTTTTTTTTTTTTTTTCCCCATCTCAGCAGTGGTTTAGTGAAGCAGAAGGAAGAATCCTGCAGTATCCCACATCTGTTTAACCCTTCCTGGCTGTGGCACTCCAGTGAAACGTCAGCTGTTTGCTGCAAAGCTTTAGAGATTTGGTTCCTTCTCCAAATCCCAGGCTGTAAGGACACTGAAGGTGGTTAAAATACTCCATGCATCTTGCTCCCCAGTTGTATTTCTGAACACCAGAATGAGGGAGCTGGCCCAACTGGGACCAGACCCACAGGGAGCCCACAGCAAAGCAGGACTGCACCAGTCTCTGGTGGAATCAGTGAGCAGCAGACAGGATTTGCCAGCAAGCTCAATAGTGAACATGACTTGCAAGGTCTTTCTAACCTTCCTTCCTCCAGACTTGTTACCACTGGAATAGCCATAGATGAGGCCAATGCATACCATGGACCAGGCTGGGTGCTCCCCAGCACTTTGTGGCTGTGGGAATCATGATAAACACTCAGAAGAGCAGCTCTGGGCTGGAAAAGGATGCTAGAAGACATGGAGAAATGAAGAAGGCTTCCTGAGAGACTCCTTTTTCTGAAGCAAAGCTTCAGTGGACTTTGCAAAGCAGAAGGGTTGTCACATTAGGATGAATTTTGACAAACATTTTTCTCTCTAGTAGCAGCATTATCCACCCAGTCCAACCCATGCAAGCCATATTTGCACTGTGCTGTGAACCACAAAGCAATCTGGTAGGGAGGGAAAATTACCTGCTACCAGAAACCTCTCCTTTGATGGTACATTTAGCAAACACTTCAGCATCATTGGTATTCACAGGGGAGAGGAGAGGACACAGCAGCCATCTGAAGTTCATTGGCATTAACATGAACAGCAGCAAATGACAAAACAAAATGTATCAGAAAGCCTTGTTTACATTCTTTATTTATTTATGGCAGAGGGATTTGCCTTTTCCTCTCCTCATCATACCAGCCAAGTGAACTTTGCCAGATGAAGAGTTTTGCTCCTTGTGCTCCAGCTTCAATGTCCTTGTACAAAACTAAAACACCCAAAGGGAGGAAAGAATTGGCTCCTTAGGGGATTTGCTGTAATCAGTGAGAGCTGAGTGGTGTGAGAGGATGGAGCCAGACTCTTCTCAGTGGTGTCCAGTGACAGGACAAGGGCCAATGGTACAAACTGGAACGCAGGAGGTTCCATCTGAACAAGAGCAAAAGCTTTGAGGATGGCAGAGCACTGGAGCAGGCTGTCCAGGGAGGTTGTGGCATTTCCTTTGGAGAGATTCCAAATGCACCTGGACATAGTGATCCTGGGTAACCTGCTCTGGGTGACCCTGCTTTAGCAGAGCGGGTTGGACTGGATGATCTTCAGAGGTCCCTTCCAGTCTCTACCATTCTGTGATTCTGTGACACACAGATTCTGGCCACACAGAGCAGTAACTTTCTAGGAACATACTTCTTGGCCACAAAGCTCAGCACAGGTCTAAATGGAGGTACTGCATCTCCTTTCCCTTTGGAAAATGGAGATTAAGAGGCTAAATGACAACCTAGGCCATCTCAGGAATTTATCTGCTGGCTCTTCCTTGTAAGTCTTTTGCTTCTCTGCTCCTTGAGCACTTTGTGGTGTATTCATTTCACTTCCCACTCTGGAATTCCACTCTGCTCACATTAGGGAGCCTTGCTGGCATGTATTTCACAGGGAAAGCTTTAACCCTGCTGTAGTAAATCTCTCCTGGGTCACAGGGGGTCTCGTTCCAGCCCAGTAATGTTTTTGTGTCAGCCCTGAAGAGATCTCCCAGGAGGCCCAGGGCTCAGAATTGGCATTTTGATGGTGTCTGAGCTCTGAACCAGACCATGACCCTGGGAGATAACTGCCATTGCAACCCACTTGTCACATCAGGAATTGTGATGGCCAGGCATGAGCAGCTGATGAGACAGTGAACAGGGCATCCACCACACCTCACTGCTACCCATCACACAGGAGGAGAGACAAGCTGCTAACAAGTTTTGGGACAAGCCCCCCAAATCCTTGCTCACCCAAAGCTGCAGGACCCAGGGACACCATTTCTTACCTGAGAAAGCCTTTGGTTTGTTGGTTTTGGTGACTGTTCAGATCAGTTGTTTCTCCTCTGAAGTAGTCTCCTTTCCAGCTTTGAACACAGTGTGATGGCACCAGCTCTCTCAACCCTTCATCTGCTCCAGCTCACATGATGCTGACCAGAAACTGGGAAACACAACCAGCAAGCTCTACCACCTTGGTCTTCTAGGCAGGGCTTTTCCACATCAGCATCCCCAGTGACATGATGAAGTTGGATAAGACACTGCTCAGAGTGAGCCCACAAGCCACAATCAGCTGTTGCAGAATCCCAGCGTGGTGGAGGTTGGAAAGGACATCTGAGGATCATCTAGCCCAACCACCCTGCTAAAGCAGGGCCACCCACAGCAGGTTCCTATCTCTCCTGAACTGGGGAGCCCAGAACTGGACCCAGTATTCCAGACATGGCTTCACTAGGGCAGAGCATATGGGGAGAAGAAGCAAACTTGACCTGCTGGCCACAATCTTCTTAATGCACTCCAGGATGCCATTGGCCTTCTTGGCCATGAGAACACATTGCTGACTTGTGGGGAAGCTGTCCACCAGTGCTCCCAGGTCCTTCTCTGCAGAGCTGCTTTCCACTCAGCCATCCCCTGTCCTGTAGTGGCACACAAGGTCCTTAGGTGCAGGACCCTCCACTTGCCCTTGCTGAAGAACATGAGCTCCCACTCCACCCAGCTTTCTATCCTGTCCAGCTCAGAGTTACTTTCTACAGATGAATTAAAGTCCTGAGTTCTTTACATGAAGCATCTACACAAGGCTTGGCCATCACCCTACACAACCCAGTCAAGGGGGTGCAGGTGGTTGTTATTTTAACTACATCAAATGGATGTTTCTTTAACTAGACCAGGCTGATCTGGTTTACATGAGAACTATGAAAAAGAAGTTAAAACAAACAGAAATCAGAGTGTCTCCAAGGTGGCCACGCTCTCCTGACTGAACTGGTACAAGGTTGTGTGTAGAAAGGCTTTGCTTGTTTGTAAACAGAGAAATCCTTCGGATCCTGTCCTGAGAATTGCTCCAGAAGTGCAAGGCACTGCTCATTTCCAGCTGGGCCTCCCACCAGCTGAGAGCAGGACAACAGCACAAGGAAGGCATCACTGGCCTGTTCTCATAGTTACTAGTTACATAAAGGCATGGTGACTGTGAAAGAGGAGAAGAGAAAATCCAGTCCCAAGAGGCATTTTCCCTCTGGCTGTGAATTCACGTGCAGGGACTAAACGCCCTGGCTTAGCTGAGGCTGCCAGGCTCTGGTGCTGGGAGCCTCCTGACCTCCCCAGGCACACACTGCAGGCTCTTTTCCCAACAGCAGCATTAAAATACAATTTTCAGGAAAAAAAAAAAATTGCTTTCATCTTAAGGACTCAACACCTTGGCAGAGAGAACATCTCTTTGTCAATGATCTTGGTATTTAATTGCCTTTACTGCTCAGGAATTGGATTTGACTTGAACTGTCAGCACTCACAGGACTTCCCAAGTCCTTCTCTGGAGGACTACTTTCTCTCTAAGGTCTTACCACGGTTTCTGCTCCCAGGTGCATCACCTTTCTCTTGGCTGTGTGAGCATATGCCTCCTTAGCACAGGAACTACTGCACCAAGCTGGGTGACTCAGCTACCCTCATTTGGATCAGCCCTGCTGCAAGGTGCTGCCTTGGAGCTCACCTGTTTGCTTCAATGAGCTTGAAAAGTTGTGGTTTTTTTTAATGAAAAGAGCCTGCAGTGTGTGCCTGGGGAGGTCAGGAGGCTCCCAGCATCAACTTGCTGGTTTAGCAGAGTGGTGCAGCCAGGCTTTGTGTGCCCCTGATATTGTGGAGGGGTCTCTGCAGTCATAAAATCATAGAATGGTAAGGTTGGAAGGACCTCAAGGATCATCTAGTTCCAACCCCCTGCCATAGGCAGGGACACCTCCCACTAGCACAGGTCACTCAAGGCCTCATCCAACCTGGCCTTGAACATCTCCAGGGAAGGAGCAGCCACAACCTCCCTGGGCAACCTGTGCCAGTGTCTCACCACCCTCATTGTAAAGAACTTCCTCCTAACATCCAGTCATCCTGGAGTCTTTGGGGATACCTAGCAACACTCAAACCAGAACTCCCAGCAGATCAATCCTGGGCTTGCCACAGTCTCTCTCTTTTTCTTTTTTAAATGCAACCATCACTTTCTCAATGCCTTTCTTGGACAATGATTTAAAAGAGTGTAAAGTCAACCATTCAGTTGGCCACTGAGCAAAGAGATGGTACTCAGCCTCTCCCTACAGATCCCCTTCCATTCTTCCTCACCATTTGGGGATTTAAATCCACAGAAACACAAGCAAGGTGCCTTAAATCAAGCAGCTCAGGTCACCTTTGGAGGGCCAAATAATTCTGTCCAAGTGGAAGGGGGATGAGGTGGGCACACATTTGCTCTGCAGGAGACTGTGATGCCCTCAATGAGAGTGTGAAGCTGCCTGAGACGATATCAGGCACTTAATTTTTCTAAGTTAAGCATGTAAATGAGACTGGCATCATCGGTCTGTGTTTCCCCCTCCTTTCTGCAGAAGAACATTTTGAGTTGAAGTGTCTGTGCTGTGACTGATACAGCAAGTCACTGCTGTCAGAGCCATGATTCATGAGCTGATGCTGCAGTGCTGGAGGTGGAAGTGGGTAACCTTGGCTCCCTTCTCCTCCTCTGCCAGGAGCCCTGGATCCGGTATCACCAGCAGCTGCTGCTGGGAAGTGGCTCTTTCACCAGTGGAAATGGGCTGAAGCTAATCCTGACACCCGCGGGAGATGCTATCTGTTAACGTTAGCACATGGGCAGCCAAACCAGCAGCCCTGGGCTCTTGCCTTCTCCAATGACAGCCAGCGACACCAGGCTGGAGCAGAGGGCAATGGGGCAGCCCTGCCTCTCTGTAGCTCTGGGTTTGGCCCAGATGTCTCCTGAAATATTGCTGCTGGACACGAGGTAGTCTGGATTTTTTATTCTGAGTGATGAGGGTGATCTTCTGAATGACTAAGCGATAACTTAATTCATGATAGGAATTTTAATGCCTCATGACTGTGAAATTTCCTAAATATTTAGCACTAACCTACTGTGAGAATGTCCCAAGAAAACAGCACATGGCTGTCAGCTTCTTTCCCACCTCCTCTGCCCACCCATCCCAGCCTCTCCCAGGAGGAGGATAGGAATCGGGAAGCACTCAGCAAATTACAGGATCAAACATCTGCTCTTCAGCAGCAAGAAACAACGAGCAGGGAAACACCCTGCATCGTGGGGTGCCTTCACACCTGCACACTGCTACAGGTAGAGAATGCTCTGCAGGGGCTGGCTGGGTGTAAATAAGAAGAAAATGTGGCACAATTCTCCAAATACTCAGAAAACAAAACAAAACAAACAAACAACAAACACCCCCCTGAAAAAAAAAACCCACACCAAAAAAACACCAAGAGGATCCAGGTATTGGCTTACTGGGATCATCTGATGGCCATTCCCCAATCCCACTGCCAAAGAGAATCACAGAACTGCCTAGATTGGAAAAGACCTTTTAAGACCATCAAGTCAAATCATCAACCTACCATTGACCATTGCTTCATGAAAGCACGTCCCTAAGCTCTACACCTAGGTGCCAGTGTTCCTCCCGGGCAACAGCAGCAAGCCTGACCTCTGCACCATCAAATCTAGACTGGATGTTAGGAGGAAGTTCTTTCCAGTGAGGGTGGTGAGGCACTGGCACAGGTTGCCCAGGGAGGTTGTGGCTGCTCCCTCCCTGGAGGTGTTCAAGGCCAGATTGGATGAGGCCTTGAGTAACCTGTACTAGTGGGAGGTGTCCCTGCCTATGGCAGGGGGTTGGAACTGGATGATCCTTGAGGTCCCTTCCAACCTTACCATTCTATGATTCTATGATTCTATAAATCAGGAGTATCCAACCTAACACAGAAGAGCTTTTGAGGAGAGAACTGTGTCCATGCTTCCCACTGTATCACATCACCCAGCGAAAACGGCTTCAGAACCTCTGACCCCGTGTCAGAAAACACATTTTAATTCTTTCTACTCTGGAGGAGCCTCTTACTGCCTGGGCTGAACTCCCAGGAGGAGATCAACTGAATGCACACAGCAGCCCCTGGAGCACCACGGGTGTAGCCAGGAGCTGGTGCTGCTCTGGGCAGAACAGGGCCCATGGCTGACTGTCAGTGCCAAGCAAAGTTGTGCTGGTTTTTCAAACTCAGGCTATTTTAGTATCTCTTTTGGCAGAAACCAGGAGGGGGGAAAAAAGTAAAAGAAAATATATTGGTTTGATGCCTGCCTCTGCTGCAGAGGAAACAATGTAAATTTCTTTGGGTGGCAGTCACACCTGTTTAAGTTATCTTAGCAAATATATTTAATTACAATCAAGCCAACTTCTCCCCAGGACAAATGCTCCATGTCATTTGTTCTGCAGACCTGATGGATGAGTTTAATACAGCAGCTACAGCAAAAAAAAAAACAGATCCTGAAGATGACCTCCCTTTTACAAAGCTGGTGCATTGCACACAAAAGATTTCCAAAGTGATTCTTGCTGCTGAAGTCAAGCCAAAACTCTTCATATTTCCCACAGAACCAAGCTGTGATCTTATCACAGGAGCTGCAGTCAGAGTCTCTGCATGGGCACAGCTGCTTTGCTGTTATTGAAAAAGCCTTGATTGGAGAAAATTTAGGGTAATAATGATCCCTCTCACCCATTGTTACTTGCTGTTCTGTATTTACGTTAGACATTAGGAAGAAATTCTTTACTATGAGGGTGGTGAGACACTGGAACAGGTTGTCCAGTGAAGTTGTGGATGCCACACCCTGGAAGCGTTTAAGACCAGCCTGGATAAGGCTTTGAGCTCTGATCTAGTGGGAGGTGTCCTGCCCATAGCAAGGGGCTTGGAACTTGACGATCTTTAACGTCCCTTCTGACTCAGTCCATTCTACAATACTATGATTTGCCCTGATAGCTCCACCATGGAAAATGGAGAGGACAACCCAAGAAAAGCCATCACTTCAACTCCCTGAAAACAATGCTCTAGATGATGAGAAATAGCATGACCAGCTGAAGATCTATTGGAAAGAAGACTTCAGCCTATTCATTCTCACTTTGGAGAGCTTTTGTTTCCCATTGTTCAAAGACAAATTTCCAATCCACTCTTCATTAGGAGCTCTGCTGCTCTGTGACGTCCTGCCCGGCCCCCAGGCTCATCCATCCTTGCAGAGATGTCTCATACCTGCTCTGAGGTGCTCCCCACTGCTGGCCAGGCAGGACTGGGCTGGGCTTACTGGCGCCAGGCAGAAGGAGGAACTGGAGCACCAGTTAATGCACACAAAAGCACGGAGGAAAAAAAAAAACAAAACCTACTGTGATTTACCCACACTGAGTTCAATAAACATTAGATCTGATGGCATTCATTGTTTTTTCATAGCGTGCTCGATTACTGCTTCAGTTATTGCTCAAATGACATCATTCCTGGCACAGGAATTGATTGATTTTTTAATGAATATTCATATGGCATTTCAACCAGGAGTAGGCATTAATATTCCAAGAAAGAAGAATGAAACGTACATCCTAATTTAATGAATGATTGTAAATATGGATCTGATGGATAATGTGACGATGAGCATTTGGAAAGGCATCCACAGCCACCTCGGGTGCTTTTCTTAGGAACAAAGGGGCAATCAGGATGGCAAACAGGGCAAAGGAGGAGGTGGGACTGGGCCGTCCTGTCAGGGTGCTTGTGCTTGTCCCGACACAGATCTCCTGTCATTGGGGTCAGGATTCCACACATTAAATGGCCTGAGATAAATCATTTAATCGTTACTGTTAAATTGGTAACACTTCCTGACCCGCAGTGGTACTGGGACTGCGATGTGGTAAGCACTGGGAAACACTGATGAGAGCAAGCTGCAGGGCTCTCCGTGAAGAAGGGAGACACAAGAGAACACTCATTACCTCCATACCTGCTGGGTGCTCCATCCTGCCCCCCGGCAGTGGCTGCCAGCCCACCTCAGAGATCTCAGGGACTTGTTCAAGACAGTCGTGCTGAGGCAGGCAGGTGGAGTCCAGCTCTATCCTCTACGGAGCTCTGTCATGTTCAATACCCTTCACTGGATTACTAATTCAAGGCTTGTGGTCCCCGAATGTACATATATTTGTCAGACACTTTTAAGATGTCTCCCGGTTCTGAGCACTGATCCTTTGTGAAGGCAACAATTGTAGCACTTAAACAGCGACAACAGGCTCGGTTCTCCCCTCTCCTGCCAGTCCCAGCTCCTGAAAGTGCTCAAGCATGGGCTGAGGACCTGCTTGCTCACAGCCTCTTAAACAGGCGTTTAATTGGAGTGCGTGCTGGGTCCCGTGGGGCCAGCACACACCTGAAGCATCTTCTGGAAGCAGGGCTTAAATCAGAGCCTCGCCATTAAAGTCAGCGAGGTGACAGGCGTGAAAGGCTATTTATACCCAGCGGCTTTCTGTTGTGCAAGGGAGAGAACAGGCCCTTCTGCTGACGAAGCAGAAACTGCCTCATCCCCACTTCAATGCAAAAAGTAAAACCCTAAATTCTCTGCAACCGCTGCAGAACCGCAGCCACCACTCCACTGAAACCTCCCCTTCTGCTGCGACCGAGGAGCAGGGACCCCAGAGGGCACAGAACTTGCTTTCCCCTCCCTCTCAAATCAACCACTTGCTATTCCTCTTAGCAGCTGGCAGCTGGCAGGGGAAAAAAAAAAAAAAAAAAAGCTACCTTTGCCACTCTGAGTGAAGAAAAGAGGGAAGGAATAGGGCTCTGCTCTCCCATCTCCCTGGAAGAGCAGCCCTGCAGCCAGGGCTCTGGTTTGCGCATCGGGATGCGTGGGACCGAGTTTGCCGATAAAAATATATACAAAGTTATGCTTGGTATGGAACAAGCAGGCAGTAGCTGCTGAAGACTTCACAACATCCTGCTTTTGGCTTGCCTCCAAAAGACCAAAACAAAACAAAACAAAAAAATTCAGTTGGCATCTCTGCAGATTGAAGCAAGTTTGCTTTTTTGCAGCGATTGCTGAACAAACGTTTCAATGCTGTGCCCCCGCCCCTGCTGTCTCCCCCGAATCATGCGCCGGCAGGGTGCAAGAAATGATCAAGGTCATGGCTAGGCTGTGAACAAACCCAGGCAGTGCCCATCTCCTGCCTCGGAGGTTTCACTGCACCGTGTCGATCAGCACGGAGCACCAGCTGAGGGCACTGGGTGGGTTTGCACAGTGGGCAGTTGGGGTGGTTGCTCCACAGGGGCTGAGTCTGAGGGGTTGGCCCTGTTCACTTCTTAGTTTAGTAGGTTGGGGGCTTTTAGACCACCCCCAAGGAAGTGATTTCTCCAAAAGGGTTGAGCCACAGTGGTTGGTCACATTTGCTTATTATGCTGAGGGCTTTTGCACTCCCACTCAGGGAGGTGTAACTTTGCACATCTGGGCTGAATTCAACCCCTCGTGGTTGCTGTTCACATGGGAAAAGCAAAACCACCTCCCTGATGGTCCTGCTCAATGCTACTCTCAAAGGGGCGTTTCAATGCTGGAAAACGATGTGAGAGCAGGAACAGCAGCAAAATCAGTCTGGGGGGAAAAGAAAAAACCCAACAACAAACCCACAGCAGTAGCCTGACACAAGGGGCTTCAGGATTTGGCCTCATATTTCTTGTGCTACACACTGACACAAAGCAATGTACATCCTCTGTCTGTACGCACATTGCAACTTGACCTCAGGAGCATCGCTTTCAAATGTTTTATTTATTTCCCCAAGAACAGGCAGTTTTGTTTGAGAGGAACACAAGGTGAAATCCTGACCTCACTGAAAGCACTGCGAGTTTGCCATTGACTCCAGCAGAACCAGAGCTCTAACTAGGCTTCAAGTCTTGGTTCTTGCTTCAGTTCTTTGTTGCTTCAAAGGAAGAGACCAAAAATCCTACAGCCCTTTCACGCATGCCCAACATTCCCAAAGAATGGGAAAAGCAGCATCACTTCCCCCCTGCCCTCTCTGCCAGGCACTTAGAGTCCTCGAAGCGTGAAATGGGCTTGCCCTTTTTGTAGCACATTGCCATCATGTTGCTACTGATCGCAAAGGTTATCCTGGGTTTTTCTCAGAAGCAGGCACCAGGTTCATCCTTTCCTGGAGGCATTCACAGCCTGTGAACATAGGCAGAGCCTAAACAACCCCTGTGGAAGGCACTCCCCTGTGCTATTGCAAAGAGAAGTGCACTCCCCTGAGCAGCCAGTTTTCACGAATTCAAGTACCTGTGAGATTTTTTTGACCTGGCTACTGCTGCAAAGCCCTCACAGCAGCCCCCTTAACACAGCAACAGCTACTTTGCAACCAAGCCTGCCCACGTACCCAGAGGAGCTCTCTTTGTATGGTGTCTTAATCAGTACATAAAATGCTTTCAGTGAAATGCTGCCTTCTTCTGTTTATTTGTCACAACTGATGCTCTGGTGAACAGTAAATAGGAAATTTGTTGGCAAATCAGCAGCACCAGCTCGGTTCATTAGGAAGGGCTGGAGTACAAGAGAACTGTGTGCATGTCCCTGGTGTGACTCACGCTGGACTCTCAGTCCTTGAAGCTCAGCAAGTTGTTCAGATCCTGAAGGCACATAAATCTCTCCTCAGCTGAACCTGGCACGTGTTTATGGAGCAATATCAGGACTGGGTTATTAAAAGGACGTGGGCTGATTAAGTCAACATATACACAAGAAGAGCTGACCATCAGCTTTGCTAGGAAAACCTCACCTTTACCATTTTGCCTTCTTGCCTCCCCCCTCGCCTGCCTCGCCCCCAGCCCTGCTGCATTGCACAAGCCAGGTTTTATGTTTGCCACCAGACAGTTTGCAGTCAGCCTCACATGGAAAAGAAGGAAGTAACAGTGCCTACATTGCACAGAACTGCAAGCAAATGTACTTCCAAGAAACTATTAAGCAGTGTTCATTTGAAGTTGAAATTTAAAAAAAAAAAAAAAAAAAAAAAAGAGAGAGAAAAAAAAACTTGGAAGAATTTTTCTTGGCTCGGAGCTTTGTATGAAATTCAGATTTCAAGTGAAATGTGTCCAGGTAATATCAGTAATGCAGCAAAGCCTTACAGCGAGGCAGGAGCTCAGGCTCTGATGGATGAAGCATGGATTCAAGTCCTCCCCCGTGCCAGACACCCGCTCATCCCCTTCCCGGCCACTGTCCCCTTACGGCAGGCTTGGCACTTCCAACATGCTCCCACCCCAGGCAGAGATAGCCAAGGGGCTGGTGAGCATGTGGGGATCACGGTTCCCAGGGCAGAGCTCAGCACCTCGATCCAATCCCATCCCAGTGATGGCAAAGAGCAGGCAGGCACATGACACACATCCCATCTGCTGAGCCTTCAACGAGGTGGCACCATCTATCCCAAGGACCTGCAGGTGACTCCTGCCTGGGGCCGCTGCTGGCCTCTGCCAACGCCTGCCCTCACCCAAAGATCACTGCCCAGCCACAGGCTGTTCTATAACCACCACCATCCCCCAAATCCCTTCCCCTGGCTGGGGTGGGCTTTGGCCTCAAATCACAGATGGTGTCAGGGTCAGCAATGCACTTGCCCTGCTGGCCAGGGACCAGGGTCCCGGGGCTGCGTGGGTCCCTGTGCCCGGGCAGGCTGGCAGGACACTCGCCAGGACAGGGTGGCTCTGAGTGAAATGCTTCCTTTGTGCCGGGCGGGCACACAAAGCAGGCAGAGCACACAGCAGCAATTGTTCCTTGGGAGGCTGTGCATGGACAAGGCCACTGTCCCTCAGCAGCTTCAGACACCCTTGAAGTCAGAATAAAGGGAGAGGCACTGTTAAAGCAACCGCATCAGGCTCTTAAAATATACATCGATGGGACTTATTTCTTAAATCATTGCTCATTTTGAGAGGCAGGGAGATAAAGACTCCTCTGGAANAAAAAAAGAAAAGGAAAGAAAAAAGGGAATAAAAAAAGAAAAAAAAAAAAAAAAAAAAAAAAAAAGCCCAGCTCTTTGCCCATCTAAATTCTCCCCATTACTGAGCAAATGGTTTGCAACAACAAATTTATTCGGCAGTGTCTCCTGTGCTCTTTTTTGTTTGAAAAAGCCACAAACAGATTGCGATTTTTTCTCTAACAGATTCACCATCTGGGAAATTTGTCATGCAACTCCTTTCCTCACTGGGAGCAAGTTACTCAGAGGGGAATTCCCAGCAGAGAGCAGACTCTGAAGGGATGGGTGGTTCATTTAATTAGCATGCATAATCTCGACGTCCTTACTCAGGCAAAACTCTCGCCAGGGCCAATGGGAGATTTATTATTTTTAATTTTTTTTTTTTTTCCCCTCAAAAGAACCAGCTAAGGACTCTGGTATTCATCTCTTGGTGTTACAGGATTTTCCATGCAGGGGAAAGTTGGCTTTTGGATGCCTAGAGACAGTGATTTACTACAGTCTTGTGCATTCAAGGTCAGGATGTGGCCCTTCGAGCCCCTCTCACGTGGCTGTGCGCTGGCAAGAGGGGAGCTGGCAGGAGGAGCTGCTCCCTTTCACACACTTCGTTGAGGGAACATCACACGGTTTTGGAGCATGCTCTCTGCAGCCAGTGGAGTGTGGGGTGGAGGTCACAGGGGAAGAGGTTCTCCAAAACCCGGTGCAGAATCATAGAATTGTTTTGGTTGGAAAAGACCTTTAAGATCTTCCAAATATTCTCTAACGCTACCAAGTGTGGTCTCAGCACCACATCTCTGCATCTTCTGAAACACCTCCAGGGATGCAGCTCAGAAAAGTGCTGAGTTTTTACAGCCCTTATGCAAGTTATGTGCTCTTTCACTCACCACAGTGGATGAATTTATCCTTGGAAAGATGCAGAAGATAGAATCATAGAATGGTAAGGTTGGAAGGGACCTCAAGGATCACCCAGTTCCAACCCCCTGCCATAGGCAGGGACACCTCCCACTAGCACAGGTCACTCAAGGCCTCCTCCAACCTGGCCTTGAACACCTCCAGGGAGGGAGCAGCCACAACCTCCCTGGGCAACCTGTGCCAGTGTCTCACCACCCTCACTGTAAAAAACTTCCTCCTAACATCCAGTCTAAATGCATCTAGTCTAAGATGCAGGGATGCTCCTCTCACCTCTGTTCACTTAAAGTTGCTCCTATGGTGCCTCAGCACACAGACAAGCCTTGAAAGCACAGCACACACAGGACCCTGATTTCAAGCCACCCAAGGCAGGGAGCTCAAAGCAGACCCTGACAGCCCAGCTCTGCTCTCACCTCAGCACAGTTTTGATAGCTGCACAAGAAGATCTTACACTGAACAATTTTCACTGGCTCATTACTGGACAAAACTTTGCTTTGAACTGACATTTTCTGGGCACGATGGCTGCTTTGAAGCAGGAAGACAAAATTAGTGCAGGGAGTTGGCAGGTGAAGAAATGAGAGAAGGATTTG
>VWZE01002669.1:127135-147033 GCA_013396675.1 Eubucco bourcierii | reverse complement strand
TTTTTTTTTTTTTTTTTTTTTCCCCTGTTGGAGTGCCTGTCAGCTTCAAAACAACTGTGATGGGGGCCCAAATTTGGGGCTTTAGTTTTGCTCCCACCAACCCCACACTTCCCAGTTTTCCCCATGCACAGAGTAGGGGTTGAGAAGGCAGCAGCAGCAGCAGCCAGGCACGAGTTAGGACTAATGCTTTTTGGTGACATTTAGGAGATGCCTTGGAGGCCCTTTGCAGTTGCTGCTTCACAGATTTGCTTGTTTAGTTTGGAAATTGGCAGCATCAGAGTGTTTTATTTATTAATAAAACTTGAAGAAAAGGGGAATTTTTATTCTTTTTAAAAATATTTCTTTTTTTACATGGAGGAAGAATTTTCTGGGGGAAGGGGGTTCAGTGGAGTTTTGTTTCCAGGGTGGGCAAGAGAGAGTGAAGATTTGCAGGCAGGAAGAGTTTTTAAGAAGCAGTTTTGATGTTTGGTGTACAAGCCCACTGTCGTTATAAGAGGCTCACAGGGAAAGCAGTTGAGTCCCCATCCCTGGAATTGTTTAAAAGAAGCCTCAGATGTGGTGCTGAGGGACATGGTTTTGCATCAGACTTGGTAGAGTAAGAGAATGGTTGGACTTGATGATCTTGGAGGTATTTTCCAACCAAACTGTGCTCAGCTGTGCCTTTCCTGGAGCAGGATCTCCTGCTGCCTCAACTCCACAGCGCCTGCCTCAGGTGGGTCATCACCCCAAGAGCAGCTTCTCCTCAGCCACCCAAAATGGAAGCAGAGACAGATGATTTGTGTTTCTCCCACCCTACTCTGCCTCTCTGTAAACAATATTTCATCCCAAGTAGGAGGATGAGCATGGGTAAGGGAGAAGAAAACTTCTGCTCCCTGTCTGGGGCATTATCAGTGCTGCTGGGCTGTGAGTGAGGTGTGGGCCAGTTCATTTGTCTTATCACTTGTTCTTTGGGAGAAGGGGAAACAGCCTCAAGTTACATCAGGGGAGGTTTAGGTTGAACATAAGCAACAATTTCTTTCCCCAAAGCATTGCCAAGCCCTGACACAGGCTGCCCAGGGCAGTGGTGGAGTCCCCATCCCTGCAGGGATTTCAAAGCCTTGGAGATGTGGGGTTGAGCAACACAGTTTAGTGGTGACCTGGCAGTGCTGGATTGTGCTGGATCATCTCAAAGGTCTTTTCCAACCTAAACAATTCCACAGATGATTCTCACATTGGCAGGGCAGGAGGAGATCCCAGGAAGAGGACTGTGCAGAAGCACGGGTTATGACCATACCACAATTGCTGAGGTCCAATGCTGAGGCATTTTCCTGCCACTGATATTATCTTATAGCATTTACCATCTTCTTTTTCCTTCCAGTTGCAAATGGAGACCCTGAGGTGCCCACATAGCACCGAGACAACCCTTGAATATAGATTGCAGCCCAGAAAGCCAAACAGAGCCTGAGCTGCATCAGGAGAAGTGTGGCCAGCAGGGCCAGGGAGGTGATTCTGCCCCTCTGCTCTGCTCTGCTCTACTCTGGTGGGACCCCACCTGGAGTACTGCATCCAGTTCTGGAGCCCCTGGGACAAGAGTGATGTGGAGATGCTGGAGTGTGTCCAGAGAAGGGCCACAAGAATGCTCAGAGGGCTGGAGCAGCCTGAAGGACAGACTGAAAGAGTTGGGGTTGTTCAGTCTGGAGAAGAGGAGGCTCCCAGGTGACCTTCTTGTGGCCTTCCAGGATCTGAAGTGGGCTACAAAAAAGCTGGGGAGGGTACCAGGGAGTGCCAGGACTAGGGGGAATGTAGCAAAACTGAAGGTGGGGAGATTCAGCCTGGAGGTGAGGAGGAAGTTGTTCAGCATGAGAGTGGTGAGAGCCTGGCATTGGACCTACAGGAAAGTTGGTAAGGGATGTTTTAGGATGTCAGGTAGTGATAGAACTAGGGGGAAACAGAGCAAAAGTAGAAGTGGGTAGATTCAGATTGGATGTTAGGAAGAAGTTCTTCACCATAAGGGTGGTGAGGCACTGGAGCATGTTGCCCAGGGAGGCTCCATCCTTGGAGGTTTTTAAGGCCGGGTTGGATGGGGCTCTGGGCAACCTGATCTAGTGTGAGGTGTCCCTGTCCATGGCAAGGGGGTTGGAGCTGGATGATCTTTGGGGTCCCTTCCAACCCTGACAGTTCTGTGATGGCTCCAGACTGGAGAAAAACGGATCTAGATTTGACATCAGGAATGGCAACTCTCTGAGAAAGGTGAGGCACTGGAACAGGTTACCCAGAGAAGTTGGGAGGCTCCAAGCCTGGAAACGTTCCAAGCCATGGCCTTGATCAACCTGGTCTAGTAGGAGGTGTCCCTGCCTTGGCAGGGGGGGTTGGAACTAGGTGATTTTTAAGGTCCCTTCCAAGCCAAACCATTCTGTGATTCTCCTGCCTAGGCCACTTGGGCTTATAACAACAAGCTGGTGCTGCTGCCTGTGCCATGTAACTCGGGGAGGACTACTGGGGGCGATGAGGCATCGTTTCAGAGGGATAGACTTAGGGTAATGGTGCAAGCCCCCACGTTAATCCCCTGGGCACTCAGGCTTTGCTTCAAGGTGAGGCAAACACCAGCAGATACCTGTTGAAAGAAGTTACTCCCTAACCTGCAGCACTGAAACAAATATGATTAAAATAATTGTGGTGGGCGGGTGGGTGGGTGGCTGCTCTCCCGTTTCTTGCTGCGTGGTGTCACCAGGATATAATGAGCTCTTTCAACATTCATTTGGTGCCACCTTTCCAGCTATCACCTTATTTCTCTCTGAAGCTTTAATTTGCAGCAGGCCAGGTGTGCCAACTGTCCCAATTACAGGAAGGTCAGGGAGCGGCTCCTGCAAGCAGTGTGTGGGTAGGAGCTGGGTGCTGCAACAGCTTCTTCCTGGGATCAACTCCTGCCACAACAATGCGGTCAGAGAATCATAGAATCATAGAATGGTAAGGTTAGAAGGGACCTCAAAGATCATCTTGTTCCATCCCCCTGCCATAGGCAGGGACACCTCCCACTAGTACAGATCACTCAAGGCCTCGCCCAACCTGGCCTTGAACACCTCCAGGGAGGTTGTGGAGCACAGAAGCATCACATTCTGTGCTTCTGTGTTCCACAACCTCCCTGGGCAACCTGTGCCAGTGTCTCAAAACCCTCACTGCAAACAACTTCTTCCTAACATCCAGTTTCAATCTCCCCTCTGCCAGTTCAAACCCATTGCCCCTTGTCCTGCCATTGCAAGACCTTGTCAATAGTCCCTCCCCAGCCTTCCCATAGGCCCCCTTCAGATCCTGGAAGGCTACTCTAAGGTCTCATGGAAGCCTTCTCTTCTGCACGCTGCAGAGCCCCAACTCTCTCAGCCTGTCCTCATAGCAGAACTGCTGCAGCCCTCTGAGCATCTTCATGGCCTCCTCTGGACCTGCTCCCCAACAGTTCCATGTCCTTCCTGTGTTGGGGGCTCCAGAACTGCACACAGGACTCCAGATGGGGTCTGAGGAGAGCAGAGCAAAGGGGCAGAATCCCCTCCCTTGCCCTGCTGCCCGCACTGCTCTTGCTGCAACCCAGTACATAGCTGCTGTCTGGGCTGCACTCACACTGCAGGCTCATGTTGAGCTTTTCATCAATCACTCACTCCTGGAATTGTTTAGGCTGGAAGAGATCTTTGAGATCATCCAGTGCAACCTAGCACTGCCAGGTCACCGCTGAGCCATGTCCCTCAGCACCACACCTAGGTGGCCCTTCAATCCCCCCCAAGTATGGGGACTTCACCACTGGCCTGGGCAGCCTAGTCCAGATTTGGCAGAGCTTTTGTTGAAGAAATTATTCCCAATGTCCAGCCTAAATCTCCTCTGGAGCAACTTCAGGCTGTTTCTTCTCCCGAGGCAGAATTGATACGACAAACAACTGACCCCCACCTCACTCTAATCTCCTTCCAGGGACTTGTACAGAGCTAGATGTCCCCTCAGCCTCCTTTTCTCCAGGCTAAACAACCTCAGGTGCTCCTCAGCAGACCTGTGCTCCAAGCCTTCCACCAGCTTTATTCCCCATCTCAGGACCTGTTCCAGCACCTCAACAGCCTCCTTGGAGTAAGAGGCCCAAATCCAAACCCACTATTTGAGTTATGACCTGACGAGTGCCCAGCACAGGAGGAAGGCTGATGGTACATGAGCTCCTACCATGCTCCAGCCTCAGGCATGCTCCACAGACCAGCCACCTCCAGCCAAGAGCAGGGAAGCAGATGATGTTTTTTGTGTATGATTCTTATTTTTCCACCCCCTTTTCTATTTTCTTTTCTTTCTTCCCCCCCCAACCCCATTCCAGCTTCTTGCTGGCAACAACAGGCGCCGTATTTTGACGAGTTAATAAACATCTCCCCCGGGAGCAAAGGAGATCCAGCATGCTCTGCTTCACCATGTTTTATGTCTGACTAACAGAGTTTGCAGAGCAAGAGGTGTTTTTTTCTAATCTGAGAACTTGGTGGCTCATGTTTCAGTCTTCTCCCTGAAGCTGCTTCTCTTCCCTGCATCTCAGAGGCTGATAGCATGATGCTTCTGTGTTATCTCCCAGTGCAACCTCCCTCTGGTCCTTTCTGCCAGCCCCCACCCACTCCCAGCCCCAAATCATCACTTTTTGAGCTGTTTATCAGCCTTGAACGTTAAGATACTGCTGTTCATCCTTCTCTGTGGCATCTCTAGGACCTGCACACTCCTATGGCAATAGGGTTCCTGTGCTGAGAGAAATCACTTCTGGAGGGCATCGCTGCAATGAACTGCTGATGGATGACAGGTCTCTGCAGCAAGGATGCACCTCCTCTTGCTCCTCCCATGAATCTCCATCTTGCTTGCCTAATACAGAGCCCCACAGCCTGCAATCTCTCTCAACCTTTCAGACTAAAATCCAAGAGCTCTTCTCCCGAGAGGCTCTTCCTCCAAGTAACCAGTGACAGGACAAGAGGAAACAGCCTCAAATTGCACAGGGGATGTTCAGATTGGACATTAGGAAAAATGTCCTGACTAAAAGAGTGGTCAGGCATTGGAACAAGAGAGGTGGTGGAGCCCCCATCCCTGGAGGTGTTCAGAAAAGGTGCAGAAATGGCATTTCAGGACATGGCTCAATAGCCACGGTGGTGTTGAGTTGACAGTTGGACTTAATGACCTTAGAGGCCTTTTCCAACCTTTAAAACTTTCAGCCCAGCAGGTGAAGAAGCCCTTGGAAAGCTGAAAAGCAGGGACAGATGGACACTGCTCCAAAGCCTGGCACTTCTAGGATGCCCCTCATGGCTGCATCTTCTTTTGGCAAGAAGAAAGGAGACCTTGGGCATGGTGCAAGGCAGGCCCAGGGAGATATGATCGTGGTCCAGAGGGCCAAATTGCCAGCTGCAACTTGTAGAACATTATTGCTTGTGAATTATGGATGGTTATTGCACCTCCTGCACCATGAATTATTGAGCTGACACGCTGGGTGGAGAGTGAGGAGCCCGAGCCGTGTTTACAGCAAGCAGTGTCTTTGCGGGCAGTGGGGGATGCTTTTCTCCCTTCCCTTCTGAGCAAGAACATCTCTGCCTACAGCTGAGGGAACAGCAGGACTCTGCCCACCTAAACTCACTGAATCAGACCAGACGCCAGCCCTGGGTCAAAATCCCTGGCAAAGAATCCCAGAGGAGCTTTTTTTGTGGGGGTTATCCCAGTGCCACAGGGTTTCGTGCTTGCACTCTTTGCAGACACCTGGAATGGTGGAGGTTGGAAGGGACATCTGGAGATCAATCTAGTCCAACCCTGATGCCAGAGAGGCTTCACCTGGAGCATGTTGCAAAGAATTGCAATGTCCAGGTGGGTTTTGAATGACTTCAGAGATGAAGATGGCAGTAGCTCTCTGGGCAGCCTGTTCCAGTGCTCCACCACCCTCAAAGAAGTTCCTCTTCATGCTTAAAGGGAACTTCCTATGCCCAAGTTTGTGCCCATTACTTCTTGTCAGGTTTGAACTTTTATTGGCTTTTGGGAATGGACCACCCTGGTCTGCAAAGGGAAATTGTGGAATCATAGAATCCTTGCGGTTGGAAAAGACCTTTCAGATCATTGCATCCAACCACTCTAACTCTGCCAAGCTTGGTGCTAAACCGTGGCCCTCAGCACCGCATCTCTGTGGCTTTTAAACACCTCCAGGGATGGGGATTCAAACACTTCCCTGGGGAGCCTGTTCCCAGTATTCCAGCCTTTCATTAAAGAAGTTTCTTCTACAAATCCAACGAGAGGGGTTCCTTAAAAAAATTAATCAGGTCTAGTGATGCTCACCTAAAGCTGGAGGAAGCACAGCTCCTGGCTGCAAACAGCAGCTGCTGCTTTTCCCTCCCTGTAGGATCAGACATGGGTTTTGCCTGCAGAGGTGAGAAAACTCTTCTTAGTCAGGATGCAGTCAGATGCAGAGTATTTGTGTTGGAGATGCAAGATGGGCTAACCAGTTCTGTAGGTGCAGGGCTGCCTTTCCACCACCACCACAGACATGGGCAACATCTCAGCAAGAAGAATTTAATGGCAACCACTGTCAAGCTTCGTCAGCCTGGGCACTGCTTGTCCTTACATGGAAGGTGAGTATATTTCTCTGGGAGCTGCATGATTAGCTCCAGTGTTGGGCTTGAGGACAGTGCAGTCCCAAAGCTTGCCATGGCCCTGGCCAGCCAACCCACCCCTCTTCCTGTCCTATCTCCTCAGAGCAGCCTGCCTAGCAGCTTAGCAGCGGTGGGGATTTGGCACCTCACCGAGGTGGTCATTAATCACCCCCAGCATCTGCTTTAGAGAAGGGACAGGTGGCAGGAGAGGCCACTATGTGGTTTCCAAGCCTGGTTTGGTTCAGCTGTGGAGCAGAGCTTTGGTTTGATCCCAAAGTGGGATGGAGAGATCCTTGTTTCTCTCTGAGGTTGCTTGTACCACCCCATTGCAGCTTTGCAGCAACCGGGGCTCAGCGTTACCCTATGCTGGGACATGGTTGCAAACTGTGGTGTCCCTCCATGCCCTTCTCTGCCTGTAGCATCATCTTGTGCCTTTCTGAGGTCAAATAACCTCCCCCTTGCTCTCAAGAGGATCTAGGAAACAGTTTATTTAGGTGATTAGACCCACTATCTCTCCATTTATTTCCTAGGCTCTGCTAGGTCCAGCATCCTCAGCAGGGGATGGTAGGTCTGCCAAGCCCCTCACTCCACACATGCTCCCAGCAACCCTGTGCTTAGGGACTCCCCTGAGGGGGCTGCTCCATCATGTTTAACAGACCTTGTCAGACCTGTATGCCCCTTGAGTTTGCCTAACTGCTTTCTGGGGCCTGCTTAGGCTGTAGGTCTCCATAGCATCCTGTAGCAATGAGTCCCATAATTTAATCTTGGGTGGTGTGGAAAAAGCTCTGCCTTTTGTTTGTCCTCGAATCTGCTGCCCGATAACTTGATTTGGGCACTCCTAGTTCCTCTCTTGGAAGAAATGGGGAATTATCACTGCCTCTGCACCTGCTCCATGGCACTGGGGCTTTTATACTGCTCTGCTGCAGATTTTCTTTCCCCATCTCCCTCATTCATACCTCCTGGCAGTTTCCCACTGCTCTACCAGCCCAGTGTGGACAGTGGAGCTGGAAAGGTCTCTGCTTAGCTTCATGGCTGTGTGATCTCATAACTAGTGGAAGGGAATGGCCTCAAGCTGATTCAGGGAAGGTTTAAGTTGGGCATTAGGAAGAAATTACTTCATTGAAGGGTTGTTAGGCTTTGGAACAGCCTGCCCAGGGAGATGTCTGTGTCACTCTCCCTGAAGGTATTCAAAAGCCATGTAGATGTGGTGCTTTAGGGATATGGTTTAGTGGTGGATTTGGTAGAGTAGGGTTAATGACTGGACTCGATGACCTTAAAGGTCTTTTCCAACATACATGATTTTATGATCTCCACTTCACCCTTCTCTCTTCTTTTATAGGTGCAGGAGAAACATTCAGGAGACACTGCTAGTTCTGGTCCAGATGCCAACAGGCTGCCTGTGGAGCAAACTGTAGCCTTGCTGAGAATCCCCAGAGCATCTTCCAGTGTTTTGAGTTCTTGCTCGGGCCTGCTGGCTCCATATGTGCACATGTGTACCTTTCCCCAGCCCCTCATTAGGAGAATGGTTTGTAACATAGGTTACGGTCACCTTGGGAATTACTATGGTCACCTTGTCTCCTAACCAGCCTTCCCTCGCCCCTTGGGATGGAAATGCCTTGAAACATCACCCAGGGTGGGGGAGAGAGGTGGTAGCAGAGTCCAAGGAGTGGGAATGGGGAGAGTTAGTGTCAGCTTCTCCCCCTACCAAGCAGGATGATTTCCATCACATCTCAAGCTGAAGCAGAGGAGGCTCTGGAATCAGTAGAAAGTGAAGTGCTTTCCCTAATCGAATCACACGCCAGTGTCACCCCTAAAGCTCTGCAAAGCAGAAAGGACTTGGGAGCCACTGAACCACAAACACCTCCTCCCTCAGCTCTGCCACGGACACCCTGCCTCTCTTCTCCATCTCTTGCCCGTGCTTTCAGATTGGGAGGGAGCTGGGGCAGAGGCTTGGAGATGCCGCCTTATGCTGTGTGTTTGGGAGGCATCCCCTGGGCTCAAAGATTTTGGGGAGATGCATGTGGTGCTTCCTGGCCCTGGTGTTTACCTTGAGGATGTTGTGTCCTCTCTGGTCATCTCCCCAGGCAGGATGTCTCCCTCCAAGCAGGCACTGGGTATGCATCACATCTTGATCGTTCAGTGGACCTTCTCTCCCCTCAGCTTTTGTGGAGATACTACATCGTGTGCTATGCCTTGCTTGGGTCCTTTGTGAACTCCTGCCAGCCTGAGCACAGAATGTGCTGTGTACAGCCATATCATTTGGAGATGAGGGGTAGAAGGACAGACCCTTGGCTTCACCTCCCCTGCCCAAGCCGAAAGGGGTAACCCAGGAACCGCAGGCTAGCTTTTCCAGCATGAGGGGGGAGCACATGGAGCAGAGAAGGAGAGTTCAGTGCCAGGTTTTTCACCCTCAGAGAGCGCAGGAATCACTGATGGAGGAGGACGCTTCCGAGACAGTGCCTGGCATCAAGCACCGAGCACACCGCTGCCTCCGAGCATCCCCACCGAGCAAAATTAGCAAGGAGCCTGACCCGGGAGGACAGGCTGGCTCCACCCAGGTGCCCACCAGCACCAACCTACCCAACAAAACACTTGTTTGGCAGGAAAACCTGACGTCTCCTCCTCGTCGTCCTCCTCCTCCTCCAGCCCTTTTTCTGCCCTAGTTCTCCCCGTGTTAAGGAGAGAAGCAAATTCTCTGTCCTTTCCAGGCTGGGACTCCTCCGTGGCAGCAAACATCACCCTCGCAGCAGGTCGGGCAGCAGTGATTTCTGCAGCCTCCTTCGGCGCACCCGGAGCACGCAGGCGAGGAAACGGTCGGTAGCAAGGGAAGGGGNAAAAAAAAATTATATATATATATATAATTAATAAACCCCTGCTAAATTCAGTGTTTTCTTCGTGTCAGGCAACCATAAGCTCCCCGGAAAATTTTCCCCTTTCAAAGCAAGCAGAGGGATTCCAGCCCAGCTGCATTCCGGGAGAAGGGAAGTGCCTCTTTGCAAACCAGCAGATTTTTCGGCACGGCTACTTCCCTGAGCTGGAAAGATGTAATTTTCCACGTTCGTTTCCTGCTGCCGTGGGTGAACTGGTGCGGAGCTCGCGCTAGGGTTGCAGCATCCCAAGGGAAAGCAAAGCTCCCTGCGGCCGCGGCTTTTCCTTGCTGGGAAAGCCCTTCCCGGTGTCTTGACCCCACGTTATCAGTGGCTTTGCTGTGTCTCCCCTCTTCTTCCCCTCTGCGGATGTCTTCAGATGCTCTCCTCTTCCTAACGGCTAATTAGGTTGGTGGGGCTGCTTGGCCCGATAGCATAGTTATGGATAATGCTATGCAAATTGACTTGGAGACCTCTGAACCCCCAAACAGATAAGCACCTCTGGCTCCCCCCGTGCTGAGCTGCCTGCAGCCCTTCCAGCAGACCGTGGCTCCTAATAGCATGGCGGGGTGGGGGAGATTTAAACAAAACGGTAGGGGTTGGAAGGGACCTCTGGAGATCATCAAGTCCACCCTCCCCTGCCAAGGCAGGTTCAGCAAATGTTTTTTTTAATGAAAAAAAATATAAATCATCCTTCCCCCTACCCCTCAATTCTTCACACCGTAAAGATGTCTTGACATCTCTGTGCAACCGAACCCAGCCTGGGTGGCTGAGGTCTGTAGCAAGGATCGTGGTCACCATCTGAAAGAACAAAAGCTCTGAGAAAGGACGTTTCAGCCCAGCTAAGGTCTGCTCTGCCTCTAAAGTTTGGGTGGGAAAAGCTACCCACCCCTCCTGCGATGCTGCAATCACAGCTGAAGGGCACTGTGACCTCAAAGTCTGAACAAGCGAGTCTTTGTCTCACCTCCTGATTATGCTTTAGGAGTTTCCTCTGTTTATTATTCAGCTGATTGCAATCTTTTTTAACGCTTTCATGCACCCCCTGTCTCCAGTGTCCAACCTGAGGTGTGCACCTGAGAGGTCGGTCAGTCACTGCTGTGAGTAGAACGTGGACTGCTGCTTCTCCTGTGTCCTTGGGTGGGAGCAGTCCCCGCACTGTGCCCTGTGCAGAAAGTCAAAAATCAGATGTCACCTTGGACCACAAAATTCTGCACTCAGGTGCTCTTCAGCCAGTCCCAACATAGTAGGGGTTGGGAGGGACCTCTGGGAATCATCTAGTCCAACCCCCCTGCTAAAATAGGGACACCCACAGTAACTTGCCCAGGATCACAATGTCCAGGTGGGTTTGGAATACCTCCAAGAGAAGGAGATTTCCACAATCTCTCTAGGAAGCCTGCTCCAGGGCTCCAGCACCCTCATGGTAAAGAATTTTTTCCTTCTGTTCAGATGGAATCTCCTGGGTCACAGTTTGCGTTCAGTGTCCCTTGTCCTGTCACAGGGCACCAATGACAAGAATTTGGCCCCATCCTCTTGCTTCCCACCCTTTAGCTCTTGCTGAGCATTGATCAGATCCTCTCTCAGGTTGTGCTTCTCCAGGCTCAACAGCCCCAGGGCTCTCAGCCTTTCCTCCTCACAGAGATGCTCCAGACCCCTCAGCACCTTTGCAGCCTCTGCTGGACTCTCCCCAATAGTTCCTTGTCCATTTCAAGCTGCAGCCCCCAGAACTGGGCACAATATTCCAGATATGGCCTCACCAGAGTAGATTAGAGGACAGGAGAACTTGCTTGACCTGCTGGCCACACTCTTCTTAAAGGACCCCAGGATCCCATTGCCCCTCTTGTCCATGAGGGCACATTGCTGGCTCAAGGTGAACATAGAATCACCTCCAAGATCATCCACTCCAACCTACCACCCAGCCCTAGCCAATCAAGCAGACCATGGCACTAAGTGCCCCATCCAGGCTTGTCTTGAGCACCTCCAGGGACAACAACTTCACCACCTCCCTGGGCAGACCATTCCAATGCCAATCACTCTCTCTGGCAAGAACTTCCTCCTAACATCCAGCCTAGACCTCCCCTGGCACAACTTGAGACTGTGTCCCCTTGTTCTGTTGCTGGGTGCCTGGGAGAAGAGACCAACCCCACCTGGCTACAACCTCCCTTCAGGGAGTTGTAGACAGCAATGAGGTCTGCCCTGAGCCTCCTCTTCTGCAGGCTGCACACCCCCAGCTCCCTCAGCCTCTCCTCACAGGGCTGTGCTCCAGGCTCCTCACCAGCCTTGGTGCCCTTCTCTGGACGCATTCCAGCACCTCAACATCTCTCTTGAATTGAGAGGCCCAGAACTAGGCACCAGCACTCCCTGGTCTTCTTCTATGGAGCTGTTTTTCAGCAGATCACCCTCTTGCCTGTGCTGCCCCTCTCTTAAGCCATACCCAAACTGGCCTGTGTGAACCCTTTTTCATCTACTATCCACTTTCCCTCACCTTCTTGTTCCCCAGAGCTGGTGCCAAGGACTGAGGTCTGCCACTCCTGCTGTGTTTGAGTGGCTGAGCCCTGTGCAACTCATTGTACCTCCCATGGGCTGCTGGGAGCAGTGCCACCACGTTGGGGCTGTGATTGACACATGCACACCAGGCCATTAGAAGAAAACTAGGGGTAATGGATAAACACCTGGGAGGAAAACCAACCCTTTGCCTTTAATGATAGTTTGTCATGGTGTGTTTGCTGAGAATTGCAACATAGTGGTGGGCTAACCCTTCATTTGCATTGCTTTAATTCATATTTTGAATACCAGGAGAGGACTTCTCTGCCACCTGGCTTAACCCACACATCCTCCCTGGCTTCTGCAGGAGAATCCATGCCAAAGTCTCCCACCTGCTTCCAAAATCAAAGTGCTCCCAATGCCCACCTGCTCTTCTGACCCTCATTGGTACTGAACTGCTTCTCAGAGACCCTCGTCATGCTTTTGCCTCTCAGTAATCACAGAATAGTGAGGGTTGGAAGGGACCACTGGAGATCAATGAGTTCAACCCCCTGCTAAAGGAGGATCGCCTAGGGCAGAGCACACAGCAGTGCATTCAGGCAGGTTTGGAATCTCTCCAGAGAAGCAGAACCCACAACCTCTCCGGGAAGCCTACTCCAGAGATCTTGGGGCCTCATAGTAAAGAATTTTTACTCATGTTCAGATGGAACTTCCTGTGCCCATTGTCCCTTGTCCTGTCACTGGGCACTGCTGAAAAGAGTCTGGTTTGGTCCTCTTGCCCCTCACTACTTAGCTATTGATCAGATCTCCTCCTAGGCTGCACTTCTCCAGGCTACACAGCCTCAAGTCTGTCAGCTTCTCCTCATCACACAGATGCTCCACTGCTCTCATCATCCTCATAGCCATCTCTTGGACCCTCTCCAGTAGTTTTCTGTCTCTCTTGGGGGAGCTTAGAAGGGAGCAACTGTTGTTTAATAAAACACTAAGCCTTTGCTCAAGCTCTGGGCCTTCTTGCTTGAACAGTCACTGAGCTGCAGCTCAAGATCTCCAGGCTTTGGGGCTTCACATGGGGCCAGAGCCAAGTGCTGATGTGCTGTGCTGCCATGAACTCTGTGTGTGACTCACTACAGCTGAAAACAGCCATTTTTTGTTGATGGTTGAGTTTTAAGGTCTCTTCCAACCCAGACCATTCTATGATTCCATTATTTCTTCTCCCATCATTCTCCTCATCAGCCCTTCTCCAATGCTGGGGTTGCACCAGGTACATCTCTCCCCCTTCCTGCCCAGACAGGTTCTTTCTTTTATGGCTTCACCCCCTGTCATTGACAACAACTGGGAAGGAGATTTCTGGGTTGTTTGTTTGCTTTTGTTTTGTTGGGGTGGTTTTTTTGTCTGGTTTTTTGTGGGGTTTTTTGTTTGTTTGTTTGCTCTTAAGCCTTTCCCAGCACATCTCACTCCTCTTTAAATACTGGAGAGCAGCTGAATATGGGATGGTGGAGGAAGCATTCAAAGCAGCTGTGTCACCGGCGATGTGCAGGTGGACCAAACAGTATGGCATACAGAGGTTGTCTTCAAAAGTGGGAGAAGACACCTTGGAATCAAGGAGAGTTTGTGATGGTTCCTAAAAGTTTGTTAAAACTGAATTTTCCTCTATGGAAGATGTCCAACAGGTCCATTCCAAGCATGGAGTGCACCTCTGGTACCCTCCATCTCCCTCACTGTGAAGCAGAACTTCACAATGGGCATGAAACAAGATGATTCAACACCAGAAGCCATACTCCACCTTCTCCATCCCATCAGGCTTTGTACAACATCTCTGAAGGCAACAGACGAGCTCAACCAAGAAACAAACTCACAACTGGAGCAGCACATTGAGCTTGCAAAGAACCAGTGCCCAAAACCCAGCTCTGGATCCCCTGGGCAGGTGGTGAAGCCCAAATTGTCATCACAGCCTGCCAGGGTTCCTTCAACTCCACTGCCCTACTGGGGAGGAACTGGGCAGCTGCCAGCACTCAGCAGTAGCTAGCAGGTCCCATAGTATTTTAACCATTTATAGGCAGCAATGGCAGCTCCCCCTCCCTTAGTGGAGGTTCTTGCTGTCACCCAGCACTTTACAGCCCAGGTTATGGGCACACAAGAAGCAGCTCTGCTTTGTTGTGCCACAGTTTCACTGGACTTGAGTTTCTTTACTTTCCTGGGAAGCACTGAGCCATTTTGCCCTTCTCCAGCCAGCAAGGAGGCAGAGTTGGGATTAAACCCAGCCTAAGGAGATGCTCACCATATGGAAAATGGAGTGCCACCACTGGAAGTTCACAGCCTGTAAGTTTGTTTCCAACTCTTAGCAAGAAGGGAGGTGAGCAGGTATTGAGTAAATGCAGGATACCTCCCAGAGGGCATAGATTTAATTATTTCATTTTCATGAGGTTCAATAATGGGGACTGCAAGGTCTTGCATCTGGGTGGGGGCAATGCTTGGTATCAATGCAGACTGGAGGTGATGATGATGAGACTGAGAGTAGTCCTGTGGGGAAGAACTTGTGGTGGTGGAGAAGCTGGACATGAGGCAGCAGTGTGCACTTGGAACACAGTAGGCTAGCGGCATCCTGGGCTGCATTAAAATCAACATGGCCAGCAGATTGAGAGAGCTGATTCTGTCACCTGAAAGGACATGGAACTGTTGGAGTGGGTCCAGGAAAAGCCACAAAGATGATTAGAGGGCTGTAGCACCTCTACTGTGATAACAGGTTGAGAGAGTTGCTCAGCCTGGGAAGAGAAGGCTCCAGGGAAACCTTGTAGCATTTCAATGTTTGAAAGGGACCTACAGGTAGCTGGGGGAGGGCTGTTTGAAAGGACTTCTAGTGACAGGACAAAGGTCATTGGTTTGAAACTGGAGCAGGGTAGATTTATGTTGGACATTAAGAGGAAGCTTTTCCCAACAGGGTAGTGAAATACTAGGACAGGTTGACCAAAGAGGTGGTGGAGGCCTCATCCCTGGAGACATTCAAGGGCAAACTTTATGGGGCTATGAGCAGCCTGATCCCGTTGGACATGTCCCTGCTGATTGCAGGGAAGGTTGGACAAAATGACCTTTAAGGTTTCCCTGCAGCCCTATGCATCCTATGGTTTTGTGATTAATGCATGGGACTGTAGGGATGGGTGTGATGCTCATGTGGGTCTATGCTATAGGCTGGCTCTCAAAAATGCTCCTGGAGAAAGATGTGTGGATGTGTGTGGGATTGCGTTGTTGGTAGCAAAAGGCAGCCTTGCAACCTTGAAATATATATATACATATATATATATATATATAAAATTTTTTGGGGGGGTGAGTACAATGGGGCACAGTCGGCTCCCGGGGGCTTGGTGCCCCGCTGAGGCGCAGGAAGCGGACGCTGTTTTGGGGAGGGTTGGAGGCGGGGGGTTGTCCCCCCAGTGCCTAGCGCGTTGCGGGGCTCCCTCTTGTGCCCGCACATCCCTACTGCAGAGCGGTGCTTGACGGGGGTTACTCCGTCCCTGCCTCGCAGCCTCGGGTCTGCGCCGTCCCCTCCCTACCCCAGCCTTCCTCGGGATGGGGATGATGGGGTGGGGGTGAAAAGGGGTGGAAAAGGTGGAGCAGGTGGGGACCTGAGACCGGGAGCAGCTCATGGCAGGCAGGAGCAGGAGCGGGGCGGTGCCTCCCCCCGGGTCCCCTCCCCGCCCCGCTCCGCCCCGTCCCGCCCCGTTCGGCGCCGGGCAGCCCGGCAGTGTGGCGAGGCGGGCGGGCAAGCAGGTCGGCTCCGTTCCGCTCCCGGCTCCGCCGCCATGCCGCCGCCCGGGCCCCGCCGAGCCGCCTTCAGCCTCCTCCTCCTCTTCCTCCCGCTGCTCCGCCGGGCGCTGGCCGCCGCAGGTAACGGGGTCAAAGGAGTGGTGGGAACGAAGTTTTTCAAGTGGTGCGTGCGGGGGCTGCTTTCCCCTCCCCATCCCCCCCAAATAAACTTCACTGCAGTTTAACTCCTTTTTTAGGGGCAGCTCAGAATGTGCGTGGGGGGTGGGAGGGGAGGGTGTGTTCGGCCTTGGGATATTTGGTTCTTTATTTTTTTTCTTCCTCTTTAAAAATTGAGGAGTGCTTCGCCGTGGGGGCTGAGCTACACTTGGAGTTGGGGGGGATGCTCCGAGCGATGCTCCCTGGGGTTGCGGGTTGGCAGCTGCACGCACCTCTTGCTTCTGCCCTTCTGCCTGCTCCTGAGTTATATCTATGTATTCCTATCTCTATTTATTTATGTATCGATGTATTTTTAGTTCTCACTTATTTTGTCTTGAGAGAAAAGCAAAACAAGCCCAGCCCCATTGGTACTGTCGCCGGCTGTGATTTCCCCAGCACATTAACTAAGTGATTCTTCAGCTCTGGATGTTTATTTTAATCTTTATTTTAATTTTATTTTACATTAATGTTATTACTATTAATAATATTTTGTTGTTGCTGTCGATGAACTGTGGAGTTTTAAGGCTGGAGCCGCTAAATGGGGCTTTTCCGATTGCTCTTCAAAGTTTCCTATGCGCAACCCAATCTTGTGATTGAGATGCACTTAAATCCAGCCCTTCCGTTGGTAATCCCTGCCACAGACAATAAACAGAGGCACGGCACTCCTGCTGCCCTCCTCTGAGCAAATTCAGCTTTTCCGCTATATTTTCCAACACCCCCTCCCTCCTTCCTCCCCCCCCCCAATCCTTCTTTTGCAACTCCTCAACATCCTCAGGACTTTGTCCTTTGTCATCCTCCCGCGGTGGCACAGCAAAGGTGCCGGTGTTTATCATCCAGGTATAAAATCGTGTCCTGGAGTGTAGAGCTGGGAAGTGGAGCCCTATAAAGTTTGATGGCTTTTTTTGTAGGGGTTGGAGGAGACCGTAGCTATAACATATCTGGGCGACGGTGCTTGGGCAAGGTGGTCTCATCCTGGTGGGAACTCGAGCCCCTAGAACTCGCTTCTTGCAGCTTGCGGTGAGGGTTTGTGAGGAGGCATCATTAAGCTGCGTGGATCGGGCTTGTCAGTAGTCAAAAGCATCTCCTGACAAGCTGATTTTCTAGGAAAATGAACCAAGCCTTCTTTTCTGAAGCGTAATTAAGGTGATGAGGAATTTCAGGGAGGGAGTTTAATTAGATTAATGTATTTTTATTTTTTTTTTTATACCGCCTCCACCACACAAAGATCTCAGTGTGTTTCACCAGATGGAAAACAGAAATGGCACTATTGACTTGGTGGCCTGGACCCTTGCTGCTGCTGAAGCAGCAGCATCCTCCTCCAGCCAGAAGCAACTCTCCCTTGCTGGAAAAGGGATGTTGTGGATGCATGGGATTGGGAAGGCTGGATTAGCCAGACGGCTGCCGGCCACCGTTTAGCTGTGGCTGAGCTGCTGGGGTTACTGGGGTTGGAGTGGGATGCTGGCTGAGATGGTGATGCAAGGACCCCCCTATCTGATTTTCCTTTTTTTTTGCTTTAGTTGGTGGTACAGGGCTCCCTGTGGGATATTGTTTGGGTTGGTGATGCCGGACAGCCCTCCCAGCTCCCCCACGCCCCATCCCATGCAGAGGTTGAAATAAAACTGAGCGGGAGGGAGGGTTTGGAGAAGAAATAAAACAAAGAAAACAAGTTAAACCTGCCCAAGCTGGATCAGTTTGTATCTGGGGAGCTTTCTAAAGGCACGCAGTTCTTCTGGCATATGTAAATATGTGTAAAGTTTGTAGTGGTAGAGCTGCAATTAGCGTTTCTGCGGGAGTGTTGTGTAGAGATTGCATGTGATGGTGCAGGGGAGGGAGCTGAGATGGGTACTTAGCCCTGCTCAGCATAGTCTCATAGAAGTCTTTTGCTTGCAAAAGACCTCTAAGATCAATGAGTCCAACCATCAACACCACCGTGTCCCATAGTGCCATGCCTGCACGTTTCTTGGGCACCTCCAGGGATGGTGACTCCACCGCTACCCTGGGCAACCTATTCCAATGCCTGAGCCCTCTTTCTGTAAAGAAATTTTTCTTAGCATCCAACCTAAACCTCCCCTGGCACAATTCCAGGCCATTTATTGATAATCTGCTCCCTTGCCTGGTTTTAAGGGAGAGGCACGGAGCAGAAACACTTTTTTCCCCCCTTGTGCTCACAAAGAATGCGCATGTTGTTTGTGTTGGGTTTTGCTGCGCTGAGGGACTTGGCGTTTGACACCCAGAAGCAGTCAGCCCACACATCCCTGGGTCTGCTGCTGTGCTCTCCCCCTGGAAGAAGGGAACCGCAGCTCCCATCCGTGTTGTTCCTCCCACCTCATCCCAGTCCTGCTTTCCTCTCGTGTGTGTATTGTTCTAAATGGGAAAAGTACTTGGGGCAAGGATTTTTGAGCTTGTTTGAGGCTCGTTCCCCATGGAGGTTGCAGAAAGACTACTGAAATCCAGAAGGTGATGCTGGGGAGGGGCTTGGCTGGCAGGGGTGTTTGCAGGCAGGGGGACACTGCCATACCAGTGAAGGACTGTCCTTCCTTCCCTCTGCTGTACCACCATCAGGAAAACATCTGAGGGGGATATTTGCACCGCTACCCCGACTCTGATGGTTGTTGGGCTACTCGTTGCAAACAGACAATGGGGAAGAGATGCTCCAAGACCTGTTGCTCACTAGGGAAGCCTGCCCTTGCGGGAGGTGGAGGCTTGCTTGAGGACAGCGGCGTGTGGAGGGGTCTGTTCTGCCTTTTTGTCTCCTTTTCCTTTACTACCTTGGTTATAGAGCCTGCTCTGTCTTAGAAGTCAGTGCTGACGATGTGTGATAGTGGCAGAACGAAATAGTGAAACAACGTGGGGTGGGGAGAAGAGAGAGAAATGGAGAAATAACTCGTGTAAATAAAGCAAGATCTCCTGGAAGTGGTGACTGTGGGGCAGGGGAGAAATCCACGCTGCAGTTTCTCTGTTTAGAACTCAGGAACACACCACTGCTGACCCAGTAAGCAGCTTGGAGAGTCCAGCTGTATCCTTTATCTGCTGTCTAAGGTCTCATGGGTCCTTTGGCTGCTGTGCACAATGCTCCCTTCTCTATCCTCATCCTAACCACACAGGAATAAAGCATAAATAAAATCTGTATTTTGGGTCAGTTGAACAAGTCGAGGTGATGCAAGGAGCTTGAATTTTACTTCCATTTCTAGCAGCAGCAGCAGTGCTTATAAAAGTCTTCAGCTCTGTGGCTTTCTCCCTCCACAGTGTGTCTGGGGTTGGTGGGATCAGCCTGCCAACCCCATGGGTTATCAGGAGAGCCCATAGGTTATCTGGAGAGTCTATATGTTATCAGGATGGTCCATAGCTGAGCCTGGCTTGCCGTGTCAGGGCGGCAGCAGGAAGGTCTGGGCTTGGAGGCGAGGACGGAAGGGCTGTATGGAGTCTGCGAGAGTTCATTACAGCAGATGTCGATACCATAAAGCCACAGGTTCCTGCCGTTCCCGAGTCACTGCTATCCTCCTGGCTTTAGCCATGCTAATGCTGGGAAAACATTTGCTGGAGCGAGGTGGGATGGAGGGGGGAATAAATCAGCAGCCCATTCCCTCTGCCCCCCTCCAGCCATCCCACTGCCTGTCTCACCTTAGGAAACAGGGAGGTGAATAAGGGTACAAAAGATGCCTGAGCCTCTCACTGCCCCACAGTGGCATTTTAGGTTCCCACTGCCTCTGATTTTTGGTTTTTGCTGTTTTGTTTTTGTTTTTTTTTTCCTTAAAGAACTAGGCTGTAATTTACTGTATTGTGCAAGCCACCCCTGCTCCTGAGTCACAGCATGGTGGCACTGAGCTGACACAGTCCTGGCCCTTTGGCGTGAAGGTTCATTGCTTTTACTTTTCCTCCTGGGGACTTTCCTGGCTCTGCCAGAGCTCAGAACCTAAAGGAAATACTCTGTGTTATGATTCCCCTCTCCTAACCACCACCCCCCCCCCCCGGCTGGGGCCTTGATGGTGCC
>VWZE01002669.1:89496-125611 GCA_013396675.1 Eubucco bourcierii | reverse complement strand
GGGGGGGGAGCTGTTTCCCCTTGCAGTGACCTCCCCCACACCCACAGGGCTGTGTTGTATCTGTGTTATGTTTGTCGTGAAGTACCCAGGCCGATGGGTCCTGGACCTTATCCCCAAATTGGGATTGCAGGAGCTGCTATCTGGTGTAAGTTCTGAGGCTGCAAGCCTTAGCCCAAACTTTTGGAGGTTGGGAGTATACTTTCAGGTCAACCTGGTGAAGGGACCCTGATGATAAGCTTGGATTCCTGTGTTTCTCTGTGTTGGACTCCATGGGTAAATTCAGGTGGGGAAGGTGAAAAGGCAAAGCAAGCCATGTGTCACCACAGCCCATGCTCAGCAGCAGACAGGATGTCCTACAGCTCGAGAGGAAGAAAGTTTTTCTCTTTAGTGTGGACCCTGCTCTCTATCCTTCTGCAGCCTGCAGGACCAGGCTCTACCAGGTGCCTTGCCTGACTTGCTTGGGTCATCCATGGAGACCATTGTGTCTTTCCTCCTCCTGCTTCAGCACATAATCCCTCTCCAGAGGGAGTTGATGACCAAGCACAACTTGAAGTGCTTGAAATGTGTCCAGAGAAGGGCGATGAAGCTGGTGAGGGGCCTGGAGCACAGCCCTGTGAAGAGAGGCT
This sequence comes from Eubucco bourcierii, assembly GCA_013396675.1. NCBI lineage: Eukaryota > Metazoa > Chordata > Aves > Piciformes > Ramphastidae > Eubucco > Eubucco bourcierii. The sequence goes on along the minus strand of VWZE01002669.1, from coordinate 124,985 downwards.
GAGGGAGCTGGGGGTGTGCAGCCTGGAGAAGACAAGGCTCACGGGAGACCTCATTGCTGTCTACAACTACCTGAAAGGAGGTTGTAGCCAGGTGGGGTTGGACTCTTCTCCCAGGCATCCAGCAACAGAATGAGTGCAGGGCAGTGACTGGCTGGAGAACAGTCCTGAGGAGAGGGACTTGGGGTTGCTCGTGGACCCATGAGCCAGCAGTGTGCACTTGCAGCCCAGAGAGCAACCAGAGCCTGGGCTGCATAAGGCGAAGTGTGGCAGCAGCGCCAGGGAGGTGGTTCTGCCCCTCTGCTCTGCTCTGGTGAGACCCCACTTGGAGTACTGCATCCAGTTCTGGAGCCTCTGGGAGAAGAGGGATGTGGACATGCTGGAGTGTGTCCAGAGAAGGGCCACGAGGATGCTGGGTTTGGGGAGGGTAGGGGGTGTCGTCGTCTCCTACCCTTTATCCCACAGTTGTGATCAGCAGCACCTGTATCTACACGCAGATGGCTGCTCTAGCTTCTCTTCCCTATCTATTCCCATGGAAACTGGGAGGGGAGAAGGTGCTCGTCTGCACTGGGAGCAATCCCTTCCCTGCCTGCAGCCGCGGGACTGTGAGCGAGGGCTGTCCTCCTGATCAGCACAACCCACTTCATCAAAGTCAGACGCTGGCATCTCTCATGCTTCCAGGCTAGGGATATGGGGGCGTGGGAGGCGACACACACACACACGGGTCTTGCTGGTGTGGTGTTCCATCAAGGCTCCACGAGTAACCTTTGCTGCTCCCTGCCTGCGCCGAGCGGGAAGGCTGAGGGATTGTGTCCCCTTTGAAGGAGCGTGGAAAATCTCATTCCCAGACATTTAATGCATATTAGATCCATCTGCCTGCCTTTTGAGCAGAGGCCACCGCGGGAGAGCAGGGGAGGGCTTGTGAGGGCAGATGCTTTGGCACCCAGGCAGGCCTTAGGGGTGTGCGGGAGTGATGCACTGCTGGAGGATGCGTGCAGGTGAGTTGCAGAGGATGCTGGAAATGGACAGAAACTTCTGCCTGTGAAACTGACACAGGAGTGGAGGAATTAAAATAGACAAATAGAATGGTTTGGGTTGGAAGACACCTCTGAAAGTTCAGCCCCACTGCAGTCAGCAGGGACATCCTCCACTAGATTTGATTGCTCAGAGCTTGTTGAGCCTGACCTTGGATATCTCCAGGAATGTGACCTCAACTACCTCCCTGAGCAACCTGTTGCAGTGTTCCAGCACCCTCAAGGTAAAGAACTTGTTCCTAATGTCCAATCTGAATCTACCCTTCTCTAGCGTTAAGCCATTGCCCCTCATCCTATCACTTCAGACTGTTGTAAACAGTCCCTCTGCAGCCTACTTTTAATTCCCTTCAGGTACTGGGAGGTTTCTACTTGATCTTCCTGGAACCTTCTCTTCTCCAGGCTGAACAACTCCAACTCTCTCAGCCTGTCCTCACAGAAGAGGTGTTTCAGTCCCCTGATATCTTCATGGCCCCTTGCTATGGATGCCAAGTGTGATGGTTTGGAAGTTCCCTGCCCCCCCCCCTTCCATGAAAATCACCCAGACTAGACTTAGCCTGCTGGAAGTTAAGGACTGAAGCTCTATTTGCAGCTTAGCACGATATACAAGCAGAGATATACACTATAGACAGGAATATTTGCAGAAATTTACAAGTTAAAGGTAATACAGCAACATAACACCCCTCCCAGAAATCAGAGTCCCCAGGAGGGGCTCCCAACCACCCTTCCACCTTCTTCCCACCCTTCTGCCTTACCCGAGGGTCTGACTTATGTGCAAGGTGAGTTTGGAGAATTGGCAAGGGGGGGGTTAGAAGCAGAGTGATGAGTTGGTATACACAGCAGAAGGCCAACAGACACACCAGCTCCCAGAGAGAGACGCTATGTGTTGTCTATGTTTGTGTCCTTGTTTTTATATATCTTTCAGGAGCAGGGAGGTTATTGTCCCTCTGTACTCAGCACTGGTTAGGGCACACCTTGAGTACTGTGTCCAGTTCTGGGCCCCGCAATTTAAGAAGGACATTGAGGTGCTTGAATGTGTCCAGAGAAGGGCAATGAGGCTGGTGAGAGGCCTCCAGCACAAGCCCTATGAAGAGAGGCTGAGGGAGATGGGATTGTTTAGCCTGGAGAAGAGGAAGCTCAGGGGAGACCTTCTTGCTGTCTACAACTACCTGAAGTGTGGTTGTAGCCAGGAGGAGGTTACCTTTCTTCTCTCAGGCAACCAGCACCAGAACAAGAGGACACAGTCTCAAGCTGCACCAGGGGAAGTTTAGGCTGGAGGTGAGGAGAAAGTTCTTGACTGAGAGTCGTTGGCTACTGGAATGGGCTGCCCAGGGAGGTGGTGGAGTCAGCGTCCCTGGAGGTGTTAAAGGCAGGTTTGGACGTGGCACTTGGTGCCATGGTCTAGTCTTGAGGTCTGTGGTAATGGGTTGGACTTGATGAGCTTTGAGGTCTCTTCCAACCTTGGTGATACTGTGATCTCAGCAAGCCTATGAGTGAAGTAGACACCATTGTTTTCTTTTCACTGCCTATAATCTATTTTTTTTTCTTCATTAAAATGTTCCATTTAGCCTCAAAGCTGCACACCAAGTTGTGCTCTTGGTATGGATGTCACTGCATGCAGATGTGGGGTTGCTTTGGATGCTTTGCCTTTCCCTCAGGTGGGATCCAGCACACCTGGACTGGTGGAAGGAAATGGTGGTCAGGTGCAAGTAAAGTGTGTGTGAGAATTTGAGTGCAATATGATACATGAAGAATGCTTCTGTAAGACACAGTGAGGCTTCTCCCCACCAGACATCCCTCCCTGCTGAAGCTGTATGGAGGTGGACATGGTGGCTGTTGAACCACAGGAGTCCTCCAAAGGCAAGGCTTGCACTGGGCAGGGAGGCGAGAGCATGGCTGAATGGAGACCAAGTCTTTCTCTGCCCTGACCTTGTTCTGCTGATGCCTTGTGAATCTCCCTTTTGCGGAGTGACTCCTGCCCCTCCAGCTGCCACTGGCCTGGAAGCTGTCCCTGATTGCCCTCTTCTCACCACACTCCTTCCTCAACTGGCAGCATTTAGCATTTAAATGCCACTACGAGTTCTCCTCCGAGCAGTATGGGCTGTCCACTTCTGGGTGGGTTCCTTGATGTACCTACATCTCCTGGGGTGGTGGTAAGCTGGAGGGACAAGACATGAAATGAGCCCGTGCTTCCTGGCAGGGTGGCTTGCAGAGGCAGGAGGCTATTAAAAGGGCTGTGTTGCATTGTATATCGTGGGAGTTTTCCCTAGGCAGGAGCTTTAGGAGCCTAGAAGCTCTTCAGGACAGATTTAAATGAGAGAAGTGACACACCTGGAATGCATTGTCTCTTCCTGTATGGGGTTGCTGTCAGTGAGTGTCCTCGGTGCTTTCTAGGCTGTGAGGTTTTGACTTAATTCATGCATGCGCACATCCACCCTGCAGTGACTGAAGGCACCAAGGAGATCCTCAGCAGGAGACCTTGCTTCAGTGACCATCCAGCTTTCAGCTGGGCTTGTGTGATGTGCTGGGAAGCTGTAACTCTTCCTTTGGATGGTGAGGACCACTAGTTGGAGGACCAAGAGCAATTAAGCTGGAGGAATGGGACTTCAGAGGGTTTTATGGAGACGGATGGACAGAGCTTCCTTCCACTTGGTTGGTTGACTCTGCCTCACTGAGGGGGTCTTTTTGCATGGGCTGTGAGCAGGGGCTGATCTTTTTCACGTGCCTGTTATCCCCCTGTAGAGACCTCACCATCCTATGCTGTCACTTGGCCCTGCTGTTGGCTGTCTCTGTTCGGACTGGCTTGAAGAACAGAAGGAGGCTGTTTTCCAGCAACCTGAAACTGGTTGCTATTTAAAACAACCCCCAAAAAAAGTGTGGTCTGCTGCTTGCTTTTCATCCACACAGCCAAATGGAGCCGAGCAAGCATCCCCACCCTCACCTGGAGGGACAGCTCTGAAGGCTTTGCAGGGCCTGAAAGTGAAGCTAGTAATTAGTGCTGGTCATGAGGGTGGATCTTGCAATGCTGCCCTGCTGTCTGCTGTGGTCTGGCCTGGGGCCATTGCCTCGTTTTGAATGGCTTTGCATGGCCACTGCCCAGATCTGGGATCCCAACAGCCTCCCTCCTCCATCCTTACCTATCCCAAATGGGCTGAGGATGCTGCTTGGGGTGCCACTACCTTCTGGATGCTGCTGTGGTGGTGGTCCTGTGCTGGAATATTATTTTGAAGGGTTTTCTTCTCCTTCCCCCCCTACTTGACAGAGGTGAAATGTGGAGATGTGCTTTACATGAAATTATGGCTCCTAAGTCCAATTATACAGCAATTAACAACAATCAGTGGATCTGGGTTGCTCTAGTGGAGACTAGGCTTGTTGAAAGGTGTTCTCCTCCAGCTTGTTGTTTGTTCTGCTTTCTGAGACCTGGCTGGAGGACATCTTTGAGTAGGCTAAATATAGCTGAAAATCTTTGTTAGGCTGGAGAGAAGCTGTTCCTGTGCTCAGGAGCAACTTCGCTGGGGCTGTGATGTCCCAACATGGCTCTGTAGGGTCTGCTTTGAGGTGCTTTGAGAACAAGCCCTGGGTGACACAGTGTCACTGCTGGGTGCATGCCCAGCTCTGTCAGCACAACTGGGCCTGCAGGCTTATGCTTTGAGCTGGAAGGAAGAAGAGGTGGCAATTTGAGCTCCCCTGCCCTCTCCACCCATGCATTTTCATCTGGGTTTGTGGTTCCTCTTGTCCTGGCCTTCGGGAGGAGATGCTTGGCTTGCTTTGTGGCAGCAGGTTTTCCTGGAGGACATGTGCTGCCTGCTGCTGTGTGTCATATTATTTTTTTCATTTTTTTTTTGGGGCTGCTTTTCTGCAATCACATCCCTGTGAACACCTCCTTCAGCGCTCTGGCGTCGGCACTAAAGGGATTTGTTCCAGGAGAGGGGATTTGGCTGCATGGTTGTAGAGCATGGAGCTAGTTAGCTGACCAGCATTCAGAGTATGGTGGTGCTGGGGTGTGGCTTTCCAAGGGTTAAAACCCCTTCTTTTTCCATCTTTGTCAACTCTTGCTTATTCACATGTGTCAGTGCTAAATGGGAGGCTTTATGGGGAGCAGCTGAGGGAGCTCAGGAAATTGAGCCTGCAGGAAAGGTGGCTGAGGAGAGACCTCCTCTCTCTTCCACAACTCCCTGAGAGGAGGTTGCAGGGAAGTGGGAGTCTGTTCTCTGAATTAACTAGTGGTAGGACAAGAAGAAACAGCCTCAAGTTGTGCCAAGGGTTAGATATTAGGAAGAATTCCTTCACTGAAAGAGTAGTCATAGACTGCCCAGGGCGGTGGTGGAGTGACCACCCCTGGAGGTGTTCAAAAAACATGGCATTTGGGGACATGGTTTAGTGGTTGTGGTGGTCTGGAGTTTTGGTTGGACTTGATGTCAGAGGTGTTTCCCAACCTTGATGATTCTATAATTCTAAGCTGTTTGCTGCTGGTGGATGACTGGGATGAGGCCAGCGAAGGGTAAGAAGTGTGGCTGTGGAGGCTTTGCAGGTTAGAGTCATGGAATGGTAGGGGTTGGAAGGGACTCTTGGAAATAGAGTCCAAACCCACTGCTAAAGCAAGATCACCCAGAGCAGATGACACGGGATGGGTCTTGAAAGTCATTATGGAGGAGACTTTACAACCTCTCTGGGCAGCTGTTTTCAGTGCTCCAGCACCCTCACAGTAAAGGAGCTTCTCCTCATGTTGAGGTGGATCCTCCTGTGTTCCAGTTGCCCCTTGTCCTATCATAAGACAACACTGAGAGGAGCCTGACCCCTTCTCATTGACACCTTTCTTCTTGACACCCTATTTATAAACATCTGCAAGGTCCCCTCTCATTCTGGGCTTCTCAAGTCAAACAGCCACAGGTCTCTCAGCCTTTCCTCATCAGAGAGATGTTCCAGTCAGTTCATGATCCTTATCACCTCTCTTGGACACTCTAGACTCATAGAATGGTAAGGTTGGAAGGGACCTCAAAGATCATCTTGTTCCAACCTCCTGCCAGAGGCAGGAACACCTTCCACTAGTACAGGTCACTCAAGGCCTTCTCCAACCTGGCCTTGAACACCTCCAGGGAGGTTGTGGAGCACCGAATGGGATCTTTGATCCCATTCTGTGCTTCTGTGCTCCACAACCTCCCTGGGCAATCTGTGCCAGTGTCTCACCACCCTCACTGCAAACAACTTCCTCCTAACATCCAGTCTAAATCTCCCCTCTGCCAGTTCAAACCCATTGCCCCTCATGCTGTCATTGCAAGACCTTGTCAATAGTCCTTCCCCAACCTTCCTGTAGGCCCCCTTCAGATCCTGGAAGGCTACTCTAAGGTCTCTTGGAAGCCTTCTCTTCTCCAGGCTGCAGAGCCCCAACTCTCTCAGGGCTTAGGGCAATCCCACTTTTGGGTAGTAGGGGTTGGATTGCTGGAGTTACAGCCCCATGGTTAATCCCTGTCCTGGCTTGTGGGTGCATCAAGTACCCTGTTAGATACCTTCATATAGCTCTGTGTGTGTGTGTGTGTATATATATATAAAATGTATACATATATATGATGAAACTCAGGATATAGAGGTAGATATTTCAAAACCTACCATTTGTACACTGAGATAAAACTGCTGGCTCTGCCCAGAGCTGGAAAAGCAAGCTCCAAAGCTGGGAAGAGGGTTGGGTTTTGTTTGGGCTGAACAGTGACTAATGAGAGTTGAGTTCTTTTAAAAACCCAAAGGCTTGGGATAAACTGGTTATGCAAACTGGGGCGAATTGGGCAGGTTCCTTTTGTAGTTTCCAGCAAAACCCCAGGAGTTCTGGGGCGTGTTGGGGCTGGTCCTGCTGGTGGTGGAAAGAAAAAGGGGGGAAAAAAAAAAATGAACCCAGGCACTGGTGTTGCAGACAGGGTCCCAGCTGACTGGGAAGGATCACCCTCAGCGATTTTGCAGATGACACCAAGCTGTGTGGCACAGTCGACTTGCTAGAGAGTAGGGATCCATCCAGAGGGACCTGGACAGGCTGCAGAGGTGGGCTCAGGCCAACCTCATGACATTCAACAAGGCCAAGGGTAAGGTCCTGCACCTGGGTAGGCACAATCCCAAGCACAAATACAGGCTGGATGGTGAATGGCTGAGAGCAGCCCTGAGGAAAAGGACCTGGGGGTCTGGAGTGATGAAAAGCTCAACGTGAACCTGCATTGTGAGTGCAGCCCAGACAGCAACTGTGTGCTGGGCTGCAGCAAGAGCAGTGTGGGCAGCAGGGCAAGGGAAGGGATTCTGCCCCTTTGCTCTGCTCTCCTCAGACCCCACCTGGAGTCCTGTGTGCAGTTCTGGAGCCCTCAGCACAGGAAGGACATGGAACTGTTGGAGCGGGTCCAGAGGAGGCCACCAAGATGCTCAGAGGGCTGCAGCATCTCTGCTATGATGACAGACTGAGAGAGTTTGGGCTCTGCAGCCTGGAGAAGAGAAGGCTTCCAGGAGACCTTAGAGTAGCCTTCCAGGATCTGAAGGGGACCTACAGAGAGGCTGGGGAGGGACTATTGACAAGGTCTTGCAATGACAGGACAAGGGAGAATGGGTTTGAACTGGCAGAGGGGAGATTGAAACTGGATGTTAGGAGGAAGTTGTTTGCAGTGAGGTTGGTGAGACACTGGCACAGGTTGCCCAGGGAGATTGTGGCTGCTCCCTCCCTGGAGGTGTTCAAGGCCAGGTTGGATGAGGCCTTGAGTGCCCTGTACTGGTGGGAGGTGTCCCTGCCTATGGTAAGGGGTTGGAACTGGATGTTCTTTGAGGTCCCTTCCAACCTTACCATGCTATGATCCTGAGGGAATAAGTGGGAGAGAAAGCCACAGGTTACTGCAGCATTTTGTCTGTCCAGCTAAAAGATTGAGTAACACTCATCCTAAAAAAACACAACAGATCAAAAATATGTGGTTTGGGGGGCTTTATTTAAAGTGCTTTGATAATGCCTGCTAAGAGGGATTTGTGCTGCGCTCGGCTTCACCATCCTGCCAGGCTCACTGGTCCCATGCTGTTGAAAATACACAAAATTAGAGAATTTGGGATGTTGGGTTTTTTTCTGCTCTGGTGTTCATTGGCCGTGGCCTGGAGGATGGTGTGGGGTACACTGTCATACCAGCAATGCTTGGCATGCTTGGCAAAGACAGTTGGACTTTCAGACCACAGGGCTTCTGGTTTCTATCACAGCCTGTGCTGTTTTGGCCAGAGGCATCCATCCATCCATCCATCCCACAGTTCTCCCAGGCTCAGTGAGGCTCTTTGGGAGTGTGGTGCTCTAAGGATATTAGAGGAAGGAAAAAAAAGAATCAAGTATGAGGGTCTTCATGAATTTTCTCCTTTTGCGACCACCATGCAGGATGAGGCTGGGTGATGTCTTTCTTCTCAGGAAGGCAAGGTAATGCTCCGTAAAAATCCTTCTCGCCGTTTCCCACTGGCTCAATCCTCCTGGCTGAACAAAAACCAGCTTAGGCTGCCATCATCTCTTTGTGGGGAGAAAAGCCTGGCTGCTGGATGAAGCAGAAAATGAGATGAAAACTGCCTAACGGGAAAAGAAAGGATGAGTTTTGTGTGTAGGGAGGGGAAAAGAGAAGCTGAAGTTGCTGCTTAGCCCTGTTGGTGGCTGATGTTGCTCTTTGAGCATCCTCTGACCCCCCAATGCCTTGGCATTGCTTTACCAGTTTGCTCTCCTAGCATCCAAAGGGCTTACTGCTGATTCTGTCTTCTGCTAGCAGAGAGGTATGAGCCTGGAGGCTGGAGCAGGATGGTTCTCTGGTGGTATTTGGCCAGCTAGGGAAGGCAAAACTCTGCTTGCAGAGCAGGTTTTTATCATTGCCTCCCACTTTCCATCTCCAGTAAGATGCTGGTTCTGTTTCCATTAGTGTTTATGGACAGGCTGTAAGAGGACAAAGCAGATTCAGTCAGGTTGTTAACGATCCCTGCAGGAAACGGCAAAGCCCACGTGGAGTCTCAGCCGAGGGATTTGACTGCAGCCTCTGCCGGTGCCCATCTCCTGCCCTTAGAGAGTGGTGGGGAGGGCTGCCCGCACCGTTCCCCGCTTCAGGAGGAAAGGACTCGGATTTGTGTGCCTCAGGGAGGCGAGGGAAAGGAGAGAGCGCGTTTGAGGCTGTGGAAAGTATAGAGGGGGGAATGCAAACCATATGTTTCTGCCAGGGTCAAGTTGCAGAGCTAAAACCAGCAGGGAAGCGAAAGGAGCTGGAGTCCTGTAGTCTGGCTGCACTTTGTATCCTGGTAAGTGTGGGAGGGAGTCCAGCATGGCCTCCCAAAGGATGGTTTTAAAGCATAAACCCACCTGAAAAGATGGTTCAGGACCTTACCATGTCACTGCTGTGCTGTGTATTTAGGGCTGGATTCCAGGACTCTTTCCAAGCCCTTGGTGCTCCTGTAAGTAATCGCAGCTCTCTTGTGACCCTGATGAGTCTATAAGATCAAGTCCAACCATCAGCCCAGCACCAACATGCTCAGTAAACCATGTTCCAAGCTGCCATGTCCACGTGGGGCTTTTAGCACCTGCAGAGATGGTGACTCCACTACCTCTCTGGGCACCCTGTTCCAATGCACTCTTTTAGGGAAGAATTTTTTCCTAACATCTGACCTCAATCTCCTCCAGCACAACCTGAGGCTGTTTCTTCTTGTCCTGTCACCAGTAACTTGGGAGAAGAGACCAAACCTTATCTTGCTACAACACCAAGGATACTGAGAAGTCCTGTGTTCATGGCATTCTGGAGTTTCATAGGTAGTCAAAGGAAGGAACTTTTTGCAGGGCCTGGAGTTGCCTGCAGCTTGCTGGAGAAGCAAGGTTGATGTTGTGTTGTGCACTGCAGCTGTCCTTGTGTTCTCCTTCCAGCTAGAGAGTGGAGAGTCAGGTGGAAAGATTCATTTTTCCCTTCTGGAGTGGAAAAAGTTAAATGCAGGCAGCATGGAGACTCGTACAGCCTTCAAACAGAAGAGATGTGAGCTGGGTGGAAGTTACAGCTGCCTGAAAGGATGTAGTGGAGAGGCTGGTGCTGGCTCTTCTCACAGGTAAATAGTGATAGAACAAGAGGGAATGGCCTCAAGCTGTGACTGGGTAGGTTTAAAGTGGACATTAGGAAACATTTTCTTTTTTTCCCCTGCAAGAGTGGTCAGGCATTGGAATGGGCTGCCCAGGGAGGTGTGGAGTCACCAACACTGGATGGGTTTAAAGGTCAGTTAGATGTGGTGCTTGGGCGTATAGTTTAGGGTGCACCTTGTAGAGTAGGGTGATGGGTTAGACTTGGTGACCCTGAGGGTGTTTTCCAACCTGAATGTTTCTGTGTGATTCTGTGTGCTTTCGAAGAAGAAACCCCAAAATAGGGGTAGTGGTGAGGTCCCACTGCAAACTTCTCCTTGGTTGGTTTTATTTGGTTGTTTTTTGTTAAGCTGGGAGACATCTTTTGTTTCCAGAACTAAAGGCATGGAGACAATATCCGAGTCCCTAACCGGCTCTACGGAGCTGTTTGCAACCTGTCAGCTTGGTAACCATCTGCTCACAGCCTGCAGGGACCATGCTATATATGGGATGCAGGAGGAGACAGGCATTGCTGTTGCCCTCTCCCCACCACCACCTCGTGGGAACAGCCCTGGGGTCCATCCTTCTGTAGAAGAAACCACGGGGCACAGCATCCTCTTGGATCATGCACCAAGAGGAGCTCCTGTGCCTAAGACACACAAAATCCTGATGGATTTTTCTGTGGTTGTCTGGTTTATTTCTGGGATTTTCTTATTTGTTTGGGTGAGATTTCTTTTTTTAGCTTGATTCCCCCCCCCNCCAGGACAACAGAACATTTCATACACAAAAACCCTCAACAGAATGCACCCCCAAAAAAAAAAACAACCCAAAACCAAAAAAACCAAAACCCAACATCCAGACTTGACTTTTTTTTTTTTCTACTGTTAGTGTGCTTGCAGCCCTCCCTCTCTTTTGACTCCCAAGTAAATGTCTCGCAATTAAGAGCCTGCCTGATTAGGAAATTAGCACTAAAGTTGTTGGTTTGTTTTTTTTTCTTTAGCTGGTTGGCCACTGAGAGGGATCTATTAATATCCCCCCACAGAAAAAAACCAAAAACAACCAAACAAAAAAATAACCCAAACCAAAACCAACCCAACAAACAAGCATCATCACACTCATCACACACTTGCCACCTACTATTGGGGAACACAAATACCATGTGGGCGTTGAGTGTTTTGAGCAGCACATCTACAGGAAAGCAGGTTTCATCCTGTGTAGTTTTGGCTGAGATCAGGTCCCTCAAAAAATAGGAAGAATGAAGAAGAATGTTGGATAAACCTTAAGTAAGGTGAGAGGAGCACTTGAAGGATGCCTGCAGGTTGGGGACAAAAGATGCTTTTGCAGACTCACAGATTGCATCAGGTTGGAAGAGGACCTTCAAAGGTCATTGTGTCCAGACCCTCCCCTGCAGTCAGCAGGGACACCTCCAACTAGATCAGGCTGTGCAGGTTCACATCAAATTGGGTCTTGAATGTCCAGTGATGGGGCTACAACTACATCTCTGGGCAGCCTGTTGCAGTGTTTTACCACTCGCTATGAAGAACTTAACTGAAGTGTGGTTGTAGCCAGGGGGAGGTTGCTTTCTTCTCTCAGGCAACCAGCACCAGAACAAGAGGACACAGTCTCAGGCTGCACCAGGGGAAGTTTAGGCTGGAGGCGAGGAGAAAGTTCTTCACTGAGAGAGTCATTGGCTACTGGAATGGGCTGCCCAGAGAGGTGGTGGAGTCACTGTCCCTGGAGGTGTTCAAGGCACGTTTGGACGTGGCACTTGGTGCCATGATCTAGTCTTGAGGTCTGTGGTAATGGGTTGGACTTGATGAGCTTTGAGGTCTCTTCCAACCTTGGTGATACTGTGATACTGTGAACTTCCTCCTGATGCCCAACCTAAATCTGCCCTGTTCCAGTTTCAAACTATTGCCCACCACTCCAAGCCCTTCTAAACAGTCCCTCCTCAGCCTTCCTGTAGGTCCCCTTCAAGATACTGAAATACAGCTCTAAGGTCTGCCTTGGAACTCCCTGGGTTCTCAAGTATTGGAACAGGCTGCCCAAGGAAGTGAAGTCACCATCCTTGGAAGTATTTAAAAGACTGGTGGATGCGGTGCTGAGGGACATGGCTTAGTGGTATGGCTTAGCAGCAGTGGTGGGTTTGTGAGTTCTAGGGGAGAAGTTGGTCTTGATAACCTCAGAGTCACTTCCAACCTCGACACTTCTATGGTTCTGTGTGGCAGTTCCTTGGGACTCACTATGCCACTCTGCGTAAAGGAAAGGAGGAGTTTAAAAGGCATTTGCATGAGGTTTAAAGGTTGGAGGAGTTTGGATTATTGGACCAAAGATCTTCTGCAGCTCTGCTTTTTCACGTTTTTAAGGAGTAGCAACTCAGAGAGTTGCTTCTCTCTGAGAACAGAGCAACAAGGGGAAAGATGGGGAGGGGAAAAAAAAATCATTTCCCCACTCATGTGGTGCCAGCTGCTTCTGCAGCTCCTGAGGATCTCCACAGGGTTTGCACTGCCTGATATTTCCTCCTACATATATACTGTAAAAAAAAACCCAACCCTGTCCCTTGCTTCACTGGCAGGGTGGACTCCTGGCTTGTCCCAACTGAGCTGCCCAGGGAGATACTTTAGGCCAAGAGACACTGAGCCTGGGAAAGGGCAGCTCTGGGGTCGGGTTGCTTGGGTGGTGACGAGAGTCCTTGTCCTGTTTGCAGAGACAGTCTCTTAATGCAGTGCAGAAGAAGGCTTGAGAAACCATCAAGAGGTTCTCAAGAAGGTGGTACAAATGAGAAACTGGAGTTAAGGATGCAAAATAGTGTTTTCTACCAGGATGTTTATTCTGGATAAAACACAGATGCAGAGAAATGACATCCCTTTGAATCTTAAAAAAATCCCAGAAAAACCCAAAAAACAACCAAACCTCTCCCCTCAAACCTTCTATTTTGAAACCACCGAGAATGTGACTGCCCCTTGTGATGCTTCACAACTGAGATCATTTCTGGCTGAGTTAATCCACTCCGGAGGTTTTAGTCTCAATCTGTTTGTATTGGTGAGCTCAGAATCTGTGTTTTTTTGCAGGGCAAAGGAGGTAATCTCAAATAATTTTGGACCAAAATAAAACATTAATGAAGAAAAAACCTTTCAGGTTTGGGGGTGAGTGGTGATGTGGAGCTGCTCTCTGTGACCAGTGGCTGCACATGGAGTGAAACAAGACCCTGCAGAGTGTTTGCTAGGAGAACATCAACCAAAAGCTGGAAGGAATTACTTAGGCATTATTTTTGGAGTAATTAAGTTTCACCAGGGCTTCTTTAAAAAGAAATTTAGTTCTTCAACCCTATCCCAGACTCCTGGAGAAGACAGGAAGTCAGAGGCAAGCAGGCTGCCTCTGGGAGCAAGCAAGCCTTGGAGCAGGGCTTTAATTTTGGCCGTGCAGCGGTGTAATGGTGTCGTTTATAAGCTGCTCCTGCCACATGAAAGCATTGCTGCATTATCCTGCTTGGTCCTAAAAGCAGTGAACCAGCCAGAAGAACCTTGATTACAGAGCAAGCAGCTCTTTCTTCCCATCACTACAAAAGAAGAGACAATAGAAACCAGGATCCAGTTTTAGCTCCAGCAATGCAGCGCTCTCCTTCTGGTGGTCATGTCACATGCTGCCTGAGTAATTCCCATCCTTGCTCTGCCTGGAAAATCAGCCTTGGAGGCAGGGAGGGAGCACTGGTTTTGGCTGGGTGATGCTGGGATCAGGAGCTCTGCTGGTGTGGGTGGAGGCTGGTGGGTGGACCTTGGGTGAGGCAAGGAGCTGAAGGTTTGGGGGAGGTGGTGGCTGTCAGTGTTTTTAGGGTCAGTTGGTCATAGGATTGTGGAACTGGGTGGTTGGAAAGGACCCTAAGTTCTAGTCCAACCATAACCTAACATCTCCCTCTACACAATCGTTAGACCATGTCCCTGAACACCTCATCCAGGTATTATGTCACCCTCTCCAGGGATGGTGACTCCACTGCTTCCCTGGGCAGCCTGTTCCGCTGCCTGATGACCCTTTGGGTGAAGAAATTTTTCTTGATATCCAACGTGAAACTCCCTTGGTGCAACTTGAGGTTGTTTCCTCACATCTTATCGCTTGTTACCTGGTGCTGCAGAGCTGGCTAAAAACAGGGAGCAGTTTGGGCTGGGGCTTGGAGTTTGCTTGGAAAGACTGAGCCTGAGGCATTTGGAAGAGGAGCTTGCAAAAGCAGCTCTGTGGTCACTGCTGCTTGTATCATAAGCTTGTCATCAATGCTTGGGGGGGGTTACTGGGGCATGGGAAATAGAGATTTTTATATTTGTTTCCTTCAAGACTTAACTCACTCAACCTCTTGAGTAGCTGTAGGACACGTGGAGCTGCCAAGGAGCTGCGGAGCTTCCCTTCTGCATGTGGTTCCTGTGGGTCAGGTTATCGGAGAGTTGCATCATGTGCTGCTTCTCACCTTTCTAAGGTGGTTTGGAAATAGGAAAGGGTTTTGTTGTCAACTTGTTTTGCATCACTTGGCTTCCCCCAGCTTGGGCTGACTCTCGTGGGGTTTAACTGGTGAATGGAGAGTGTGGATTTGCTGAGGAGAAGATGGACCCCTCTGAGGCTGAGTCGCAAACTCTGTCATTGCGACTGCATCCAAGGTGCAGGGAAAACACTCGCTGGAGTTATTAAAAAGCAGCTACAGATCACAGCTGGCTTACTTTGATCCAGTGTTTCCAAAGAGTTGGATGGGAAACCAGTGTGGAGAGAAACCCACAGCAGAAACGTCACAGCTCTGTGCCTGAGACAAAGAACTGGTTTGGAGTTACGGGGAAGAAACGGAGCAGACTTGATGGGGGTGGGGGGTCGGGTAGAGGGAAGGTGTTGTAAGATGGGTATTGGGACTGGGACACAGCAAGGAAGGCAGATGGGGCCAGAATGAGCTAAGAGGTAGTTTAGGATGATTGAGGATGCTGGCCCAGGGGACAATCTTTCAGCAGCCTGGTGGCTGTATGGATGCTGATTTTTATCCCCCTCCTGCCCCCCCCTTCCCCCCCACTTCTCTGCAGTTTTAAACATGCAGAAGACTTTCCCTAGACAACTTGCTGGCNGGCGGGGCGGGGGGGAGATGCACGCCAGGGTTCCACAGCCCAGCCCCAGACCTGCTGCTATCCTCCAGCTTTTGGCTTCTGTGGGCTTTTAGCTTTATTTCACACACCCACCCACCCCTTCAGTTTGCAGTTAGGAAGACCTTTTATATGCTGAAGACTTATGGCTCAACCTGAATATGTTATCAGTGCAGTGTCTGATAAGTTTTCTGCCTGGAAGCCCTGGGGAAGAGCCTGCTCAGGGTCGCTGCAATAGATTTTCCTCCTCTTCTCCAGTTGCCTAAGAGGAGTGTGTTTTTCACTTACTCTTTAACTGAATGGAATTACTTTCATCAGTGGGAAGAAAAATGCATGTCCCAGCCAGTGTTGTCCATAAAAGCTTGTGATGCCTCTCCCCTCACCCATAAATTCATAAAGGGGTGGCAGGATGTGCCATTAGGAAGGAATAAATCTCTCATTATTTGGATGAGCTTGGACCCTGCAGAGGAGGTGGCAGGGGAAGGATGAAGGGTTTGTCTCAGTGGGTTGTGGGTGCTGGTAGCTTAATCATAGAATGCCCTGGGCAGGAAGGTTCCTTAGAGATCATATCTGCCGTGGGCAGGGATGCCTCTCAGCTAGACTTAGTTGCCCAAGGCCTTGTCCAACCTGGTGATAAATACCTCCAGAGAGGGCACATCCGCTCTGGGCATCCTATTCCAGAGTCTCACCACTCTTAATATTGAACAACTTCTTCTTAAGATCCAGTCTTAACCTACACTCCCTCAGCTTAAAACCACTTCCCCTTGTCCTATTGCAAGACACCCTTATAAGAAGTCTCTCACCAGCCTTCCTGTAGTCTCCCTTCAGGTACTGCAAGACAGCTATAAGGTCCCACTAGAGTCTTCTCCAGGTTTCAATCTTGGGTGTGGAGATGATTGAGGATGATGGTGATGGAGAGGCATGATGGGTTTACGTGGATGGTGTCAAGGGAGAGTGGTGGAGGCACTAGGACATTGTGTTTTGCAAGAGGAGAGAAGCCAGAACATCCCTTGGAATAGCTGTGTGGTGGAGCTTGGCACCAACCATCCTCTGGCTGCAAGAGATGAAGTGTAATGCCCAAAGAGAATGACTTTTTTTTTTTTTTTTTCCCCCAGCTTGGCATCTTGCTCTTTCCCTTCCCACTCTTCTTCAGGGTCTTGCTGGTGGGATGCAGTTGCAGTACTGGGACTGAGGAGAGTCTTCCGAAGATAACCTGCATGTGGGGTGTGGATTATTTATAGAATCATAGAATGGTAAGGTTGGAAGGGACCTCAAGGATCATCTAGTTCCAACCCCTGCCATAGGCAGGGACACCTCCCACTAGTACAGGTCACTCAAGGCCTTGCCCAACCTGGCCTTGAACACCTCCAGGGAGGTCGTGGAGCACATTCTGTGCTCCACAACCTCCCTGGGCAACCTGTGCCAGTGTCTCACCACCTTCACTGTAAAGAACTTCCTCCTAACATCCAGTCTAAATCTCCCCTCTACCAGTTTAAACCCATTGCCCCTTGTCCTGTCACTACAAGACCTTGTCAATAGTCCTTCCCCAGCCTTCCTGTAGGTCCCCTTCAGATACTGGAAGTCTGCTCTAAGGTCTCCTGGAAGCCTTCTCTTGTCCAGGCTGCAAAGCCTCAACTCTCTCAGCCTGTCCTCGTAGCAGAGCTGCTCCAGCCCTCTGCTCAGTGATGAATGAATGTCTCCAGCACCCATTGGGATGTGCCTGGAGAGATGTGTAGCATAGGTGTCAAAGTGGGCATTTGAAGCAGCTTTTCCTGGGCAAAGGGAGGACCTGGCATTTGCAGAGCAACCCCTGTCCCAAAGCATGGCACTCAAGATCTAAAACGTATGAGTAGGGGAGGATTGTGCCACCCTCTTACCCCTACAAGGAAGGCAATACAGGGTTCCCTGTTGCATAGCTTGGTAGGCAGGAGGAGGTGCAGCATGGTGTGGGATGCTGAGCATCTCTGGGAGCAGCCTTGTGTGCATTAATCAAAGAGCCTGCAGCTCCCCTTTCAAGCTGTAATAGCCAGAGCTGGGAGAGTCAATCCATATCTATTTAAAGCACTTCAATAAATAAAGATACTAAATAAAATTGCAGTGGCCCTGCACTCTCTCCCTGCTCCTAGGATTTCTCTTCCTCCCCCTGCACATTTTCATCCAGAGGCAAAGCCTGAGAAGAGATGGGAACCATCAGGAGTCTCTTAGCTGAGATGAACACCTCACAGCGTGGTCTAGAGCCTGATGCCAACGTGCCCAGCCACATGTTGCCTCTAGCAAGCAGGAGCCTTGTCTCATGGGCATCCCCAGGGTGATGGCAGCATGGGCCTGGGATGCTCCAAACTCCGTTCACACAATCATAGGATTGTTTCCTTTGGAAAAGACCTCTGAGATCATCAAGTCCAACCTTCAATCCAACACCACCATGGCCACTAAACCATGTCCCATACTGCCATGTCCACACATTTCTTGGACACATCCAGGGATGGTAACTCCACTACCTCCTTGGGCAGCCTATTCCCATGCCTGACTGCTCTTTCAGGGACAAGCTTTTCCTAATGTCCAACCTAAACCTCTCCTGGCACAATTTCAGGCCACTTCTCATCCTATCACCTGACCTTAGGGAGAAGAGACCAACTCTCACCTGGCTCCAACCTCCTCTCTGGCAGTTGTAGTTCATCCACCCCAGTGGTGACAGTGGAAGTGGAGGACACTTTTCCTTGGCGTTTTACTGAAGGCAGTTTCCCTACCTTCCCCAGCACGGAGGAGCTCCAGTAGTGTGTGGCGCTCTTGCCTTTTTGGTGACAGGGAGGTGACAAGTGACAAGCTGTCTTTGCAAAGCCCTCTGTCATGCTAAGAGGAGCTGCAGGTTGGTGCTCCCCGGAGGTTTGCTTGTGTTTTTTTGTTAGTGTTGGTTCGTGAAGACCAACCAGGGCACACCTGTTGAAGGGTGAAATTAAACAAGTCCACGGCAGGTGATTTTTGAGGACAGGCTGTTTGCTCAGATTGGAGGGAATTGCTCTGTTACTGTCAGCAAATAAATAAAATCAGAGCCTTGTTTGAAATGAGGCTTTCTTCTGGTAGCTAATTAGGTGAGCCGATGCCTGCAGTTGCATTACCCAGGCACTGACTGTACCCTGCATGTTGGAGGCATACGGCTGCTGTCGGCAGCTTCTCAACTTCAGTAGCCCCTCATTTATGTTGGGTCCTGCCTTCCCCTCCTCTCCCCTGTTTAAATATCCCTTTAATTAGATGGAAACTCCTCGGGGCTCTAATGGCATCAGCAGAGTCCTCCTCGGGTGGATGCCCATGAAAACCCTGAAGCTGAGGGTGGTTGCTGCTGGCTGGCACTCGATGGTCCGTGGAAGCCATATACCGATGGGCAGAAGCTGACCGTGGGTGTTGGTGTGATGCTTTTCAGCTGCTGAGAGGAAAGCTCTGGGTTTCTCATTGCAAAAATAACCTACTAGAAGATCTTTTGGGAGGGTTGGAGCATCCAGCCCTCTTCCTGGGAGGGAGTTTGAGGGAGTGTGTGATGGTTTGGGAGTTCCCCGCCCCCTCCCCCGCTATGAAAAACCACCCAGACTAGACATATCGGGCTGGAAGTTAAAGGCTGAAGCTCAATTTACAGCTTAGCACCATTTACAAGCAGTTATATACACAATAGACATGAATAGTTACTGAAATATAGAAGTTAAAGGTAATACAAAAACATAATATCCCTCCCAGAAATCAGAGGTCCCAGGAGGGGCTCCCAACCACCTTTCCACCTTCTTTCCACCCCTCTACCTTACTCTACGGTTTACCTTATGTGCAAGGTGAGTTTGGAGGATGGGCAAGGGAGGCTAGAAGCAGAGTGGTGAGTTGGGTTACACAGCAGAAAGCAGAAGACACAGCAGCTCCCAGAGAGAGCAAGAGATTTATCTATATTTGTGTCCTTGTTTTCACACATCTCAGCAAGCCTGTGAGTGAAGTAGGCATCATCACCATTGTTTGCTTTTCACAGCCTATAATATTTTTTTTTCCTTAAAATATTCCAGTTAGCCTCAAACCAGCACATCCATGGAAGCCATGCACCTATGTGTAGAAGCTGACCGTGGGTGCTGGTGTGATGCCTTCCAGCTGCCGAGAGGAAAGCTCTTGGGTTTCTCATTGCAAAAATAACTTACTTGAAGACCTCTTGGGAGGGTTGGAGCATCCAGCCCTCTTCCTGGGAGGGAGTTTGAGGGAGTGTGGGGCCGGGGCCATGGCTCCTGTCCTGCCTGGCAGCAGGTGGGAGGAGGGCCAGCAGCTTGGCTTTTGCTTCCTCTCCTTTCCTCCCACCCCCGCTGTTATTAGGCTGCTTGAAGTTCCTGCTGGTCCTGTTGGTAATGGAGATCAACCTCCAGGCTGCTCCAGCATCAGGTCTGAGCAGAACCCATTGCTCTCCTCATCAGGGAAGAAGGATCTTGGGGGTCAGTTCTCCCCTCCTACCCACCCTAAAGGCTGCTCCTGTCCGCAAGCTGAGCCCTGAAGCTCTTGGAATTTTTTGGAAGATGTCTCATAGCCCTCGCCCTGCATCTTTAGGGTTGGGAGAGCTGCTTTCAGCCAGGGTGGGGAAGCATGGCTCTGCCATGTCACCACATGTCCCCCAGGCCCATGCCCTGGGCTTTTCCTGGCAGGCTCAGTCTGGCCCTGGTGCCTTGCACGGTTTCTTTCTGGAGCCAATCTACCCAGGACTTGACTTTATGGGGAAATTAAGCGGAGTAATTATTCCCAGGATAATTACACGTCCTTTGCAGGAGGCAGTGGGTGCTTCCGACCCCTCCAACCACCCCTGCAGCCGGTGCTGCAGGCTTGGCTGGAAACCTGGCACCATGCAAAGCCATCAAACCATGGTCACCCACCTCTCCTGGGGTCCCTGCCTCCCTCCCCTTCCCGTCTTCTGTTAATGGTGTGTAAAGGGGCCATGGTGAGGGTGGAGGGGGTGGTTCTTCCTCCCCCTTCCCCTCTGCTGAAGCTGTTGCGGGGGCTGCCCCCATCCCACATTCCTCTCCAGAAGGAGATAAGGATCCTGTCTGGCGCCGGGGTTTCCAATGTGCTCCCTGATTATCAGCAGGCGCCAGGGTGCAGATAAAGAGGGAGGGGGAAGCTGGGGGCTGCCTCCTCTCTCCTGCCTTGCTGCTGCCCCCAACTCTGCACCACGCAGCCGCCCCCGAGCCTGGTCAGCATCACCCCCACACCCAGGACAGTGCTGATCCGACTTCAAAGGCTGTTTCCAGTTTTATTTCTAATTGTTTTTTTTTTTTCCTGTGTGCACACCCCAAATTCTCAGGGTCTTGGGCCTGCCTTGCAGACAGGGCTTGTGTGGAGATGGAGGAAGATGAGGGAGAAAATGGGATTTAGCCTGGAGAAAAGGAGTTTGAGAGGAGGCCACATCACTCTCGGCAATTCCCTGAAAGTTGGTTGAAGCCAGGTGGGATTTGGTCTCTTCTCCAAAGGAGCAAGAGGAAATGGCCTGAAGTTGCACCAGAGGAGACTTAAGTGGGACACAAGGTAAAATCTCTTCCAAAGGGGTTGTCAATCCCTGGCCCAGGCTACCTAGTGGAGCCCTCATCCCTGAGGGGATTTAAAAGCCATGTAGCTGTGGTGCTGAGTGCCGTGGTTTAGTGGTGCCCTGGCAGTGCTGGGTTAATGATTGGACTGGATGATCACAAAGATCTTTCTCAACTTGAATAATTCCCAAGCTTAGGTCGTTGCTTTCTGTCTTTGCTCAGCAATGAGTTGTCTCCCCGCACAACACTTTGCCTCTTGTCCGTGGCTGTGTGAGGTCTCAGCATAAGGATGCAGCCACCAAGCATGTGGTGGACCTCTCCTCCCCTGGAAGAGGGGGCATACATGTCCAACACCACGTGCCATAGTGCAGCAAGCACTGTGCTATGTGGGACATGGCCAGGGTCAGCGTTTGTCCTACCAGATGTTGCGTTGCATGTCCCTCACCAGCCCTTTGCGTTGTGTGTCTCAGCTGTTGTGCTGGTTTGAGGCTAATTGCAATATTTTAATGGAGAAAATTAGATTGTAGGCTGTGAAAAGCAAACAATGGTGGTGTCTACTTCACTCATAGGCTTGCTGAGATGTATAAGAACAAGGACATGAACATAGATAAGACACTCTCACAGAGAGTCTTGTTCTCTCTAGCTGCTGGCTTGGTCTGATGGCCTCTTTGCTAACTTAACTAACCACTCTTCTTCTAAACCCCCTTGCCAATCCTCCATACTCACCTTGCACATATGGCAGACCCTGGGGTAAGGTAGAGGGGTGGGAAGAAGGTGGAAGGGTGGTTGGGAGCCCCTCCTGGGGTTTCTGATTTCTGGGAAGGGTATTGTGTTTTTGTATTACCTTTAACTTGTACATTTCTGTAAATATTCCTGCATATTGTGTGTGTATCTGCTTGTATATTGTGCTGAGCTGTAAATAGAGCTTCAGTCCTTTACTTCCAGCTGGCCGAGTCTAGTCTGGGTGATTTTCATCACATGGGGGTGTGGATAACTCTCAAACCATCATAGCTGTGCCATCCCATCCCCTACCTTCAAACTCCTCAAGCTGGGCTTGGCCAAAATGTCCTTAACAGTTTTATGAGCTCTTAGTTAAAAGTCTTGCTCAGTCGGGTGAGCCCACGACAGGACAAAAGCTCTTACCAGACTCATGTCATGGCTGTGGCATTTCCCTGTGGAAGCAAACCCCATGTGTCTCCTCTCCTCCAAGGAATCTGGAGGCAAAAGAAGAGGCTTATCTCCTGCTGGTGGCTGGAATGCTCTCACAGCTGAAATGCATTTCTCTGCTGTGCTGGTGCTGAGATCTGGGGATAAAAACAGGGATTTTTTTTTTCCCCCCTCTCTTTCCACTATTAAGTTTATAAATAACAGTACAGCTTCCCGGGGAGGGGCAATGGGTTTGGGGCCTTTTATCTTAGCTTTTTTTCCTCCTCTAAGTGCAACTCTGGGCTGATATCCCAGGAATGTGATCTCTCAGGCTCATAAAGCCCAACTTCTGCCTTCCTCTTTTCTCCTCCTTCCTTCTCAGGCATTAAAGAGCCAGGCACTAGGGATTACCTGAAGGGATCTTGTATCCACTGGGATGCTCCACGACATGTGGGGCCACAGGTTCCTGGTGTGATCTTTCTGAAACTTCCTGCATTAATATTTGATGCTCTTCCTTGGGGTGAACATTTAAAAAGAAATGCCCATCACCACCCAAAAAAAAAAGGTACTTTTTGTTTTTAGTGGGGAAGAGAGAAAGGAGGAGGGGTGGGAGGGGAAGCTGAAATGCAATCGTTTTTTATGGCTTCCTGGAATGGCTTGGATGTGGGTTGGACAGCGAGGGGTCAGGAGCAGAAGAAGCAGATAGCCCCATGATCATTTGCCTTCTTGCATCTTTCCCTTTCAGGTCGTAAATATAAAGCCACTACTTGAAAAACAAAAAGCTCGTTAAGCTGTCAACAGGCTCCCCCTTGGAAGGTCGTAAATGTGTCTCTTAGCAGCCGCTTTCATTCCTGTCTTGACTGGAGCATAGGCACTGGGTCAGTTCCCCGTGGGGCGGGAGGGAGGTCAGTGCCCATAGGGACACCAGTAGCTGGTGGAGTGTGACTGACTGCTCTAATGTCAGGAGTAAAGTGCCACCAACATGTCCTTGAGGTTCCTCATCCATTCTTGACTTGTGCCTTGGTCTTCCACGTGGAGCTTGAAGGTCACATCTGGAGTACTGTGTTCAGTTCTGGGCTCCCCAGTTCAAGAGGGACATAGAACTGCTTGAGAGAGTCCAGTGCAGAGCCACAAAGATGATGAAGGGAATGGAACATCTCTGTTACAAGGAGAGCCTGAGGGAGCTGAGGCTGTGCTGCTTGGAGAAAAGGAGACTGAGAGGTGACCTCATCAATGTTTATAGAGATGTAAAGGGTGAGTGCCAGGAGGATGGTGCTGGGCTCTGTTTGGTGATGCCCAATGACAGGACAAGGGGCAATGGGTGGAAGCTGAGGCATAGAAAGTTTCATGGAAACATAAGGAAGAATTATTTCCCTCTGAGGGTGACAGAACACTGGAACAGGCTACCCAGGGGGGTTGTGGAGTCTCCCTCTCTGTAGATATCCAAAACCCACCTGGATGTGTTCCTGTGTGATCTGGTCTAGGTGATCGTGCTCTGGCAGGGGGGTGCACCTGGATGAGCTTTCTAGGTCCTTCCAACCCCTGACATTCTATGGTTCTATGAAAGGAACCTTGACAGTGTCTCTGATAGCCCTGATGAAGAAATTGACTGCGGGGGCTGGAAAGGGAGGAGATCTGAAGCAGGCACTGTTGTGACCCATGGCATCAAGGCAGCTACCAGTAGGTGCAGAAGCAATCCATCCTGGTGTGGAAAGCATACCAGGATTCTTAGGTACTGTTTTTCTCCTAGAGAGAGATTTTTTCCACACTGAGAATGAGTGTTTGTCATTTAGGGCCCCAATGTTTTTCTTCTCTTGGTGACACCATGTGCTGAAAACGCAACTGCTCTCCCATTAACATCTAATTAGCAGCAGCAGCTAAAAAAAAAAGAAAAAAAAACAAACACAACAAAACTGAGCCTGCAACGGGAGGAGAAAGAAAAGGGCAAGAAATTAAAGATGCAAAAGACCTGTTAGATCATCTTGGCCCTTCCTTTAGGATTGTTTCCAGGGTGTTTTGTCCAGTCTTGCTCAAAAGTCTCCAGGGCCCCTTACCGCTTCCCTGGGAGGCTGTTTAATTGTGTGGGGAGAGAAACCTTTTTCTAAATGCAAAAGCTTCATACAATTGAGGTAAAAGAAACAGATTGAGTCATTGTATTGTTCTTTGTAATCAGCTTTGCTTTTCATTAATTTCCTCCCCAAAGCCTTATTTAGAGGCTGGGAATTTTATAGAAAAAGCAGAGGAAGGGCACGTGTGAGGGCTGGTGGGAACAGGCTGCTCGTCTCCAGTGGGTGCCTTTGTGCCATCCCTCCTCACCATGACAGCCTGGATGTTCTTCAGATGTCTTCTAGGAGCCTGTCTGCCTGCTTGCTGTGGCCAGATTTAGCTGTGGTGTGGCACATCAGTGCTCTCACCACCTCTTGCAGTGGGGTTCAACTCGTCTGGGCAGCTGCTTGCTGCTGTAGCTTTTTGATTTGGCTATTTTTGGAAGGTGACAAGCAACAAGACAGAAAGAAAAAAAAAAAATAAAGGCACAGGCTGGTGTAAAGGTGGCCAAAAATCAGACTTAAAATAGGAGTGGGCTTTTATGACACTCTTGTTGGCTTGAGGTATTTGGGATTTAGGAGTTGTGCCCTTTGCACTGCAGGACGTGGAGTGATGTATGCTACGGGTTGGAAGGGACCTCTGGGGATCATCTAGTCCAACCTCCTGTGCTAAAGCAGGGTCACCCACAGCAGGTTACCCAGGATCACAGTGTCCAGGTGGGTTTGGAATCTCTCCACAACCTCTTTGGACAGCTTGGATCAGGACTGTCACAGAATCATAGAATGGTCTGGGATGGAAGGGACCTCTAGAGGTCATCTAGTCCAAGCCCCTCTACAGTAAACAGGGGCATCCTTAACTAAGTCAGGTTGCCCAGAACTCTGTCCAGCCTCACCTTGAACATCTCCAGGGATATGGGGCCTGTGTTTCTGTCCCTGACACATCAGATGATTTTTAGCTAGTGGCATGTTCTGGCTGAGGCTTCTTGAACCAGGTCTTTACATCCTGCAACGCCCAAATGTTTTTGCTGTTTTAACCTTGCCAGCCTGCTGGGTAAGTTTTTCCTTTGCAGAGCCTTGGTTTTTTCCCTTCCCAAACCACTGTCCTTCCTCCTTTGGTCTGGAGACTTTCAAAACCCTCCTGGATGTGTTCCTGTGCAGCCTGCCCAAAGTGAACCTGCTTTGGCAGGGAAGTTGGGCTGGATGATCTCCAGAGGTCCTTTCCAACCCCTGCTACGCTGGGATTCTGGGATGCTGTAATTCCTGCTCCTGTGGGACGCCTGAGCCACAAGCACTATCACTATCCTCCCTCACTGGTCTGGCATTCTGCTGCCCATGTGCCAACAAGAAATGAGCAGCAGGTGCCAGATGCCATGCAGCCAGCTGCTGCTTCCTCACCAGCACAGTCCAGAACTGGACCAGCTTTAATCCTTCCTGTTGGAAAATGTGAGAAGCTAATCCCAGGCTCTGCCAGAGCAAATAGATGCTTGCATAGGGAATGTGGAGAGGTGTTCTGGGGACAATTAGGGGTTGCTTGGGTGTTACCTGGTGGCATCTGTGGACACCTGGTGGCCTTTCAGGACTTAGCAGAAAGCTGGGGACAGACCTTTCAGCAGGACCTGTTGTGACAGGACAAGGGTTTAAACTAGAAGAGGAGGATTCAGACTGCAGAGAAGGAAGGAATGTTTGACACTGACGGTGGTTAGACCCTGGCCCAGGCTGCCCAGGGAGGTGGTACATGTCCCATCCCTGGAACTATTCCAGGTCAGGTCAGTTGGGGCTCTGAGCAACCTGCTCCAGTTGCAGATGTCCCTGCTGACCGCAGGGAAGTTGGACTGGATGACCTTTAAGGTACTTACAACCCAAACCAATCTATGCACAGGATGAGATCATAGAATCAAGGAGCAGCTGGCTTGCTCTGAGGAGCTGAGAGGAGCTTGCTGACCAAAAGCTTGGGCCCGTGTCCCACAACCTGATAGAGATGGAGTCATAGTGAAGGAGGCAGTGGCGTTGGTCTGTGCATTTCAATGTGGTGGTTTCATTTCCCACTGTAAAGGGTTGTATGATCCTAGGATTCTAAATGTAGCTGGAGGTGCAGGGGGGTCACAGAAGTGACTCCTGCTGGCATCCAGACCAGTCCCTGCTGCTATCTGGTAACTCTAGGGGGTTGCTTTCATCCTTGTGTCCTCCTCTCCTCTCACCCTGGGAGCACCCAGCACGGCTCGGCTGTGGGCGGGTGGAGAGGGAAGAGCTGGGATGGCAGCTTGGGCGGGCAGCCATGGGGGAATTCCCCAGCTGCCAGCCTGCTGAGCTGGCTTCCCTCGCTTCCCTCCCACGCAACCGGGCTGGAGCCTGCCCGAGCAGCAGGCCCTGCAACCTCCCCGGGCTTCCTGGCTCCCCGTGGGGGTGCTGTGCTGGGCAGCTCTTTCTTCAGGGCTTTTGGAAGAGTAAGGCCAGCAGATGAGGAACAGGAAGGTGAAAATACCTTCAGTCCATTTATCTGTTGTTACGACCTTCTACCTCATGTGGACAGAGGCATGGGACTTACCTTAGGGCTGGGAAAGTGTGCCCTGAAGTCAACTGATCAGCCCGTCTCCATCCTGCAGTGCTCAGAGCCCTGCTCAGTGTCTCGCAATGCTCAAAGGCAATGGGATGTCCTGCTCGGTGGTGACACAGCCCTGGGGGCTTTTCCTCTTCTGGCAGAGGGGCTGCCCGTGCCTGCCGTTGTGATGGGCTGAGATGTCCATGCCATCACTGGGTGCCCATGTGGGACATGGGTTTCCTCAGTTTTTGGTCCCTCTCTCCAAGAAGGACATTGAAGTGCTGGAGTGTGTCCAGAGATGGACAACAAAGCTGGCTGATGGGATGGAGAATGGACCTGGTAGGAGAGGCTGAGGGAGCTGGGAGTGTTTAGTCTGGAGAAGAGGAGGCTGAGGGAAGATGTTATTGCTCTCTACAACCCTTTGAAAGGAGGTTGGAGTGAGGTAGGGGTTGCCCTTTTCTCTTGGCCTGAAATTGTGCCAGGGGTGGTTTAGGTTGGGGAAAAGCCTTTTCTGCAAGAGTGTTCAGGCATTGGAACAGGCTGCCCAGGTGGTGGAGTCACCATCCCTGGAGGTGTCCAAGAAACCTGTGGGCGTGGGGCTTTGGGAAGTGGTCTAATAGCTGTAGTGGTCCTAGGCTGATGGATGACCTTTGGAGGTCTTTTCCAACCCAAACAATTCTGTTGTTGTGATTCACTTCACACGGCTCAGGAATTGCGTCGCGTGACAGATGAGACCAGCTGAGTGACGATGGGCATGATTTGCACAAGGGGGATGCCCTTTTGTGGCAGGAGTTTTTTGGATCCCCTCACTGATTTGGAACTGTGCGAGCAGGTACCTGGAGCTGTGCTGGAGGCTGGGCTTGCAGGGCAACCGGGGCCAGATGTTTCCCAGATGTTGCTCACTTCCTGTCTGGCTCCTCCACGTTCGGCTTTTTATGTACATGTTTGTTTTGGACAACAAACAGAATCAAAAGGGTTTTTATAACCCTGTTCCCATGGGGCTGTGAGTTCAGGATACAATCTGGAGTCTATTCACTATTGTCTTGGTCCTCTCCCTGCCCTCGGTGTCGTCCCCGGACGGGCACACACTCGCACACCACTGCTTTTGTTCCAGTGGTGTTTTTCCCACGTGACGTCTTGTTCTCCACGGGCCACTGACTCTTCTTCCTGAAGACCTCCTCCAGTGCTTAGGGGAGTGGTGGGAATATCCTTGGCTAGTCTGGGATGGAGCCAGGAGACGGAAATGGCTTGTTCATCAGTCCTGACCTTCTCCGTGCTGTCTGCTGTGCTGTCAGCAAGGGTTCTCCTGCTCAGCTGAGGATGGGCTAGGCTGGGCTAGGATAGGAAAAAACTCTTTACAGTGAGGGTGGTGAGACACTGCAACAGGTTGCCCTGGGCAAGTTGTAGATGCCTCCTGCCTGGAGGTGTTCATAAAGCCAGGCTGGATGAAGCCTTGAGCAACCTGGTCTAGTGCACGGTGTCCCTGCCTGTGGCAGGGAGGTTGGAGTAGATGATGTCTAATGTAGTAGATGATGTCTTGTTCCTCAGTCCTGACCTTCTCTGTGCTGTCTGCTGTGCTGTCAGCAAGGGTTCTCCTGCTCAGCTGAGGATGGGCTAGGCTGGGCTAGGATAGGAAAAAACTCTTTACAGTGAGGGTGGTGAGACACTGCAACAGGTTGCCCTGGGCAAGTTGTAGATGCCTCCTGCCTGGAGGTGTTCATAAAGCCAGGCTGGATGAAGCCTTGAGCAACCTGGTCTAGTGCAAGGTGTCCCTGCCTGTGGCAGGGAGGTTGAAGTACATGATGTCTAAGGTCCCTTTCAACCAAAACCATTCTGTGATCATCAACTCCAATCATCAACCTCTTGTCACCACAGTCATTAAACCATGTCCCACAGTGCCACGTCCACATGTTCCTTGAACACCTCCAGGGACTGTGACTCCACCACCTCCCTGGCAATTGTTGTAACCAAGAGCTGTTGCGAATGCAGCCCTGGAGTTTCCCTCTCTTGGAAAGACCCTGAAAAGAAGTACTCTCCTGATTGTCCCTGTGGCTCTTTGAGTCAGTCTCCACAATACCCACTGGGCTCACATCCTCTAAAATGTGAGTGTTTGGCTCTTTCTGGTCTCCTCTCACTTCATTTACATGAGGTGTGGGATGTTTTTCAGCCTGCTGGGGTTAGGACTCCTTTTCTTCTTCTCTTTCTCCTTTTCTCTTAATTGCCTGCTAAATAATTTAAATATTTAGGACTAAAGGGTCTCAATTATCCATTAATTTACATTAGTAATTTATATATCGAGCCGAGTGGACACACTGTTAGGGTAATGGGTCCCCATGGGCAGGCAGAAGCTGTGCTGCAGTGCATTTTCCTGGAAGCACAGCAATTTCTTTACACCTTACAACCTTTATTGGGGAGGGAACCTGCTGCTTGCACACTTGTAGGTGACAAATGTCACCCATCTCCTTAGGAGAGTGGTGCAAGAGCCCAGCGCTGCCCATGTGCTATGTGGAGCACACCAAAATATCCACCTCTGAGTCTGCCACTGTAATCTGCTGTGGTGAGACCTCATCTGGAGTACTGTTTGGAGACCTCAGCACAAATAGGACATGGACCTTCTGGAGAGGGTCAAGAGGAGTGCTACAAAGATGTTCAGAGCACCTCTCTTAGGAAGACAGGCTGAGGGAGTTTGGGCTCTTCAACCTGGAGAAGAGAAGGCTCTGGGGAGACCTTAGAGTGGTCTTTCAGTACTTGAAGGGGGGCTACAGGAAAGTCGAGTGGGGGACTCTTTCGAGTGAGGGCTTGTAGTGATAGGGCAGAGGGCAGTGGTTTGAAACTAGAGCAGTCTAGATTTAGGTTGGGCATTAAGAATTCTTCTTTACTATGAGGCAGGTAGACCACTGGGATGGATTGCTCAGGGAGCTAGTGGAGACCCCATCCCTGGAGACATTCAAGGCCAGGATTGATGGGACTCTGAGCAACCTGTTCTAGTCGGGGATGTCCCTGCTTGCTGCAGGGTGGTTGGACTAGATGACCTCTAGGAGGTCCCTTTCAACCCAATGTATTCCATGATCTCAGCTTCAAGAAACTGTCCCTAGCATTTTCTAGATTATATTTAACACTAAATCCTACTGTTAAATTAAACTAGAAGGGGTGGATCCCTTCCTGGGTCTTCATTTTGCTTGCTGTTGCTGAGGAACTCCAGTCAGGAGTTCTGGTGAGCACTGAGTGGCTGAAACAGAGGAGCTTGATGTGCTTTCAGTATATCTCATCTGCCTAAGAACAGGGAGAGTCCTGTGGGGAAGGTGCTGGAGGATGTTGAACCCCATCTGCCACCTTCTTGAGTGGGCTTTTTAAGCACTAACTTAGGCCTTCCCAATGGATGAGCTTCCTGGCTAAAGCTGAACGTGTCTAATGGTGGTGGACATGTCTCTCAGCAAGCACAGGGTTAATAGAACAGGCATGGAACAGAATGGTGGGGGATTTCTGAGGCTAAGCCCCTAGTCTGAAGGCTGAAACCATCTGTAGAGATGCTGGGAAGCAGCTCCAGGCTGGAGAGTGGCTTGTTTAAAGACCAAGTGACTTGTCTTAGAGACCAAGGTAACCTTAGATAGCAGGGAGAAATTCTTTAGAGTGAGGGTGGTGAGACACTGGCACAGGTTGCCCAGGGAGGTTATGGATGCCCACTCCCTGGAGACATTCAAGGCCAGGTTGGATGAGGCCTTCAGCAACTTGGCCTAGTAGATGATGTCCCTTCCCATGGCAGGGTGACTGAAACTAGATGACCTTTGAGGTCCTTTCCAACCCAAACCATTCAATGATTCTGTGAAAGGCTTGAATGATGCCAGCCAGCTCTTCCCTGCTGCCACCCTGCCCTAGGGCTAAGATGGGGTAACACCTATTTGCTGCATTCAGAAATGCCATGATGAGAGGTTCTGGAGGGTTTCAAGAGCTTGTGCATGGTTGGTTGGAACCCAACCAGACCACCACCAGCCCTGGGTTTACTAACAGTGGTGGTAAGTAGCTGATGGTGCCATGGCATTGCCAGCAGCTAGTTCCAGCCAGAACTGGGGTAGCCAGGCATCACCAGGATCCACCCCTGCTGTGGTGCAGGTGTCAGGCAGCATCTGCCCTCCCCATTCCAAGGCAGGAGAGAGACCCTTTACTGATTGGGCTCCAGGGAAGAGCAAATTGGAGTCGAGCTCCGTCACTGTGGCACACTGGGGATGCAGGAGCATGCCCTGCTCAGAAGGGGAGGCTGGCCCACGGCCCTGGACGTGGGGTTCTGCACCAGTCCTGCCTGGCCTCCTGGAGCAGAGGTCACTTAATGACTCTGATTAACCCCAGCATGGCTATATTTAAAGCAATTAGTGCACATCACTTATGGAAATGCAGCTGCTGGGGGATGAAGGGAGAAAGGAGTGAGGTTTAGGAGGGATGTACTGTTTTTTTACTGCTTCTTTTTTGTGTGCCACATGTGATGCTCAGCATGTCGGATCCTTTGCCCTGCTCCCTTGAGACCTTTTTGGGTCATCTCTGGTGCCTTACTCACTCCACATTCCTCAAGCCCTGCAAGACCTGCTTCACTGGGTGCCCTGCATCTGTCCTAGAACATGCTTCAGTTTGGAGGTTGAAGATGTTCAGTGTGTGTTTTGTCACCATAAAGTCTCTGGATTCATCAACCCAAACTTCACTTAATTTGGTAGTGTTGCACCTTGCTAGGAAGCATCTTGAGTTTTGAGAGTGATGATCTCAATGGTTTCTTCCAAACCCAGGTTTCAGGGTGATGATCTAGTGGCCTCTTCCAAGCTCAGCAGTTCTATATCTCTATGATACTTTGGGATCCTGTAGCACCAAGTGAGAAGGGAGGGAGAGTAAAGTGTGGAAGGGAGCATGACTTGTGTGTTGAGTATTCCCATGTGTAGGTCAATACAGGTTATAGAATCATAGAAATGTTTTGATCAGAAAAGACCTTTAAGATCATTGAGTCCAACTGTTGACCTAGGTTGATGGTTGCAACCAGTTGCAGCATTAGAGGGAATGCTGCTCTGTGGAGGACTTCCAAATCCAGGACATTTTCAGCCTTCTGGTGCCAATTGATACCCACAGGAGGAGAGGATACTTGTGAGGAGGGTGGTCCACATGGGAATTTGGGCTTGATCCATGGTGCAGAGCAGGACTGTGTGTGCCAGAGGACAAAGGGAGGAAAAAGAAACTCAGTGCTGT
Organism: Eubucco bourcierii; assembly: GCA_013396675.1. NCBI lineage: Eukaryota > Metazoa > Chordata > Aves > Piciformes > Ramphastidae > Eubucco > Eubucco bourcierii. The sequence goes on along the minus strand of VWZE01002669.1, from coordinate 93,295 downwards.
GAGAACAGGGGCTGCAGCTAGAGAAGAAAAGGTGGAAATTCCCAATGGTGAGAAAGGAAGAAACTGGTTATGGGGGCTTTTTGTCCCACAGTATTTAAATGCCAGGGAGCAGGAGTGGAGGAAGGTGCCAAACAACATTAGGAAGCTCCCAAAGCCTTCCCACCTTGCTGTCAGTGGCGGGGGAGAATAGGCTTTGTTTTTCTGCTGGGATTTCCTTCCACTGAAGCATGGGAGGTGAAAGCAAGCATCCAAAATAGGCACTCTCCAGAAAACAAAACAACCAACAAAAAACAACCACCACCAACAAAAAAACCCAAACAACCAAAAACCCAAACCCCAAAGTTTCTTTGATTAAACTCATTTAAGTTTAATCAAATATCTCTTTTGGTGGTAGTGTTTTGTTTTCTTGTTCTGTTCTTTCTGTTGTCCTCTATAAAAGCAGGTATGAAGTGCTAGGAGCCTAGGTGGCTTTTTTTTTTTTTGGGGAGGGGGCAGTTTAGAGGGGAAGGACTAAAACTAATCAAGGTAATTTCTAAAATCTGTTTGTCACCCACTGCAGACCTCACTGTGATGGGCAAACCATGCTGTGGTTTGGGTACCAGCCTCTCCTACCTGCTCTTGGCTGCAGGGATTAAAGAACAACAAAGCAAGAGGCTGGAGAAGCCTTGTCCTTGTTGATTGTTTGGGGTTTTATTCTCTAACAGGGATATTGCTGAAAGAGGGAGGGGGGAAATGACTTAATATTTGATATTCAACATCAGCAGGGATTATGTTTAATTTTTTTTTCCCNTGAAAAGGGCAGAGAAAGGACAATGAAAACAAAGATATTTCCAGTCTCCATTTATGGTGGTTGGTTGGTTTTGTTGGGTGGGTTGTTTTTTTGTTGTTGTTGTTGGGTGTTTGTTGTTTTTTTGTTGTTTTTTTTTTTTTNTCATAGCAACAAATCTGAAAGATTAAGGGCAACTTTAAAGACTGTTTAATAAAAGGACCTTAATCAACCACTCTTGTGATGTCCCTCCCCAAACTGAATTAATAGGGAATTTGGGGCATTGAAAGAACCTTTTCTTTTTTCTTTTCTTTTTTTTTTTTTTTTTTTAATGCTAAAGATAAAAGCAAAAAGAAATAATGCAGTGACTGAAATGATTTAAAGATCAGTGCAGTGTGGCACCGATGGAAGTTGAATGCCCAGTGGGGTAGGAGGTGACCTCAGTTGGTGGGGCTGGTGGTGGGAGCCCTGGCATGGGGAGCAGCTGAAGCTCCCAGCCCACACCTGCCACTAAGTGAGTTGTGGGAGAAGAGTGGGAAGAGCATCGAGCGAAAAAGTAGGGCAGCGTCTGGTGAGGGGCCTGCAGAAAGGCTAGGCTGGAGGAGGTGGGGAGCATCCTTCCAGCCAGCTTTGGCTTCCTGGGGCTTGCAGGAGCTGCTGGGGAGGAGAGAGTGGGTGAGGAAAAGACAAAAACCATCAGTGGGGCATGGAGGGGAATTACAGTGCTCTCCTTTTGCTCTCTTCTTCTCCTTTTTCATAAAATCTTTAAAGATTGGAAAAAAGACCTCTAAGGTCCTTGAGTCTGATTGTCAGCCCAACGCCACCTTGGGCACCAAACCACGTCCCAGAGTGCCATGTCTACATGTTTTTTGAATGCCTCCAGTGATGGTGACTCCATTGCCTCCCTGGGCAACCTGTTCCAATGCCTGACTAAGCCACCAGCTGCCTAAACTTTATGCTTTACCTTGTCGGGCTGATACCATCCCTTGATCTCCCTGCATCGTCTTCGTTAGGGTGTGCTTTGGGTTTTAGGAGGGTTGTACTGGATATTGGGAAGAAATTATTTACAGTGAGGGTGGTGAGACTGGAACAGGTTGCTCAGGTATGTTGTGGATACTCCCCTTCCTGGAGGTGTTCAGGGTCAGGTTGGATGGGCCTTGAGCAACTTGGTCCTAGTGGAAGGTATCCCCTGCCCATGAAACTAGATGATCTTTAAGGTCCTTTCCAACCCAAACCAATCTATGAATTTGGCATAGAAGTGCTACCCAGGAACACCCAACCTTGTGAGTCCCTTTTAGAGGCCATGGCTGGCTTGTTCCCGTTGATATTTCCCATCTGGATGCTCAGAGGATGAAATCTGCACCACATTGGTGCAGGGTACCTGTGTGAGCATCCTCTTCCCAAGGAGCACTTCAAAGTTGCTGTCTGTGCCTGAAGCCAAAGTGGTCATCTCCAGATTTGCACAATGAGAGACTGGGGTGGGGAAGCAACAAATTCCACTTCCTGGTGGTGAATGGCTGCAGAGCAGCCCTGAGGAAAAAGACCTTGGAGTCTGGGTTGATGAAAAGCTCAACATGAGCCTGCAGTGTGAGTGCAACCCAGACAGCAACAAAGTGCTGGGCTGCAGCAAGAGCAGTGTGGCCAGCAGGACAAGGGAGGGGATTCTGCCCCTTTACTCTGCTCTCCTCAGACCCCACCTGGAGTCCTGTGTGCAGTTCTGGAGCCCTCAGCACAGGAAAGACGTGGAAGTGTTGCAGCAGGTCCAGAGGAGGGCCACAAGGATGATCAGTGGGCTGGAGCAACTCGCCTGTGAGGACAGGCTGAGAGAGTTGGGGCTTTGCAGCCTGGAGAAGAGGCTTCGAGGAGACCTCATAGTAGCTTTCCAGTATCTGAAGGGAGCCTACAGGAAGGCTGGGGAGGGACTATTGACAAGGTCTTGCAATGACAGGACAAGGAGCAGTGGGTTTAAACTGTCAGAGGGGAGATTTAGACTGGATGTTAGGAAGAAGTTCTTTGCAATGAGGATGGTGAGGTTGCCCAGGGAGGCTGTGGCTGCTCCTTCCCTGGAGGTGTTCAAGGCCAGCTTGGACAAGGCCTTGAGTGACCTGTACTAGTGGGAGGTGTCCCTGCCTATGGCAAGGGATTGGAACTCGATGATCCTTGAGGTCCCTTCCAACCTTACCATTCTATGATTCTATGAAATTGCCCTCTCTGGGGGAATGCTGAGGAATTTACATTTTTAAATAGAGATTTCATCTGGGCGAGGGGGAAATCACATTCTGTCTGCAAAACCAGCAACTTTCTGTCTCATTTTGTTGATCATTTTAAAGCTGCATGAGCAGGAGACTCTTGGGTTGGTTGGATTTGTATTTTTTAGTGGGGAGAGAGGTTTGGCTTTTTGCTGCTTTTATCAGTGAGAGATTTTTATCTCGCACTTGATTTACTGCAGCTTGATAATTGATAACTTCTCAGACTTCCTGGCCTGAACTGGGGTAACAAGTCCTTGTTTGTTCCTTGGTTTTTTTTTTTTTCTTTTTTTTCCCTTTTCTTTCTTTTTCTTGTTGAAATTATTATTCTTCCCACAACAGGGAGGCAGCCTGCACGCTGTACATGTGAATAAACAGCCCTATTGCCGCATTATCCACCCCTGGCTTGTTTGGTTTGGTTGGCTTTTGTTGGTTGTTGTTAGAAGCCCAAAGCAAATAAATAAAAGTTCATATAATTATCATATCCCCTCCAAAAAAAAAAAATTTCTTTTTTTAAAAAAAAAGTAATCAAAATAACCCTGTAGCTGAACAAACAGAACAAACTCTCCAAGAGGCCCACGACAATAGAATTAAAATAGCACAAAGAGAAGTGGCGGCGCCCGTTAACGGAGATGAAATTCGGAGATAGTTTTCGAGCCTCACTGCTTCCCTGAAGGAAAGGTGAAAAATAGCACAAAAGAAGCCACCACAATGGTGTGCAATGAGGATTTGCTAGATAATTCCTCCTCTTTTTTTTTTTTTCCCCTTTTTTTCCCCCCCCCCCCCT
>VWZE01002669.1:15368-89476 GCA_013396675.1 Eubucco bourcierii | reverse complement strand
CCCCCCCCCCCCCCCCTTCCCTAATTCATTCTCCTTGCTGTGGGTATTTACAGGGATTCGCAAGGCTACCGCCTCTGCTCTGTTAAAACCAGGAATAAAGACCAATTTAGCCCAATCTACCCATGCCCTGCTATAAATCCATCTAATGAAAAATGAGGAGGTTCCTAGCATGAGGGATCTCAGCTGTTTACACTTCTCAGGAGGCTTCGCCTTTGATTATCATAATCATAAAGATAAACAAAAGAGTAGTGGCTCCATAAATACTCCCAACGTAAGGCATAATCAAGCAGATAAATAGCTCTGCTCCCAGCTCCCAGGGAGGGGAGCTGCTGCCAGAGCCTGGATATTTCTCCTCCAGCAGGGGTGGTGGTCAGGATTTAGGTTGGACACTGTTAGCTGTCTTGTGTGGAGGCATTGGGATGCTGGTGTGGGATGTGCAGGGGTTCTGTGGTGGAATGTTGTGCTGGAATACTGTAATAAGTGGGATACTGTAATGGGGTGTGCAGGGATGCTGTGGTGGGATACTGTGATTGGATGTGCAGGGATGCTGTGGTGGGATACACTTGGGATGCTGTGGTGGGATACTGTAATCGGATGTGCAGGGATGCTGTGGTGGGATACACTTGGGATGCTGTGGTGGGATACTGTGATTGGATGTGCAGGGATGCTGTGGTGGGATACTGTGATTGGATGTGCAGGGATGCTGTGGTGGGATACACTTGGGATGCTGTGGTGGGATACTGTGATCGGATGTGTTGGGATGCTGTGGTGGGGTACCGTAATGGGATGCACTTGGGATGCTGTGGTAGGGTGCTATGATAGAATATGCAGGGATGCTGTGGTGGGATACTGTAATGGGATGCACTTGGGATGCTGTGGTGGGATACTGTAATGGGATCTGCAGGGATGCTGTGGTGGAATACTGTAATGAGATCCACTGGAATGCTGTGGTGGGATACTGTGGTAGGGTATGCAGGGATGCTGTGGTGGGATACTGTAGTTGGATGGATGCACAGGTGGAATACTGTAGTTGGATGGATGCACAGGAATTCTGTAGCGGGATGCTGTGGCAGGATACACAGAGATGCTGTGATGGGATGTGCAGAGATGCTGTGGTGGGACAGTGTAGTGGGATACCGTGGTGGGACACACAGGAATGCTGTAATGGGGTGTGGTGGAATATTGTAATCAGGTGTGCAGGAATGCTGTGGTGAAACAGTGTAGTAGGATATGCAGGAATGCTGTGATGGAATACAGTAGTTTGGTTGCATGTACATAATTCTGTAGTGGGATGCTGTGGTGGGATGCACAGGAATGCTGTGAATAGGATGCTGTGTTGGAACATGTAGGGATGCTGTGGTGGAATACTGTGATAGGTTGTGCAGGGATGCTGTGGTGAGATGCACAGGAATGCTGTGAATAGGATGCTGTGTTGCAACATGTAGGGATGCTGTGGTGGAATACTGTGATAGGTTGTGCAGGGATGCTGTGGTGAGATGCACAGGAATGCTGTGAATAGGATGCTGTGTTGCAACATGTAGGGATGCTGTGGAGGGATACTGTGATAGGCTGTGCAGGGATGCTGTGGTGAGATGCACAGGAATGCTGTGAATAGGATGCTGTGTTGGAACATGAAGGGATGCTGTGGTGGGATGTGCAGGAATGCTGTGATGGGATGATGCAGTTGGATGTATGCACATAGTGAGGTACTCTGGTGACATGTTGTAGTGGGCACACAGGAATGCTGTGGTGGGATGTGCAGGGGTGGGATGCAGGAGGAACTGAGTTGGGATGCCCCCTGCGAGGTCACCTTGCTTTTAGTTTTCCTCTCTGCAAAAGCTGGACCTGGGGATGTAACTGAAGAGCTGATTTGTTTTCTCAGGCAGGTGAAGTGAATTTTGATTGATAAGGCTGTGGCAAGCAAAATCATCCTTGGAGCTGCTCAGCTCCTCCTTCCCACCCCTTTCTCAGCGCTGACTTTGCTTTCTGGTTTGTTTTTTCTTCTTCCTGTCCAGTCCTGGTTTAATAAAGGTGCACAGTGAGGGAGGCTGGCTGCAGGCTTTTCATTTGCCTTGGAGAGGAATCTGCTTTTTTTTTTTTTTTTTTTTTTTTTTTTTTTTTTTTTTTTTCCAAGGGTGTAATTAGGGCTGGCTGGGTGCACCCCCTCATTACCCACGCTGAGGAATGCTCTCTAATTAGAACGTTTGCCTGCTGCCGGTTGATGAGGCGAGGGGAAACTGCTTAACCCATTTGCAACACCACTGTGAAATGTCTGTCTGTCCCGGTGGCTGTCTGTCTGGGCTCCAAGGGGAGCTGAAGGTGCTGGGATGGAGGGATGGAGCATGATCCTGGCTGGATTTATCCCAGGTTTATCAGTAAGGGGGTATAAAGGGATGGTAGACTCCTGGACGTGTCATTGATGACGGAAAATGAGCCACTTTGTTGGCCAGAGATGCTGTAGAGGAAAGGGTTAAGTGGTTCTTTCCTGTTTTAGCCAAAGGACTTTGCAACCTGTGCTGCCATGGAAGCAGTGTATAGGTCTGCATGTCCTGCTGCTCCACATGGGGTGTTCCCCAAATGTCCCTCATGCTCCCAGGCTTTCTAGTGCTTTCCCAGGTTAGCGCAGGAGAGGTGAGCTCCACTTCTGTGGGGGATAGAGAAGAAAACCCTGTAAATGCATGGCCCTGAGGTAGAACAACACTTGCTGCAAACCACTGGTATCGAGGGCTGAACATGGCAACGTGCTGAGTGCTGGTTCTGTGGTCCAGTCTTTGCTGAGTTGCCTCAGCACGTGCATGAGGGAGGTGTAAGATGCCCCAGGGATGGTCACTCCATGAACGTGTCCAAACCCTTGGACATCCTTGTGGCCTTCTGATCTCAAAATCCAACCTTGCTTCAGACTGGAGAGGAGATGCCAGATACTACCAGTGTTTCTCCTTGCTATCCCTGAAGGCTGTATGCTAAGTTTTTGACCTCTGCAGGCAGCTTGGGTCTTTCCCACCCTGTCCCCTCAGTCCTTCCACAGAGGGAGAGGTTAATGAGTGCAACGCTGAGTTAATGAGGCCAGGGGGTTACATCAGCAAGCTGCAGCCCTTGGGATGGTGTTGCCGAGGGCTTGTTCCATCCTCTGCATCTTGCTGTGCCCAGCTTCTGCCTGAGCCTGCTTTAAACAATTTGGAGGACTTTGAAGGCAGGAGATGACTTTGCAGGTGGGGTGTTGGTTGATAGCTTGCTTAAGATGAGCCAATATGTGCCCAGGTGACCGAGGCAGCCAACAAGCTTCCTGGCCTGGATTAACAGTAGCGTGGCCAGCAGGACCAAGGAAGGGATCATCCTACTGTGCTGATTCCTGGTGAGCCCACACCTCCAGTACTGACTTCTGCTTTGAGTCCCTCACTCCAAGAAGGACATTAAGGTGATGGAGAAGGTCCAGAGGAGGGCAACAGAGTTGGTGAAGCATCTGGAGAACAGGTCTGGTGGGGAGTGGCTGAAGGAACTGAGGTTGTTCTCCCTGGAGGAATGGAGGCTGAGGGGAGACTTCCTTGCTCTCTACAACTCCCTGAAAGGAGGCTGTAGCCAGGTGGGTTTTGGTGTCTTCTCCCAAGTAACAAGTGATAGGGTGAGAGAAAATGGCCTGAAGGTGCACCAAGGAAGGTTTAGATTGGATATTAGGAAAGAAATATTTCCTGGAAGACTTGTGAAGCCCTGAACCAGGCTGTCTATGGCAGTGGTGGAGTCCCCATCACTGGAGGGATTTCAAAGCCATGTAGCTGTGGTGCTGAGGGCCATGGTTTAGTGGTGACCTGGCAATGATGGGTTAAGGGTTGGACTGGATGACCTTCAAGGTTTCTTCCAACCAAAACAACTCTGTGATTCTCTGGTGGGGGACCACACTGGTGTGCAGGAGGCTGAATTTGTGTGATGGAGAGCAGAGAAAGGGATGCTTGGGGAAGAGAGGATGTTCAGGCTGTTTCTAGGAGGGAAAACTTGCTTATTGGTTGCTGCTGGAACCAAAATTATCCCAGGAGGGCACTCTGTGATGGAAGGCCTTGGGAACAAGTCAGACTCAAATCAGTGATGCTGGTTCTCCCTCAACTCAGGAATGGAGTGAAACGTGGTGGGATGAGATCTGCATCCCATGTGATGACCTTCGCTCAGGTGGGGATGCCTTTGCCATTCCTCCAAGGATGTCCTTGGTGCAGCAGGGATTCTGGCATGGGAGTGAGCCACACCATCACTCCAGCATTATAATTTGCTGGAGCTTAAGTGGCAACAGCACTAATCCCTAAATGAGTCTGGTCTTACATTTCCCCCAGAGGCAATAGAAGGGGGGATTTGTGGTGGGGGTAAAGCCCTGCTCCAGCCTTTCAGACACCTCCTCAAGCTAAACCGGTGGCCAGAGCATCCCTGCCAGCTCACTGTCTGGAGCTGGAGTTGGATGGGGGGGTTGGGAAGGCAGGCAGCACTCCTCCTCTGGTGCTGGAGATAAGCTGTCATATATATTTTTTCATTTCTGCAGAAGGATTTCTACCCTCCTGGCAGGCGGGAATGGCTTTAACCATTGCCTCTCAGGCCTTCCTGTGAAAAACCCTCACCCCAAGACAGGCATGGATGGTGGGGGGGATGGAGGTAGAAGGAGTTAAGTACCCACCACTACCGAGGTTTAGCCAGGAGAAACCCAGCCAGGGAAACTCAAGGCATCCCAGCTTAATCCTCACATCAAATTCTTGCCTGCCTGGCGTGGTGGCCGTGGGTGATGGGCACCGTGGGTGATGGGCACCAGGCTTGGCTTCTGCTAATGCTCCTGTAATCTTCCAAATATTTGGAGGGATAACAATTGCTGGAGAGAGGATTTTAACGCTTTCCTGCAGAGGTTTGCTGGGCCATTGCTGCAAGGGCAATGGCTTTCTGACCTTGTCATCCCTTGCACCCTGTGTTTTTGGGGTGATGGGAGAGGGGTTAATGTTTGACCCAGGCTCTGCTGCTTCTCCTCATGCAGCCTGGTGGTGGTGGTTGGTTGCTTGGGGTCATCAATCTTTGACCAAGTTGTAAAGACTGGCTGCAAACATCTGCAAGTCACACACCCCCTCCCCAGGGAACAGATGCTGCAGATAATCCAGCTCAACCCCAGCAGATTAAAATGTGTGATGAAGGATGGGGGAGAGGAAAGAAGTCACCACTGCCTATTCCCCTTTTCCCTTTTCCGTCTTCCTTCTCCTACCATGCTTATCCTCAGGGTTTGGTTTCAGGAGTCAAACCCAGAGCTGACCCTCTCCTTGCCCCCCTCAAATCCATCCTGTAACCCATGGCACCCAAATGTGCCCCAAGCAGTGTGAGACTGTGGGATGGTGACAGCCTGGGACTTCCAAAAAGGAGAAAAAAAAAAAACCACCACCAAACCAAAAAGGAGCTGGGAAGCAGGCAGCCACCTCTAGTGGGAAGGAGGGAAACCAGCAGATGGGAACCCCCTGTAGACGTCTGCCAGGGAGAAGATGATTGCAGTCAGCTCAGCATGCTCTCAAATATTTATTAGCTTGTGGCTGCTGGGAGTTTTATTGCTCCTTTGCTTGAGGCACTGGAAATCCAGGCTGCACAGGGCTCCTGCCCTGCCTCCACATGCACAAGTCTATCTCTTGTGTGTGCTGCTCCTGCTGTCAACAGGCTGAACTGGCATCTCAGGTGGGATCACAGCAGCGCTGGGCAAAGCAGAGGAGGCTTCCATGCATGTGTGGGGCAAAGCATCCCTTCAGAAGGGTGATATTTGTGGCCAGAACCTTGCAAGCACCCATGTGAAGTCTTCTGCTGACCAGGTCTTTACTGATGTTAAAGCTGTCTGGATGTCCCAGTACATACCATGAGGCTGGAAGAGTCCCCTGAGATCAAGTCCAGCGGCTCTCCTAGAGCTTGCAGTCCCACCACTACTGCTAAGCCACAGCTTCAGGTTGGCTGTCCAGGCTGGAGAAACCAGAGACCTGCTTCTTGCAAGGTTTCTTGTAGCTATAGAATCATGGAACCATAGAATGGCTCAGGTTCTTCACAGTGATTGGCATTGAGGTGGGCTGCCCAGGGAGGTGGTGGAGTTGCCATCCCTGGAGGTGTTCAAGCAAAGCCTGGATGGGACACTTAGTGCCATGGTGTAGTTGATTGGCTAGGACTGGGTGATAGGTTGGACTGGATGAGCTTGGAGGTCTCTTCAAACCTGGCTGATTCTATGATTCTAGGTTGGAAGGGACCTTAGAGATCATTTGCTCCAACCTCCCTGCCACGAGCAGGGAAACCTCTCCACTAGACTCAGCTGTTCAAGGCTTCATCCAACCTGGCCTTGAACACTCCCAGGGAGGAGGCAGCCACGACCTCCTTGGGCAGCCTATTCCAGAGTCTCACCACCCTTGTACCAAAGAACTTCCTCCTAAGATCCAGTCTAAACTTACTCTTTCACAGCTTCAAACCATTGTCCTATTTCTGGACACCCTTATGAAAAGTTCCTCTCCAGCCTTCATGTAGAATCCTTTCAAGTACTGGAATAATGCAACCATAATATAATAATAATTAATATTATGGAAGACTCTTGCAGAGGAAGATTGTCCTAGCAGAAGATACCCTCTTCTGTCTTTACAGGGCCATTTATTGATGTTTTTATTATGCTGGAGCAAAGCAAACTCTTTCCCCATCCTCTCCTACCTCTGCTTGTTTAATTCTGACCCAAACAACACCTTTCCCTTGTCTGTGTTGGAGTTATTTGTTCCCCAGGCCCATGGGAGAAGGACCCTGCTCTCAAGGGCAGGGGTGAAATCCCCATCCCTGGAGGGATTTGAAAGCTTTGTAGATGTGATGCTGAGGGACATGGTTTAGTGGTGGACTTGAAAGTGCTGGGGGTTGATTGTAGGAGCATAGTGTGTTTTGGATTGGAAGGGACCCATCATCTTATTTTTCTGTCTCCTCGTAGAGCTGCATTTTTGGCCTCAGATCTGTCTTGGCCAGGAATAAAGGATTTCAACTGCTGCAGCATTTTACCTTTCCCAGCAGCTGGGATGCTCCTCACTTTGAAGGTTCAGACCTTTGGGGTTCAACCTTTCAAGTGACCAGGTTTTTAATAGCACCTGTCCAAGGAGATCATTCTGTTCTACCACTCTCATCCCCAGAGTCACTGTGCCCCCTTAGAGAATAAACCTGAAGCCTTGAGCTTGAAACCACCAGCAGGAATTTTGAGCAGATCTCATCATAGAATCACAGAATGGTAAGGTTGGAAGGGACCTCAAGGATCATCTAGTTTCAACCCCCTGCCATAGGCAGGGGCCCATTGATGGGGGGTGGTGGATTTTTGGAACTGCTGGTGGTGTTTCAGTCCCAGACCCTGTGCCTGGGGACTGAGGTGGCTCCCACCACAGTCCAGAGCATCACCCATCCTGCTGCAGATCATAGAATGGTAAGGTTAGAAGGGACCTCAAAGATCATCTAGTTCCAGTCCCCTGCCATAGGCAGGGACACCTCCCACTAGTACAGGTCACTCAAGGCCTCCTCCAACCTGGCCTTCAACACCTCCAGGGAGGGAGCAGCCACAACCTCCCTGGGCATCCTGTGCCAGTGTCTCACCACCCTCACTGCAAACAACTTCCTCCTAACATCCAGTCTAAATCTCCCCTCTGCCAGTTCAAACCCATTGCCCCTTGTCCTGTCATTGCAAGCCCTTGTCAATAGTCCCTCCCCAGCCTTCCTGTAGGCCCCCTTCAGATACTGGAAGGCTACTATGATGTTTCCTGGAAGCCTTCTCTTCTGCACGCTGCAGAGCCCCAACTCTCTCAGCCTGTCCTCACATGTGAGTCACAAATCTGTGATTTTCATCCCTGCTGGGCCATGACTCATCCTATCTCCGCTTCCAGATCTTCTTGGATGACCTAAACTCTTGTTTAGCATCACCAAAGTGGTAGTGAGGTGGGAGAAAATGTGTCTTTGGTGTTGGCTGCTGCAGAGGGACTTACTCTTGCTTGTGGTTTTGGGTGAGAAACGTGTGGGCTTTGATATGTCAGCCTCCATAAGGGAAGGTCCTTCTGAAAATTGGCTTCTTCTGGAGCTTTGGGTCTTTGTGGACCCTCCTTATGGTGCTGGGAAGGCTGCAAGACTCCTTGGGGTGTTATACCTGGCCTGGAGAGAAAGGAAATAAAATAGGAAGGAAAAAAAAAAAGAAATATGAAAGCATCTGGCACAAACAGAGAAGAAAAATTTTAATGAGGAACTTCAGACCCATGCTATGGCCAAGGATAGCATCTCTTGGAGGAATTGTCATCTCTACTGCTGCCCTTGGCAGTGGCTGGGGGAGGCTGGTGCTGGCCCCGGGCAGGGCTCTGCTTTGCCAAGCATCCTTGAGAGACTGATGGGCTTTAAGTGTTTACACTCCTGACAGCAAAACTGCTTCCTAAACCCACCTGCCCTTAGAGCCAGAGCAGAGCCCAGAAGCCACTCCTGGCCAGGGAATGGGTGATAAGTGAGGCCCTCAGGCATCCCACCAGTGGTTTTTGGAGGATTTTGGATGATGCTTCCTTTCCTGATCACTGGCTTCACAGGTTGTGTGCTGCAGACATGTGGAGAGCCCTCTGCTCTGCCCCATTGAGATTACACCTGGAGTGCTACCTTCAGTTCCTGGCTCTCCAGTTCAAGACAGACAAGGAACTACTGGAGAGAATCCAGTGGAGGCTACAAAGCTACTGAAGGGCCTGGAGCATCTCTGTGAGGAGGAAAGGCTGAGAGCCCTGGGGCTGTTGAGCCTGGAGAAGAGCAACCTGAGGGGGGATCTGATCAATGCTGATCAATAGTTACAGGGTTGGGGGGGGGATAAGAGAAGAGGGCCAGAGTCTTGTCAGTGGTGCCCAGTGACAGGACAAGAGGCAACAGGCAGAAATTGGAAACCAGGAGGCTTCAGCTGAACAGGAGGAGAAATTTCTTTGCTGTGAGGCTGCTGGAGCCCTGGAGCAGGCTGCCCAGGGAGGTTGTGGGATTCCATTTTCTGGAGAGACCCAAACCCACCAGGACATTGTGATCCTGGGCAAGCTGCTGTGGGGCCAGACTAGATGGTCCCCAGAGATATCTTCCAACCTCCACTATGCTGGGATTCTGTGATTTCAGAGAAGTTCTCACAGGAGCCCATGAGTGAAGTTTCGTTGGCTGTTTCTGCTGGCAGTTGGATTGTCTCCTGCCAACCTCCTTTGCCAGGGAATGTAGATTTGTGGCATTTAAAAGAAACAGAGGGGGAAAAAAAATGGGGGTGGGGGAGGAGAAAAAAAAGGGAAAAAAGATTTTTAAAAAAAAAAACAACAACAAAATGACGACTCAGTGGATGCAAATTGAACAGTAAATTAAAAAAAGACTAAAGAATCATAGAATCAAGGTTGGAAAAAAATACTGTTAGGATCATAGAATGGATTGGTTTGGAAGGGACCTCCAAAGGTCATCTAATCCAAACCCCCTGCAGTTAGCAGGGACATCCTCCACTGCATCAGGTTGCTCAGACCCTTGCCTGAGCTTGACCTTGTGTATCTCCAGGGTTGGGGCCTCAACCACCTCTCTGGGCAACCTGTTCCAGTGCTCCACCACCCTCATGGTAAAGAACTTGTTTATAACATCCAATCTAGATATGCTCTTTTCTAATTTCAAACCCTTGCCCCTCACCCTATCACTGCAGGCCTTTGTAAATAGTCCCTCTGCAGCCTTCTTGTAACCCCCTTCAGGTATTGGAAGACTGCTTTAGGTCTCCCTGGAACCTTCTCTGCTCCAGGCTGAACACCCCCAGTTCCCTAAGTCCATAGGAGAGGTGCTCCAGCCCCTTGCTCATTTTCATGGTCCTCTTCCGGATCTGCTCCATCAGGTCCATGTCCTTGCTGTGTTTAGGGCTCCAGAGCTGGATGCAGGGCTCCAGAGGTGGATGCAGTACTCCAGGTGAGGTCTTAGCAGATCAGAGTGGCAGAATCAAAGTGGCAGATCAGAGCTGTACTCCAAGTGAGGTCATACCAGATCAGAGTGGCAGAATCACTCCTCTTGACCTGCTGGCCATGCTGCTTTTGATGCAGCCACTTAACTATATCCTGAAGTGCCACATCTACACACTTCTTGAAGCTAAGTGAAGCAGCTCTACAGGTGAGAAGCTGCTCAGCAGGAGAGGGGAGGAGGTGGCCTGCTGGAGGCACAGGGAGAAGTGTGGGACAAGGAGGGTTTGTACCTCCTCACATCCCCACCCTAGGTTGCTGGGGCAAAAATGACAGCTCTGCAAATGGGAGACGGTGGTGGAAACAATCTGACTGTGGAGAGGTGGGGGAAGAACCAGGCAGAGAGAGAAATTAGCTTGGAGTTTAATTCATTGTTTCCAAAAGAGCAGTTAATGGATTATGACAAATGTCCTGCCGCTCTCCCTTCGTCCTGTGTTAAATGGAAATGGAAAGTCAATTTTCCTAAATGGATTTTAAATGACTGACCTCGTGTGTGTGTGGTTTGCATTTTTTTTTTTCCCTTTTCCCCTCGCTGATACTTTTGCTCTGGAGGTAGCTTGGTCATCTTGTTTGGGTTTGGTTTTGGTTGGTGGTTTGTTTTTTTTTTCTCTTGATGCATCTGAATATTTTCTTTCTTCTTTTTCTCCTCTTTCCACCTGGGGATTTTTGGCTCCTCACCAAGGGTGATGAGGGGAGTGGGCTCCTTTCTTCCTTGCCAGCTCTGGAGATGTTATCACAGGGCTGGAAGATATTTACTGTTTTCCTGCAGGCTGCAGTGCCTGGAGTTGAGAATCACAGCTTCTTGCTGTGGGGGAAGAGAGGAGGAGGAGGGAAAGCTCATAACTCTCTTAGGTGTAAAGAAAAACCTCATGATGTGACTTGACTGCCAGCGAGCTGCCCAGTAACAACAGGTTAAGCAGTAGCATCCCATTGCCTCTTTGTGTTCTATCAGACCTGCAAAACTTGTGTGGGTGAAATTCCTGGGAGCAGGTTTCCATTGCTGGATGCTGCAGATGTTCCTCAGTGTTGCTCACAGCATCATCCACAGCCAGTCGCAGAATGGTAGAGATTGGAAGGGAAGCTCGAAAAGTCTTCAAGTCCAACAACCCTGCCAGAGCAGGATCACCTAGAGCAGATCACATAGGAACACAGCCAGGTGAGCCTTGAAAGTCTCCAGAGATGGACTCTTCACCATCTCTCTGGGCAGCCTGTTCCAGTGCTCTGCCACCTTCAAAATAGAGAAGTTCCTCCTCGCATTTAGATGGAACTTCCTATGTTCAGGTCTATGGCAATTACCTCTTGTCCTGTCTCTGGGGACCACTAAGAAGAGTCTGGCTCTATCTTCCTGACACTCAGCCTTAGATATTTGTAAGCATTTAATAAAATATCTCCTCAGCATCCTCTTCTCCAAGCTAAACAAACCCAGCTCTCTCAGCCTTTCAGTACTGGGCATGAGACATCATGAGGATCCTGATCCTCAGGGGTTATGCCCCTGGGTGAACACTGAGTTGTTTGTCCATCTCCAAGACTTTTCTTGGCCTGGCCTGGCCTGACCTCTTCTTCTGGATATTTGTGCATTTAGACTGCTTTTTGAGAGCAAGGAAGGGCGCTGTTTGGAAGTGTTGGATCACCAAGGCACTGACTACTCTGGTTTCTAGGGTGGGATAGTGTGAATCCTGATGGCCCTTTGAGGTGATGTTATCTGCCGATGGCTGGACTAAAAGCAGTTGCCCACCTGTGCTGGACAGATGGCCAGTCCCTGAGGGCTGTGCTGGCTGGGGCTGCCAGTAGCACCCCCCAGTGTGTGATTCTGAGATCTAAGCATTGGCAGGGGGGTGAAGTGCCAAGCACTGCTCCATCAGAGTAGGGTGGGTGTGTTTTGTAACTCTCTCTGTCTTCATCACCATTGTAGAATCACAGAATCATAGAATGGTAAGGTTGGAAAGGACCTCAAGGATCATCTAGTTCTCCCACTAGTACAGGTCACTCAAGGCCTCCTCCAACCTGGCCTTCAACACCTCCAGGGAGGGAGCAGCCACAACCTCCCTGGGCAACCTGTGCCAGTGTCTCACCACCCTCACTGCAAACAACTTCCTCCTAACATCCAGTCTAAATCTCCCCTCTGCCAGTTTAAACCCATTGCCCCTTGTCCTGTCATTGCAAGCCCTTGTCAATAGTCCCTCCCCAGCTTTCCTGTAGGCTCCCTTCAGATCCTGGAAGGCTACTCTAAGGTCTCCTGGAAGCCTTCTCTTCTCCATGCTGCAGAGCCCCAACTCTCTCAGCCTGTCCTCATGGCAGAGCTGCTGCAGCCCTCTGAGCATCTTTGCGGCCTCCTCTGGACCTGCTCCAACAGTTCCATGTTCTTCCTGGACTTGCATTTGTTTAGCTTTGTTACCTCATGGTTTTCTTGAGCCAGATAACACAAGTTTGGGGTCAGGCAGGGATTTGGGGTATGGAGGGGGAAACTGGTACACAGGTGGGAACAGGATGCAGTCTGCAGCAGCAGCTCTCTAGCTAGCAGAGGTTTCTCAACTGAAAAGGACCAGGGGGTTTTGATCAACAGGCAAGCATACATGACCCAGCTTGTGCCCAGGTGGCCAAGGTGGCCAACAAGCATCCTGGCCTGGACCAGCAACAGTGTGGCTAGCAGGACCAGGGCAAGGATTGTCCCTTTATACTCATGTTCTCCGTACTGGTGAGGCCACACCTCCAGTATTGGGTTAGTTTTGACCCCTTGCTCCAAGAAGGTGCTGGAGCATGTCTGGAGAAGGGCAACCAAGATAGTGAAGGGTCTGGAGCACAGGTCTGGTGAGGAGCAGCTGAGAGAACTGGGGTTAGTGAAAAGGAGGCTGAGAGGAGACCTTCCGGCTCTCTACAACTCCTTGAAAGCAGACTGGAGCCAGATGAGGGCTGGTCTCCCAAGTAACAAGAGATAAGACAAGAGGAAATGGCCTCAAGTTGCTGCAGGTGAGGTTTAGGTTGGATAGGATGAAAAATGCTTTCCCAAAAAGGTTGTGAAGCCCTGAACCAGGCTGCCCATGGCAGTGGTGGAGTCCCCATCCCTGAAGGGATTTGAAAGCTGGGGAGTCCCCATCCTTGGAGGGATTTGAAAGCTGTGGAGTCCCCATCCCTGAAGGGATTTGAAAGCTGGGGAGTCCCCATCCTTGGAGGGATTTGAAAGCTGTGGAGTCCCCATCCCTGGAGGGATTTGAAAGCTGTGGAGTCCCCATCCCTGGAGGGATTTGAAAGCTGTGGAGTCCCCATCCCTGGAGGGATTTGAAAGCTGTGGAGTCCCCATCCCTGGAGGGATTTGAAAGCTGTGGAGTCCCCATCCCTGGAGGGATTTGAAAGCTGTGGAGTCCCCATCCCTGGAGGGATTTGAAAGCTGTGGAGTCCCCATCCCTGGAGGGATTTGAAAGCTGTGGAGTCCCCATCCCTGGAGGGATTTGAAAGCTGTGGAGTCCCCATCCCGGGAGGGATTTCAAACCCATGGAGATGTGGTGCTGAGTGCCATAGATTAGTGGTGACCTGGCAGTGCTGGGTTAATGATTGGATTGGATGATCTTAAAGGTTTCTTCCAACATAAATGATTCCCTGATTCAATCTACCTTTTTAAAGTAGTCTCCAGCCCTCTTTTGGGGTTCTGAGCAACGGGGCTGTTGTTGACACCACCATATGTGGGGCAGAGAAAGAGAGGGAGGGGTGAAGTGGAATGGGCAGGAGTTGAGTCCATGCTGGGATGGGGCTAAAGGCCCCGGCTGACCCTGTCTGTGCTTGCCAGGGCTGGAGTACAGCGACGTGCTGCCCGACTCGTTCCCCTCGGCCCCGGCAGAGACCCTCCCTCACTTCCTGCTGGAGCCACAGGATGCCTACATCGTGAAGAACAAGCCTGTGGAGCTGGTCTGCCGTGCCAACCCTGCCACCCAGATCTACTTCAAGTGCAATGGGGAGTGGGTCAACCAGAACAAGCATGTCATCAATGAGAGCCTGGATGAGGTCACTGGTGAGTGAACCCACCCCAGCCACCCCCCTGGGTGTCCTTCCCCTATCTTCCCAGGTGCTTCTACCTCTTTTCTCTCTTGCTCATCCATGCTGGGGATGATTCTCCTCCAGGTAGACCAACAGGTTTCTTTTGATGTGTTTTTATCATTCATAGAATCATAGAATGGTAAGGTTGGAAGGGACCTCAAAGATCATCTAGTTCCAACCCCCTGCCATAGGCAGGGACACCTCCCACTAGTACAGGTCACTCAAGGCCTCGTCCAGCCTGGCCTTGAACACCTCCAGAGAGGGAACAACCACAACCTCCCTGGGCAACCTGTGCCAGTGTCTCACCACCCTCACTGTAAAGAACTTCCTCCTAACATCGAATTTCAATCTCCCCTCTGGTAGTTTAAACCCATTGCCCCTTGTCCTGTCAGCAAGATCTTGTAAGTAATCCCTCCCCAGCCTTCCTGTAGGCCTCCTTCAGATACTGGAGGGCTACTCTAAGGTCTCCTGGAAGCCTTCTCTTCTGCAGGCTGCAGACCCCCAATTCTCTCAGCCTGTCCTCATAGCAGAGCTATTCCTGGGTGATTGCAGTCTCACGAGGTCACTTTTGCCTGTGTTCCACCTCCTTGGTCTATATTTAGCTAGATTGATAGAATCATAGAACCACAAAATGGTTTGAGTCGGAAGGAACCTCCAAAGATCATCTAGTTCCAATCCCCCTGCCATGGGCAGGGACACCCTACCTTAGATCAGCCTGATCAGAGCCTCATCCACCCTGGCCTTAAATACCTCCAGGGACGAGGCCTCAACCATCTGTCTGGACAACCCATTCCAGGCTCTCACCACTCTCATGCTGAAGAACTTCCTCTTCACATCCAGTCTGAATCTCCCCACCTCCCGCTTTGCTCCATTCCCCATAGTTTATCACTGCCTCATATCCTAAAAGGTCCCCCTCCAGCTTTTTTTTGTAGACCCCCTTCAGCTACTCTGCTAGATCAGGTTGCTCAGAACTTTGTCAAGCCTCACCTTGAATATCTCCAGGGATGGGGCCCCTAAGAAACCTGTTCCAGTGTTTCACCACCCTCATGGCAAAGAAGTTGTTCCTAACACCCAATCTAAGTCTGCTCTCTCTAATTTCAAACCATTTCCCCTCATCCTATCACTGGAGGCCTTTGCATGCATGCAAATCCATGGCAATCCATGAGGAATTAGTTCAGGACCTGCTGAGCCACTTGGACACCCACAAGTCCATGGGACCAGATGGCATCCATGCTAGGGTGCTAAGAGAGCTGGCAGATGAGCTGACCTTGCTGCTCTCCATCATTTTCCACCAGTCCTGGCTCTCCAGAGAGGTCCCAGAGGACTGGAAACTGGCCCATGTGATCCCCATCCACAAGAAGGGTCGGATGGAGGAACCTGGGAACTACAGACCTGTCAGCCTGTCCTCAGTGCCAGGGAAAATGATGGAGCAGATTATCTTGGGGGCAATAGCTGCACACCTGAGGGATGGCCAAGGGCTCGGGTCCAGCCAACATGGATTTAGGAAGGGCAAATCCTGCCTCTCCAACCTGATCTCCTTCTATGATCAGGTGACCTGCCTGGTGGATGTGGGGAGGCCTGTGGATGTGGTCTACCTGGACTTCAGCAGGGCCTTTGACACTGTCCCCCACAGCAAACTGCTGGCTAAGCTGTCAGCTCGGGGCAGCCAACCACGCTCTCAGGCAACCAGCACCAGAACAAGAGGACACAGTCTCAAGCTATGCCAGGGGAAGTTTAGGCTGGAGGTGAGGAGAAAGTTCTTGCCTGAGAGAGTCATTGGCTACTGGAATGGGCTGCCCAGGGAGGTGGTGGAGTCACCGTCCCTGGAGGTGTTCAAGGCAGGTTTGGACGTGGCACTTGGTGCCATGGTCTGGTCTTGAGGTCTCTGGTATTGAGTTGGACTTGATCTTTGATGTCTCTTCCAACCCTGGTAATACTGTGATACTGTGATTTTATGATTTTCAGAATGGCCAAAAATGTACATGCAGGTAGTCCCCTTGCTCCTCCAGAGCTTTTTTTTTTTTTCCTCTCTTTTGGGATGAATCTTCACCTCCTAACTGTCACAAAGGCTAGATTGGAAACCTTCACTGCTCTAGGTCAAAGTCAATGCCAGTCAGTGACAGAACAGCCTTTGCCAGGGGGTTGTTAGTTTATTTATAACACGTGGCCACACTGGGTCGAGCCAAAGGTTTCTGCGGTCTGCCTGTGGTACTGGTGGATGCTTAGGGGAAGAGCACAGAACTGGGACGAGGATGGAATGATGGATCCTGCTCCCAGCTTCCTGCAACCTGTGATCAGGGACTCTCTGGTCCAGTGGTGATGTCTCAGCAGCATGGGCCAGCCCTGGATGCATTTCCCCTGTCTTAGTGCATCTAAATGCTGTCAGGACTCAGAGTCATGGAATGGTTTGGGTTGGAAGAGACCTTGAAGATCATCTAGTTCCAAACTCCCTGCCATGGGCAGGGACACCTCACACTAGACCAGGTTGCTCAAGGCCTCACCAAGCTGGTCTTGAACACTTCCAGGAAAGAAACATCCACAATCTCCCTGAGCAACCTGTTCCAGTGTCTCACCACCCTCACTGTACAGAATTTCTTCCTAATCTCCAGTCTAAATACGCCCTCCTCAAGCTGGAATTCATTCTCTCTTGTCTCAGTTCTCTTCCAGATCACCCCAGTATCCCATACCTGGGAGTTTCCTGGCTTTGTGATATGCGGTGTGGGAAAAGCTCTAAATTTCTGGCTCCACCACTCACTCCACCTCTTGGGTGACTGCTTCTGCCTCACACAACTCTTGAGCAAAACAGGCTGGAGGAAAACTAGTGGAAAGAGAGCAGAAAGCCTGTCCCCCCTGTTTTAGGGGGGGACTCATTGGCTTTGAGCCAGCATCTCCCTCCCAGATCCCAGCCTGCAGAATGTGTGCCAGCAATTTGGGTGAGGAAACAACAAACACCTCCTTCACCCAGGCTTCCAAAAGATGGTGTTGCTGCTATCAGTGAACAGACAACAGTACCTTCAGTGCGGAGGTGATGCTGTGCATGTAAAACTCCACCGGCGTGGGCATATCTACCCTGGGAAGGAATTTGAAAAAAAGGAGCTGGAACCAGAATGGTTTCATGTGCTAAAAAATCTGCATTGCTAAAGGAAGGTGGGCATGAGGGAAGAGCTGGCCACAAAGCCATGGCTGAACACCATTAGGTGTTGGTAGCTTTTGAAGTGTCCTGGGTTAAAAGCATGGAAAAAGGAACCTTAAAAAAAAAAGAAGTGACTTTTAAGATGACGTGTCTTGAATGAGCTGGGCTTGGTAATGCTCTGCCTGTCTCTGATCCAAAACATTTCATGTGGAAGAAAGCAAAAATAGGCCAAGTCAGAGAGGAGAATTCAGCTGGCTGAGGAGGGGCTGTCTGTAGGAGCTGGCTGTGTTTGGGTGCCTGCAAGCCCCTTACATTGTCACTCCTGTGAGTCAGCAGCTCAGGTTGCAGTTTTAGATAGCCTTTCCTTTCAAGAATTACAGAGATAGGGCATTAGCTGCTCACCTTTAAAGGTCTGCTCAAGCCAGCCCACCAGGGCTTTTCAGAGAGATGAGATGATTGAGTCAGCAGTGTGCACCTGCAGCCCAGAAGGCTCATCACATCCTGGCCTGCAGCAAAAGCATGGCCAGCAGGTAGGGTGAGGTGACTTTGCCACTCTGCTCTGATGTGACCCCATCTGGAGTATTGCGTCTAGCACCAGGGTCCTCAACACAGGAGGAGGCCACAAAGATCATCAGAGGATTGGAGCACCTCTCCTGTGAAGACAGTTTGGGAGAGTTGAGGTTGTTCAGCCTGGAGAGGAGACTTTATTGCAGCATTTCAGTATCTGAAGGGGACCTATGACAAAGCAGGGGAGGGACTGTTCCCAAGGGCATGTTGTGATAGGACAAGGGGCAATAGTTTGAAACTGGAACAGAGTAGATTTAGGTTGGACATTCCAATATCTGAAGGAGGCCTACAGGAAGGCTGGGGAGGGACTACTGACAAGGTCTTGCAATGACAGGACAAGGGGCAATGGGTTTGAACTGGCAGAGGGGAGATTTAGACTGGATGTTAGGAGGAAGTTCTTTGCAGTGAGGGTGGTGAGACACTGGCACAGGTTGCCCAGGGAGGTTGTGGCTGCTCCCTCCCTGGAGGTGTTCAAGGCCAGGTTGGAGGAGGCCCTGAGTGACCTGTACTGGTGGGAGGTGTCCCTACCTATGGTAAGGGGTTGGAACTGAATGTTCTTTGAGGTCCCTTCCAACCTTACCATTCTATGATTCTATTAGGAGGAAGCTCTTCACAATGAGGGCGGTGAAATGCAGGAAAATATTGCCCAGGGAGGTAGTGGAGCCCCCATCCCTACACCCATTCAAGGTCAAGCTTGATGAAACCCTAAGCAACCTGATCTAGTTGGAGATGTCCCTGCTGACTGCAGGGGTGTTGGACAAAATGACCTTTGAGGGTCCCTTCTAACGCTGTGTGCTTCATGATTTGAGCTCTCTCCATCCTAGAACCTTTTAAAAGCCCTCTTTTTTTTTTCCAGAAGTGCTTGACCCAAATGCCTTCTCTGTTGGGTTATTTCTTTTCTACCTTTAACAGTGGTAAAATAAATTGTGTTTCCTCAGTGCATGTTTGTCAGCTCCTCCCGTGAAGGTGGCCGGGAGGTGGTGATTTGCTCCTCGCAGCACCAGGGGCCAGCTAACAAAATTACAGCTGTGGAGCCTGTGGCTTACTGCTGCCAGGAACTTGAGGCCTTGTCATAAATAGAAGCTGCAAAAATAAAAGGGCAAGGATTGCTGAGAAGCAGGAAAAACAAACCCCGAGTTGCCCCTGCCCTCTGCCGTGGCCGCATCATGAGGGGTTGATGCTTCAGGTGAGCCTCAGCATCCTTATGGTCCAGGGGACCACATCCTGAATATGGCTGTGCACCTTAGTTGTTGCACCTCTGCCGTGGCCATGGTGTACTGCAGACTTTGTGGAGGTCTTGAGGGGTTGATGGATGGAGGTGTGTCACACTTTCTATGGTCATGGACACGGAGCACCTTCATCCTTGGATGATTTCTTTAAGATTCTTTATTTGTCTGGTCGTTATGATCGTATTTAAATGGCAGCTGGCAGAGATGATTTCTCCCTGCAGGAAAACCTTGGAGGTATCCTTCAAACCTGCTGCGTAGGAAAGGAGTCTGAGGCAGAGATGGTGATATTGGTGCCAGGGCATAGGGCTGGCGGAGGAGGGTGATGTCTCCTGAAACAGTTAAGCGATCCCTGTCCTGCCTAGCTAGACCAGGGAGGAGAAAAGACAACAATCTTCCCTATGAGCCATTGTTCTGGTTTCAGCTCCAAGTCACCCTCTAGAGGAAACAGTCTCTCTGATTTCCAGAGATACCAAACTTGAATGCCTCTGAGATGCTTCCAGCCTACTGCCTCCAGCCCTCAAGCTGTGTGCATCCAGCAGCCCTCTCGAGTGCTGCCTCAGTTCCCTCCTCCCTTCTCTCCTGCCAGGCTGACGCCACCCCTCTGTCCTCTTCCAGGGACGCTGGTGCGGGAGGTGCAGATCGAGGTGTCCCGGCAGCAGGTGGAGGAGCTCTTTGGCTTGGAAGATTACTGGTGCCAGTGTGTGGCCTGGAGCTCCGCGGGCACCACCAAGAGCCGCCGGGCGTACGTCCGGATAGCGTGTAAGTAGAATCATAGAATGGTAAGGTTGGGACCTCAAGGATCATCCAGTTCCAACCCCCTGCCATAGGCAGGAACACCTCCCACTAGTACAGGTCACTCAAGGCCTCCTCCAACCTGGCCTTGAACACTTCCAGGGAGGGAGCAGCTACAACCTCCCTGGGCAACCTGTGCCAGTCCCTCACCACCCTCACTGCAAAGAACTTCGTCCTAACATCCAGTCTAAATCTCCCCTCTGCCAGTTTAAACCCATTGCCCCTCATCCTGTCACTGCAAGACCTAACCAATAGTCCCTCCCCAGCCTTCCTGTAGGCCCCCTTCAGATACTGGAAGGCTACTCTAAGGTCTCCTGGAAGCCTTCTCTTCTGCAGGCTGCAGACCCCCAACTCTCTCAGCCTGTCCTTATAGCAGAGCTGCTGCAGCCCTCTGAGCATCTTTGTGGCCTCCTCTGGACCTGCTCCAACAGTTCCATGTCCTTCCTGCACACAGGACTCCAGATGGGGTCTGAGGAGAGCAGAGCAAAAGGGCAGAATTCCCTCCCTTGCCCTACTGGCCATGCTCCTCTTGATGCAGCCCAGGACTTGATTGCTGTCTGGGCTGCACTCATACTGCAGGTTCATGTTGAGCTTTTCATCAACCCAGACCCCAAAGTCTGTTTCCTTCACCACCCAGCCTGTATTTGTGCTTGGGATTGTGCCTACCCAGGTGCA
Organism: Eubucco bourcierii; assembly: GCA_013396675.1. NCBI lineage: Eukaryota > Metazoa > Chordata > Aves > Piciformes > Ramphastidae > Eubucco > Eubucco bourcierii. The sequence goes on along the minus strand of VWZE01002669.1, from coordinate 69,074 downwards.
GAACCTTACACTTGGCCTTGTTGAATTTCATGAGGTTGGCCTGGGCCCACCTCTGCAGCCTGTCCAGGTCCCTCTGGATGGATCCCTGCCCTCTAGCAAGTCAACTGTGCCACACAGCTTAGTGTCACCTGCACACTTGCTGAGGGTGTACCCAGCGCTGCCTGCGCTGCTCACTCACACCCCGCTCACCTGCCGTAAAGGAATCCTTCTCCTACCTTATTCTCCACACTGGATACTCCAGAGGTTCTCAGAGGGCATCAGCCATTGGTTTAGAAATTGGTTGCAGAGCCTGCGGTGTGATCTTGGGTCCCAGGATAGAAAACCAGTCATGTCATGCCAGATGAGTGCTGCTTCTGGCAGCCACACTAGGTGAAACAGCGACTGAAGCTCTTAATTTCCAACTTCCTGGGAACACCCCCCAAGCTTCTGTGTGGGGTTGTCCATCTCCAAAAGCTGGCTCCATGTTGAAAGCAGTGCTTTGAGGTCAGTTGGAGATGACCCATCCTTGCTCGATGACCCTGGTCTTGGTTCCACCTCCCTGCTTGCGTTTGGACAGGCCTGTACAGAATCATGGAATCATTTTGGTTGGAAAAGACCCCAAAATCATAGAGTCCAATTCCTGACCTAACACCACCATGCCCATTAAACCATGTCCCCAGCTGCCATGTCCACATGTTTCTTGCACACCTACAAGGACAGTGACTTCAACACCTCCCTGGGCAGCCTGTTTCAATGCCTGACCACTCTTGCAGTGAAGAAATCTTTCCTAATGTCCAACCTAAACCTCCCTTGGCACAACTTGAGGCCATTTGGTCTCCTCCTATCACCTGATACTATGAAAAAGAGACCAATCCTCACCTCAGTTCAACCTTCTTTCAGGGAGTTGTAGAGAGCAATGAGGTCTCCCCTCAACCTCCTCTTCTTCAGACTAAACCACCTCAATTCCCTCAGCCATTCATCACCATACCTGTTCTCCAGACCCTTCACCAGCTTCGTTGCTCTTCTCTGGACCCACTGTAGCCCCTCAATATCCTTCCTGTAGTGAAGGGCCCAAAAATGAACCAAATATTTAAGGTGCAGCCTCACCAATGCCAAGTATAGGGGCACGATCGCTTCCCTACTGCTGCTTGGCCACGATGCTGTTGGCCTTCTTGACCACCTGGGCACACTGATGACTCATCATCTTCAGCCTGCTGTTGACTAGCACCACCAAGTACTTTGCTGCTGGGCACTTTCCAGCCACTCTGCCCTATGCCTGGAGCATTGGATGGGGTTGTTGTGACCCAAATGCATGACCCAACACATAGAATGGTTTGGATTGGAAATGACCTTAAAGATTGTTTAGTTTTAACCGCCATGCCATGTGTGGGGCCACCTTTTGCTAGACCAGGTTTCTCTGAGCCCCATCCAACCACTCCAGCCTGCCTGTATGAGATGCTGTGGCACTACCTGGCTTAATCCTGCATTGCCCGGCAGTCTGCTCAGCTCTTTCTGGTTCTTCGTTGTTGTTAATAGCCTAAAGTTGAGCACCTTGCACGCCTCGCCTGAATCAGCAACTCCGTGTCCCTAGAGTCCCTGCTGTCATATGTCACTTCCCCAAGCTGCTGTTTGTGGGTGTCAGCTTCATTAAGGGCGAGTTAATCAGGCTTTTACCCAGCTGAATTTGCTCTCTTAGCAAATGAGATGGCAAAGTTGAAGGAGAACTGCCCAGCTTCCCCAGTCATAAACAGCTTTGGCTATTAGAGGGCTCCATAACGCAGCGTGTTGTCCAGACTGGAGGTGGCTGCCAAAGGACTTAATCTCAACACGGAAAGTGTTCTGAGGCACAGGGATGGCTACTGCGGGAGCCTCTTTGGCCCCAGCTAAGGATGTGGTGTTTCTAGGTGGTGAGCAGGGTTGGCTGCCCTGCACAAGTGGAATCACAGCTCCGGAGGGCTAGGTGCTGTAGCAGAGGGCTACAGCACCATCTAGTGATGTTCTTGTTCCTTTCGAGGCTTTGGAGTGGGATTCTGCTGTGCTTCCCACGTTCCTATAGGATCTGCTGGACGACTCCTCCTTCCTTAAAGCACCGACCAGCCCTGTGCTGAATGAACCTGGCTGTTCAGCAGCGACCATTCCCCATTTCAACTCCGGAATGTGATGGTTGGGTTTCCAGCATGTCTGGAGACATGGTTTGCCGAGAGCCAGCTGGGGCAGAGCCCAGCAACAAGCTGCTGTAGCCCTGAAACTTGGGGATTTGCTTTGGCATCAACATGAGGGCTGAGCTGTTGTGAAAATCCTATTTCCCCCACACCCCTGCAACAAAGAAATGTCCTGGTGCAGAGTCCAAAGAGGGAAACAAACAGCAAGGTTGAAGAAGCAGCAGTTAAGCTGAGCTTTAGGCGCAAAAGTAGAAGACAGGAGGGAGTCCTGTGCTTGCAGGCACATGGAAGGTGAAAGGAGGCATCTTTGAGCACCACATCCATCCTGGAAAAGATGCTTCTTCAGCTCCTTCCTCCTAGGGCATAGAATCATTGACTGGTTTGTGTTGGAAAGAACATTGAAGGTCACACAGTCCAACCCTCACTGCAGTCAGCAGGGACATCTGCAACTAGAGCAGGCTGCACACAGCTCCAAGCAACCTGACCTGGAATGATTCCAGGGATGGGGCTTCTACCACCTCTCTGGGCAGTGTGGGCCAGGGTCTCATCAACCTCAGTATCAAACATCCCTTCCTTCTCTCCAGTCTCAATCTCCCTCTTTTAGTTTAAACCATCTCCTCTTGTCCTGTCACAGCAGACCTTGATAAAAGTCTGTCCCCAGCTTTCTGATCAGCTACTTTAAGTACTGAAAGGCCATCAGGTCTCCCTGGACCCTTCTCTTCTCCAGACTGAACAACCCCAACTCTCTCAGCCTGGCCTCACACTAGAGGGCTTTCAGCCCTCACATCTTTGCTGTGGCCTCCTATATGTCCATGTCTCTCCTGTGCTGAGGACTTCAGAGCAGGCCCCAGCACTGCAGGTGGAATCTCAGCAGAGCAGAGGGGCAGAATCCCCTCCCCTGCTGCCCACACTGCTGGGGATCAGCCCAGGACACAGCTGGCTCTGGGCTGTGAGCATACAGTGCCAGCTCACATCCAGCTTTTCACCCACCAGCATCTCCAAGTTTTACTCTGGGAGTGATGGATTTCTCTGTTTGTGGGATCCTGGTGCCAGGATGATGCTCTCTTCCCACCAGACTTCTGCAGGTTGTCCTGTTTCTGCAGCAGGCTGGTAACCCCTGGGGTTTTCCTTTTCCTTCCAGACCTACGGAAGAACTTTGACCAGGAACCACTGGGCAAAGAGGTGCCACTGGAGCATGAGGTCCTGCTGCAGTGCCGCCCGCCCGAGGGGGTACCACAAGCTGAGGTGAGCATCTCAAAATGCCTGGTAGGTTGTCCCCTCCAGTCCTGGGGAGTGCTGGAGCACATCCTTCCTGATGGCTTGTGGCCATGGTGGCTGGGCTCATGCTGAGACTGTCACCTGTCATTGCTCAGCAGAAGTGTTTATTTGGGGCAGTGGATCTGCTATTCTGACAGCTAACAACAAGTATAACGTCAGCACCTGCTCAGCCCACCTCTCCCCTGCTTTCTGGAATGCCTTTAACCCATTAGAGGAAAGATCTAACAAAGAGACACCCAATAACTTGTCTGAGGGGGAACAGTCAGAAGTGAGATCCAAGGGCTGGGCAAGTCAACATCAATGGGCTGTCATAGCAAGCAATGGTGCTTTCCCTGTCCACAGCTGTTAGCCCCAGGAGCTGGGTGTTCCTGGCAACCACTATGTCCCATCCATGACCAAACAGCAGTAATGCACTCTGGCCAGGCCTGGTTTGGCTCAGCTTTCTAGGAAATATAAAAACAGTCAAAGAGAACATTGGCCAGTCAGTAGTTGTGGTGCTGAGGACCTCAGTGGCCTTGGTGATGAAGATGGGGAGAGCTTTGGACGGGGTCATAGGCTGGTCTGAGGGGTGGTGAATTCAGCCCCTCTAAACTGATGTTTTGCCTTACTCGTGCCTGTACCCATGGTCAGTGACATCTACTCACACCCTTCCTAAGCAGCCTTGTGATGCAGTTGAGTCGCAGGTGAGCCTTGGGGCCCACGGAGACCCTTATGGTCTGGGGAGCATGTGGGATGGGCATTTCCACCGGAACCTGTGACAAGCTTTTCCTGGCTGACTGTTCAGTTTTCATTCAGCTTGATCCCCGTCCTTACTGTGATGGTTTGGGAATTACCTGCTCCCCCAGGTACAATGAAGATCACCCAGACTAGGCTCAGCCAACTGGAAGTTAAGGACTGAAATTCTGTTTACAGCTTAGCGCAGTATATAAGCAGATACATACACAATAGACAGGAATAGTTACAGAAATATACAAGTTAAAGGTAATACAGAAACACAATCCTCCTCCCAGAAACCAGAGTGCCCAGGAGAGGCTCCCAACCACCCTTCCATTTTCTTTCCACTCCTTTACCTTATCCCAGGGTCTGCCTTATGTGCAAGGTGAGTTTGGAGGATTGACAAGGGGGGTTAGAAGCAGAGTGATTAGTTGGGTTACACAGCAGAAGGTCAGAAGATACAGCAGCTCCCAGAGAGAGAGAGTCTTTCTCTTATCTATGTTTGTGTCTTTGTTTTTATACATCTCAGCAAACCTGTGAGTGAAAGCAGACATCACCATTGTTTGCTTCTCACAGCCTATAATCTATTTTTTTTTCATTCAAATACTTCAATTAGCCTCAAACCAGCACACTTACCCATCCCTTCCTTTGAATTGCCAGGTGGAGTGGCTGAGGAATGAGGATGTCATCGATCCCAGCCAGGACACCAACTTCCTGATCACCATTGATCACAACCTTATTATCAAACAAGCCCGCCTCCTGGACACTGCTAATTACACCTGCATGGCCAAGAACATTGTGGCCAAGCGTCGGAGCACCACAGCTGCTGTCATTGTCTATGGTATTGACCCTTGCTCTTAGGGAGGGGACCTTTGCTGCTGGCTGTGTCTCCAAGCTGAGGGGGCATAGGGACACTTTCTGGACCTGCTGAGCCACTTGGACACCCACAAGTCCATGGGACCTGATGGGATCCATGCTAGGGTGCTAAGAGAGCTGGCAGATGAACTGACCATGCTGCTCTCCATCATTTTCCACCAGTCTGCATCAGGAATAGTGTGACCAGCAGGAGCAGGGAGGTCATTCTCCCCCTGGACTCTGCACTGGTTAGGCCACACCTTGAGTACTGCGTCCAGTTCTGGGCCCCTCAACTTAAGAAGGACATTGAGATGCTTGAGCGTGTCCAGAGAAGGGCAACAAGGCTGGTGAGAGGCCTCGAGCACAGGCCCTATGAAGAGAGGCTGAGGGAGCTGGGATTGTTTAGCCTGGAGAAGAGGAGGCTCAGGGGAGACCTTCTTGCTGTCTACAACTACCTGAAGGGTGGTTGTAGCCAGGAGGTTGCTTTCTTCTCTCAGACAACCAGCACCAGAACAAGAGGACACAGTCTCAAGCTGGGCCAGGGGAAGTTTAGGCTGGAGGTGAGGAGAAAGTTCTTGACTGAGAGAGTCATTGGCTACTGGAATGGGCTGCCCAGGGAGGTGGTGGAGTCACCGTCCCTGGAGGTGTTCAGGGCGCGTTTGGACGTGGCACTTGGTGCCATGGTCTAGTCTTGAGGTCTGTGGTGATGGGTTGGACTTGATGAGCTTTGAGGTCTCTTCCAAACTTGGTGATACTGTGACTGAGTTCCACCAGGGCACTGCATTAAAATGGGTCATAGGCAATGTCTGCAAAAGACGAACTTCTACTAGCTTGCACAGGCTATTAGGAGGGCTTATTAGGTGGAGGTTCTCCTCTGCTGGGTATGAAGACAGGTGGAGGTTGGACTCAGGCTGATTGCTCTGACTCTAAAAGCAGCTATGAAACCAAAGATTTCTGCTGTGTCCAGATGCAAAAATATTTGCAAATTGCAAAAAGGATCAAAACAGACTTGAGCATCTTCTACAAGTAAGAGTCTCATGATTGGCTTTTTGTGAGGATGAGCTGTTCCAGGCTGTAGCAGGAGATGTGAGGACATGGCGAACCCCAGGCTTAGCTCCAGTGCCTGCTGAAATGGGCTCCACTGAGTTAACACTCTCCATCTTTTCTTGCAGTGAATGGTGGCTGGTCCACCTGGTCAGAGTGGTCTCCTTGCAACAACCGCTGTGGGCGGGGCTGGCAGAAGCGCACCCGGACATGCACCAACCCTGCACCACTGAATGGTGGCTCCTTTTGTGATGGGCAACCATTCCAGAAAATCCCCTGCACCACCCTCTGCCCAGGTAAGACCAGTTCAGAAGCCTTCCCCATACTGGAGCATGTCCAGAGAGGGGTAACGAAGCTGGTGAAGGGTCTGGAGAACAGGTCTGGTGAGGAGTAGCTGAGGCAGCTGGGGTGGTTTTGACTGGAAAATATGAAGCTGAGGTGAGACCTCATTGCTCTCTACAACACCATGTAGAGGTTGAAACCAGGTGGGAGATAGTCTCTTCTCCCTGGAGGGATTTAAAAGCCCTGTAGATGTGGTGCAGAGTGACATGGTTTAGTGGTGGACTTGGAAGTGCTGAGTTGAGCTGTACTCTATGATCTTAAAAGTCTTTCCCAGCCAAAACAATTCCATGCTGCGCCTCCCCAGGGTTGCATGGTTCAACTGTGCTCTGGGTGCTTACCAAGGAAATGGAGGCTCAGACCAGTTGGAAGTATCTTTCAGTCTGCCAAGGCCTTAAAGAGCTGGAGATTGACAGATTGTGTTGGGTTGGAAGGGACCCTAAAAGGTCATCTCGTCCAATCCCCCTGCAGTCAGCATGGACAACTCCAACTAGATCAGGCTCCTAAGGGCCACATTGAGTCTGATCTTGAATGTCTCCGGGGAGAGGGAGACACAGCCACATCCCTGGGCAACCTGTTCCAGTATTTTTCCCACTCTCACTGTGAAGAACTCCCTCCTAATGCCCAACCTGCTCCAGTTTCAAACCATTACCCCTTGTCCTATCACTACAAGCCCTTCTCAACAGTCCCTCCTCAGCCTTCCTGTAGGTCCACTTCAGATATTGCAATGTAACTCTAAGGTCTCTCTAGAGCCTTTTCTTTTCCAGGCTGAACAACCCCAATTCTTTCAGCCTGTCTTCATAGGAGAGGTGCTGCAGCCTTCTGATCATCTTTGTGGTCCTCCTATGGACCTGCTGCAGCAGGGCCAGGTCTTTCTTGTGTTGGGCACCCCAGAGCTGGATGCAGCACTCCAGATGAGGTCTCGCCAGAGCAAAGCATAGGGGCAGAATCCCCTCTCTCAACCTGCTGGGCACCCTTCTTTTGATACCTCTAGAGATATCTGCAGAGTGGCTGGGATGATGCTTCCAAAGATCTTCTGGAAGCACTAAGATGAGCTTTGTCACTGGGGAGCGAGCTCCAAGGGGATGCCCAAGGTTGTCCTGATGTGCCTGGGTTTGGTTGGTCTGCAGTGGATGGTGCATGGACAGAGTGGAGCAAGTGGTCGGCATGCAGCACGGAGTGCACACACTGGCGCAGCCGCGAGTGCGCCGCCCCGGCCCCCCGAAATGGCGGCAAGGACTGCAGTGGCCTGCTGCTCGACTCCAAAAACTGCACTGATGGCCTCTGCATGCACAGTGAGTACACAGGGACAGGTGCTTTGCATGTACAGTGAGCATAGAGGGACGGGGGCTCTGCCCGCGCAGTGGGCGCGCAGGGACGGGGGCTCTGCCCGCGCAGTGAGTGCAGAGGGCGAAGGGCTCTGCCCACACAGTGAGTGTTCAGGGATGGGGGCTCGACAGGGGACTGCTACCTTTGCTGCTCCACCACTTGCCCACACGGCTGTTGGCTAAGCCTCCTAAGTCGATGGGGCAGGCAGCAGTGCTGCTGGCTTCTGATTTTAAGCTGTGTATTTAAGAAATTTTGGTGTTCTGTTTTGGTTTGGGGTTTTAACCAGAATCAGTCCTTCCAGAAGTAACTGTCACCTGGTTGAAGGAAAAGGCTGGGGATATTTGGTGGGGTTTAAATCTTGTGTCCCATCAAGCTTTCTAAAGCTGTGCTGGGCTTGGGGTCTCTACTGAGATAAAGGCCTGTTGGGGTTCATTGGGGCAAGCTGAAGGGGTCTCAACTCCACCATGGAAACATCTGACCAGGGTCACAGAATCATAGACAGGCTGGGTCACTGCTTGGTAGGAGCCCTAGAGCAGGAGCTAGGATTAAGAATAATAACAACAGTAGTAATAGCAATAATAACAGCTACAACAATAAATGGTGCTGCTATGCTATGAGTGGGCACACCGATGGCTGAGCAGCCAATGCTGCCACCTGCTGCTGTGTGACACCACTGTCCCCTAGAACACTACCACAGCCAGAAAAGTCCTGTTGGTTGGGAATGGGCACCCCAAAGGCTGGCTGGGCATGGGGAAATCGTCAGCACCAAGCTTCCAGCTGGCTTTCTGCATGCACTGGGGAAGGATGTTGCTTTCCCATCCCTCCCCACCATGCTGCAGCTCCTTGTGATCTCCCAGGCTGGCTTTCCTCCCACCTGCCTTTTGTTTTATCTCATCCTCATCATCACCTTCACCTTTTATTTTCTAACTTTTTTTTTCCCCTAACAGATAAAAGAGTTCTAAGCGAACCCAAAAGTCACCGTAAGTGTTCATTTCATGGCCATTTTGTTTCTTTGTAAGGCATTACTTTGGCTTTGGTCTGTCACATCCATGCTAGAGGTTCTCAGCAGCTGGGGCAGGACACGGAGCACAGAAGGATAAGGGTGCAGCTAAAACCACCCCAAGGGTCCAGTGCACATTAAAACCCTGTCCTCTGCTTTGCACCCCTGCTCCTATCCTTTTTTTTTGCCACCTGCAGTTCTTGGGTGCACCATAAGCTCAAAGAATAGTGGGGTTTGAAATGGACCTCTGAAGATCATCTAGTCAAAATCCTCTGCTAAAACAGGGTCACCCAGAGCAGATTGCTTAGGATTGTGTCCAGGAGGGTTTTGAATATCTCCAGAGAAGCAACCATGATGCAGCTGGTGTCTCATCACCAAAACTACTCTAGGTATCAACACCTCTTCATGAGGACTCCCCCTTCTTTTAGTTGGGGGTGCTGGAAGCATCAGGGTTCCTGTTTCTGGCCTTCAGAGATGAGGAACTTGGGAATAATGTGATACCTCCCACAACTGGTATAATTCTAACATGGCTTGGGATAGAGCTTCACTCTAGTATGAAACCAAGAGGTGGAGGTGAGCACTGAGGGAGGAAGAAGGAAAGGTTGAGCTGGGAGCTTGAGGATGCTTTGATTTCCCCCTTCATCCCTCTCTTTCCTGAGCAGAACTACCCGAGACACACCAGGCATTTAAAGATTGAGATCCTCATGGCAAGGCAAGGGAAGATGTGGGAGCTGAGTGGTGCCTGTGTAGAGACAGTGACACTTAATCTCCGTGGATTTCTGGAGGGTCACATTTATAGGATGCGTGAATAGGTGTTAAGTTCTCCTCAGGGTTGTCTCTACTGGGATGTGAGGGTTGACAGCTTCATGAATCTGTGCTGGGATTCTTGGTGCTCAAGTAAAGTTTGCATGAGCTGTGGTGAGGTGTCCTCTAAAGATCTGAGGGATTCACCTTCACCTCAATCTCTGTCATCACTCTGACTTCTGGGCTCCTCATAGAGAACACCCTGCACCCTTCTGCAACAGCCTGTCCAGCAGACCTGCTGCCCATCTTCCCCTTCATGCCTAGATCCTGAGTTAGCAGTAGGCTTGGGGAGCACCAGTGGGTCTTGACATGCATTTCTGGTGCTCGTTTTTCACCTCCATTTCTTTTATCCCTCACAGTGCTGGAGGCCACAGGCGACGTGGCCCTGTATGCTGGGCTGGTGGTGGCCATTTTTGTCTTCATCGTGATCCTGATGGCTGTGGGGGTGGTGGTGTACCGGAGGAGATGCCGGGATTTCGACACAGACATCACAGACTCATCAGCTGCTCTGACTGGAGGCTTCCACCCTGTCAACTTCAAGACCTCCCGGCACGGTAAGAGCCATAGCTCATGCACATCCTCCTCAGCAGCTCAATTCCAGGCAGATTTGTCCCTGGTGGACCTCCAGTCCCAGTTCCTAAGGGAATATCACAGATCATTTAGTCCAACCCCACTGCTAAAGAAGATCACCCACAGCAGATTGCCCAGGATCATAACATCCAGGTGGGTTTGGAATCTCTCTGGAGAAGGAGATTCCACAATCTCTCTGGGCAGCCTGCTCACAGCTCCAGCTCCCTCACAGCAAAGAAATATCTCCTTTTCAGATGGAACCTCCTTTGTTCTAGTTTGTGCCCATTGCTTTTTTGTGCTGTTGCTGAGAACCACCGAAAAGAGTTTGTTCCCGTCCTTTTGCCCTCCACCCTTTAGCTCTTGCTAAGTATTGATCAAATTACCCCCTCAGGCTGCTCTTCTCCAGGCTAAATAGCCCCAGGGCTCTCAGCATTTCCTCCTCACAGACACACTCCAGGCTCCTCATCATCTTCATAGCCTCTGCTGGACTCTCTCCAGTCTCTCTTGAACTGAAGAGCCCAGAATTGGATATACTATCCTGAAATGTGGCCTCACTAGAGCAGAGAGAAAGGAAAACCTTCCCCAACCTGCTGGCCACACTCTTCTGCTGAGCAAGTGTCTGGTGGAAGGCAGAGAGGTGCAGTCCAGTGCTGTACCTGTTGTCACCTCCTGCACTCCCTCCATCCCTTGCTGGCGACAAAGGCTCCTCACAGGCATCTCTTCCCATCAAGCAGTGCTTTTTCATCTTGTTTCCACCACCATCTTCATCCTACCTGTGTTTCCTTTTTGTGCAGACAACCCCCAGCTGCTGCACCCCTCGATGCAGCCGGACCTGACTGCCAGCGCTGGGGTGTACCGCGGCCCCATGTACGCCCTGCAGGACTCCTCTGACAAGATCCCTATGACCAACTCCCCTCTGCTCGACCCCCTCCCCAACCTCAAGATTAAGGTTTACAACTCCTCCACTGCCTCATCCTCACCGGGACTCCATGATGGGACAGATCTGCTTGGGGGAGTCCCCACTACTGGCACCTACCCAGGGGACACCACCAGGGATGGCCACTTTGCCAACGTGCGGAACAAAGCCCTGGGCTCCCAGCATCTCCTCAGCTTGCCCCGGGAGCACGGCAACAGTGCCAGTGGCACATTTGGCTACCTGGGAGGAAGGCTCACCATACCAGGCACTGGTAAGCCCTGGGCTGGGGAGGAGAGTGACTTTGGCTATTGAATGATGGAGTTGCTCTTCTCTGCCCTTTTCTATCCCAAAGCTGGCTTAGAAAAATCAGAGAATACATCTGGTTGGAAAAGACCTAAAGATCATTCAGTCTGAGCCTCGATCCAGCACTGAAGGGTCAACACCAAACCATGTTCCTAAGTGCCAGGTCCACACGCTGCTTAAACATCTCCAGGGACAGTGACTCCACCACTGCCTTGGGCAGACCATTCCAATGTTTGAGAATCCTTTCAGTGAAGAAATATTCCCTAACATCCATCCTGAATCTCCCCTGGCACAGCTTGTAACCATTTCCTCTAGTCCTGTCACTTGCCACCAAGGAGAAGAGGCTGCCCCCTCCTTGCTCTAAACCTCCCTTCAGGTAGCTGTAGAGAGTGATGAGGTCTCCTCTCAGCCTCCCCTACTCCAGGCTGAACAAACCCAGCTCCCTCAGAAGGAAGGCAGCAAGCTTTTCCAAAGCCAGACTTCCCAGGATAGAGGTCACAACCTCTTGGGACTTTCCTGACTAGCACTGCCATCAATCCAGGGCTGGTGTCTTATAGCTGAGGAGCACCTTGAGATCAGTAATAGATTAACAGAATCACACAGAATCACAGAAACATCCAGGTTGGAAAAGCCCCTCAGGCTCCAACCTATAACCCTATTCTGCAAGATTCACTTTAAACCATATCCTAGAGCACCACATCCAAACAACCCTTCAACGCATCCAGGGTGGGTGACTCCACCACCTGCCTGGGCAGCTCATTCCAGTGCCTGACCACTCTCTCCATGAAAAACTGTTTCTCCTGTGGTGCTGCTGCCCTTGTGCTCACCAGCAGGGTGGAGGGTGGCTTGTCCCTCATTTTGTGACTAACTCCTGTCTGTGCTGTGCTAGGGGTGAGCCTGCTGGTGCCCCACGGAGCCATCCCTCAGGGGAAGTTCTACGAGATGTACCTAGTCCTCAACAAGGCAGAGAACGCCCTGTAAGTCACCCCACTGCTACCCAAGCTTCTGCTCTTCGTGGTGGCCATGAGGCTTTCTTTGTAACCAGTGTGCCCTCTCCCCTCCCCAGCCTGCCCTCCGAGGGCACGCAGACGGTGCTGAGCCCAGCGGTGACCTGCGGACCCACCGGCTTGCTCCTGTGCCGCCCTGTGGTCCTGACCATTCCTCACTGTGCCGATGTTGGCTCCTCAGATTGGATTTACCAGCTGAAAACACAGTCCCACCAGGGAAACTGGGAGGTAAGGTGGGAACCCAACCCCTGCAGCTGCAGAAGACCATGAGCAGTGTGGGTTGCAGCCCCCTGGATGGCGGGCTGACCCTCAATCTTGACTGCCTGTAGGAAGTTGTGACCTTGGATGAGGAGACCCTCAACACTCCCTGCTACTGCCAGTTGGAAGCCAAGTCCTGCCACATTTTACTAGACCAACTTGGCACCTATGTCTTCGTGGGAGAGTCCTACTCCAGGTCAGCCATCAAGAGGCTCCAGCTGGCAATCTTTGCACCCACCATTTGCACCTCCCTGGAGTACAACCTCAAAGTCTACTGCCTGGAGGACACACCAGATGCTCTGAAGGTAACATCACCTTGTAATACTGGCATGGGCTGCCCCTGCTTCCCAAACCTGCGTGTGCTGGCAGTGAGATGCTCCCCGGTGCCTCTCAGGATGTCTTGGCCCAAGGGAGAAGACAACCTGATGCAACTGCCTGCAAAGTGACCACAGTGAAATAATAGACATGTTTACTGCTTTCCCTATCCTTCCTTACCCTCTCTGATGGGAACAATGAAGGTGTTGCTCAGCTCTCCTACTGGGTTCCCTTTCTGCATACCTTTCATGAGAGGTTTTGCTGATGCTGAGTGGGTTTTCTCATGTCATCACATAATCCCAGCATGTTGGGGGCTGGAAGAGATCTCCAGAGATCATCTAGTTCAACCCCCTGCTAAAGTAGGGTCACCCACAGCAGATTTAGGTGTTCAGAATACATGTACGTGGCACTATGTGACATGGTTTAATGTCCATGATGGTGTTAGATCAATGGTTGAACTCAAGGATCTTAGAGGTCTTTTCCAACCCAAACAATTCTGTGATTCTGTGTCCAGGCAGGTTTGGAATCTCTCTGGAGAAGGAGTATCTGGACAGCCTGGTCCAGTGCTCCACCACTCTCTAAATAATGAGGTTTTTCATCATGATAGAAAAAGCAAACCCAGAACTCTGCCACTTGCTGCTGTGATGTGTCTTGGTTTTCTATGGAATATGTCAGTCCTCCATGGAGACTTCTCTCCCCTCCTTGGCAGAGTTTTGTGGCATAGATACCAAGTGCAGCATGGGAAGCTGGAGCTGTGATGCTTTGGCTGCTTGGACCACCAGTGTGGTGGCTGATGGACTCTTAGTGACTTGTTCTGTACTGTCAGGGTTTCTGCAGTGCCTCTAGGTGGGGATGGAGAACATGACTCTGCCTCCTTGATTGTATTTTCCTCCTAAGAGCTGCTGATGTAACTGCTGCTGTGAGCTGCTAAGATGATGTTAAAGAGCGATTGGGTGACCTTTGTGTTGGGCCTTTGCATTGTCTGTGGCATACAGAGGCATATGTGGATGCTCATCTCTTATAAAATTCACAGAATGGTGGGGGTTGGAAGTGACCTCTGGAGATCATCTAGTCCAATCCCCTGCTAAAGCAGAGTCACCCCCAGCAGGCTGCCCAGAATCACAGTGTCACAATGTGATTTGGAATCTCTCCAGAAAAGGAGACCCCACAACCTCTCTGGGCAGCCTGCTGCAGGGCTCCAGCACACTCGCACCAAACAAGTTTTTCTCCATGTTCAAATGAAACCTCCTGAGTACCAGTTTGTGCCCATTGTTGCCCCTTGTCCTGTTGCTGGGCACCGCCAAAAGGAGTTTGGCATAGGTGGGGATGGCATGTGAGATGAGTTGAGTCTTGGAGGGCAACTGGCAAGGCAGCAAAGGGTGTTTTCCTCAGGAAACCTCCCTGTGGGCTGGTTGCTGGTGCTGGCTCCTCTTAGCAGGAACATGCCTGGCTTTGGATATGGAGTGGGGAGAGAGGCAGCCACTGCTCTTCTCCTGGGTTTCACACTGCCTGTCCTGCTGCCCACAGGAGGTGCTGGAGCTGGAGCGGACACTGGGTGGCTACCTGCTGGAGGAGCCCAAGCCCCTGCCCTTCAAGGACAGCTACCACAACCTGCGTCTCTCCATCCATGACATCCCTCATGCGCTATGGAGGAGCAAGCTGCTGGCCAAGTACCAGGTGAGGGGCTGAGGCAGGAGCAGCTGGTATCCCAGACTGGGGACACCATCTTCAGCCAGGCACCAGAGAGTTGTGAGCAGCCTGGTCTTAGCTCCACAGCTGTCACCCAAAGGGATGGAGAAGGAAGGGGAATCAGTTCTCTGATCTTCCCTGGTGGGATGTGGTCTGTGAGGTCTCTCTGTCTCATCTCTCATCCCCATGGGGTGGTTGGAGGAGCTGGGGTCTCCCGAGGGAACTACTGGAGCCTTTGCTGAGCCCACGCTTTGACCTGCAGGAAATCCCCTTCTATCACATCTGGAGCGGCAGCCAGCGAGCCCTGCACTGCACCTTCACGTTAGAGAGGTACAGCCAGGCCTCCACCGAGCTCACCTGTAAGATCTGCGTCCGGCAGGTGGAAGGGGAAGGGCAGATCTTCCAGCTCCACATCACGTTGGGAGAGGTGAGTGGTGGGGAGGTGGGGGGACAGCAAGAGGCCACACCTGGGATGCACTCTGTGCTGTAACACCTCGCTCCGTTCTTCTCCTTGCAGCACACCAGCACCTTCGACACCCTTCGCTCTCACCACAGCGGTGGCACCGCCACCACCACCCAGGTGGGACCCTATGCCTTCAAAATCCCCCTCTCCATCCGACAGAAGATCTGCAACAGCCTGGATGCCCCCAATTCCAGAGGAAACGACTGGAGGCTTCTTGCCCAGAAGCTTTCCATGGACCGGTGAGTCTGCTCATCCTTTGCTTTCCCCTTCTGTGTCCTGGGTGGGGAGGAGGAGCTTCACTCTGCTCCCTGCTTACTGCAGGCATCCAGCTATATAGGTCCACCTTTAAATCACAAAATCATAGAATGGCTTAGGTGGGAAGGGGCCTTAGAGACAATCTACCCAAACCTCCCTGCCCTGGACAGGGATGCCTCTCAACTAGACTTGGCTGCTTAAGGCCTCATCCAGCCTGGCCTTGAACACCCCCAGAGAGAAGGCATCCACAGCCTCCCTGGGTAACCTATTCCAGAGTCTCACAACTCTCATACTGAAGAACTTCTTCCTAAGATCCAGTCTAAAACTACTCTCCCTCAGCTTAAAACCATTCACCCTTATCTTGCCACTAGACAACCTCATGAAAAGTCCCTCTGCAGCCTTCCTCTGGGATCCCTTAAGGTACTGGAAGGCAGCTAGGAGGTCCAACCCCAGAGTCTTCTCTTCTCTAGGCTGAACAACCCCAGCTTCCTCAGCCTATCCTCATAGCAGAAGTGTTCCAGCCCTGTAATGCTGAGAAACATGGTTTGGTAGTGACTTGGTGGTTGGACTTGATGGGAAAAGACCTTTCAGGTCATCAAAACAATTGTAGGACAAAAATGGGTCTGTGGAGACCATATCTATATGGTCTATATCTATGCATCATCTATATCTATGCATCCATCCGTGCCACAGTCCTGGGTCTCTGGTCACCTTGAACTGACCCTTATGTATCTGGGACCATGCTTGTGCTTGCTTCTGCCTGGGTTCACCTTCGAGGACTGAAGGAGGGGAGGGTAATTCCAACAAAACAAAGCTTACCTTGCTTCTGCATGAATGCCAGCTCTGTACAAAAGTTGAAGACAATATCTGGAGGGCTTTAGCGTTTCTGTTATGGCATTTCCATCAGGGTTCATCTTGCAGACAGATTTGCTGCTCCAGCATCCTTCCTCCTTGGGGGCTGGACTAGATGACCTTTGGAGGCTCCCTCCAACTCAGATCATTCCATGAATATTTCCATCCCCAAAGGACACTGCACCAACGTGGACCTCCTCTCTGTTTCTCTTTTGTAGGTATCTGAATTACTTTGCCACCAAAGCCAGCCCCACCGGGGTGCTTCTGGACTTATGGGAAGCCAAGCACCAAGACGATGGCGATCTCAACACCTTGGCCAGTGCCTTAGAAGAGATGGGCAAGAGTGAGATGCTGGTGGTCATGGCCACAGAGGGAGACTGCTGATGATGCTCCTCACAAGCAGGAGGACAAAACCTGGGGGACAAGGGTGGGAGACCCTTCCCTGATGGCTGCAGAGAGGGCACATCCAGCCCCAGGCAATGGCTGAGCAAGGAAGGGCCGAGGGCAGCGCTTCTCCCTCCCTCACTGCATCACTGTCAGCCTTAGAGACCCATCCTCAGCGTTTACAAGCAATTCAAGTATTACACAGCATTCCTCTTCCTCCTCCTCCTCCTCCTTCTCATGGTGTGGGGAGGAATTAGGGCTTCTTGAGTTGGGACAGGGGCTTTCCTTCTCCTCCTTCATTTGGGTTCAACTCTTCCTCCTCCTCCTTCACCTCCTTTTTTCTCTTCTAATAGCATTTCTACATTGAAGAGATGAGTACAATCCAGACGAAGGCTTCTGTCAAGAGCTTCAAGACAGCTCAGCAAGGCAAATAAGAAAGACAGAAAAAAAAAAAAGAAAAGAGAAAAAAAAAACAACCACAAAACAAAACCAAGAAGAGTTTCTTAGGAAACGCAAATAATTTATTATCCAGATCTATGGATGAGTCCTTTTTACAAAAAAAAAAAAAAAAAAAAAAAAAAAAAAAAAGGTCAGATTTAATAAACCTTTTTCTTTGTGTGTGTGTGTGTGAGCAAGAGAGTTGCTGTGGTCAAGGTGGTGGCAAGAGAAAAGAGATTGATGTGGACACCCTTTTGTAGGAAGAAGAGTGTGGAGCAAAATGTGTTTACATGTCCTGGGATCTCCTGGGGAGTCTTGTAGGGTGAAGTGCCTCTACATCCCTCTGCTTCAGGGCCACCTCAGACCCTCCCCATGAGTTTTGTTTTGGTATTTTTTCCTTGCAAAGTCCCTCTTTCCCAGCAGCAGTGCCCAGTGGAGTGAGGAATCCCTCTCTGCCTGCAA
The DNA here is from genome assembly GCA_013396675.1 of Eubucco bourcierii. Classification (NCBI taxonomy): domain Eukaryota; kingdom Metazoa; phylum Chordata; class Aves; order Piciformes; family Ramphastidae; genus Eubucco; species Eubucco bourcierii. Next base: position 51,658 of record VWZE01002669.1, on the reverse strand, counting down.
AGAGGGATGTAGGGATTGTGGTGGGAAGCATGTCTAGATAAGGGTATTTTTAATGAATTCTCCCCTGGAATCATCTGGAGGAGCTTTTTAGGATGAGTGCGCCTTCATTCATCACATCACTTCAGTACAAACCAAAGATTTCACTCCTGCACCAACCCCCTGACCCACTGGGCAAAGCTGGGGGGGAGGGGGTGTTTTAAACCCACAGTGAGCACACCAAGCCAGGGTTCAGGGGTCAGAAGGGAGGAGATGAGCAGCTTATGGAAGGGTCTGGAGTGAGCAAAGCATTGGCAGATCAGGGTGCAGCCCCTTGCAAACTATGTTGGTCTCAGAGCTGTGTGCTCCTGCCCTGTTTTTGACGCAGTATTTCAGTAAAGAGTGGGGAAGACCTCAGTAGCTACAAGCTGAAAGCCAGGCTGAGCATTTCCACGTGAGGGATGGCATCTTCTGGTGATAGGGTTTTCATCCTCCTTTATTCTCCCCCCACCCCCGTAGCAGACTTTTACTAAGGATGGAGAAGTTGTGGGATGAATGGAAAGTGATCAAGGGGTAGGTCTCTCACAAGGATATGGTGTCTCAATGAAGGTAAAGATATAGTCTACCTGCAGGCAGATAATAGTTACTCAGCGAGTGCTACACCTTCAGGATTTGTCTGGTATTTATAACAAAAAAATAATAGGGCAGGGATGGTAAGCTCAGGATTAGGTTTAGATCATGAGGAGGCTGTGGATCCTCCATCAGTGCAAGTGTTAAGAGCAGGCTCAGAGCAGGTCCTGCTTTGGGCTGCGATGCCCTGGCCTGGCACCATGGGGCGATGCTGGGAAGCAGAGCAAACTCAGGGAGCCCTGCCATGAGCGAGAGCATTGCCTTCGCCAGGCGGCTCAGGGGAGCTGACTTCAGTATTGCATGGGCACAGATGTGAGTCCTCCTCTTGGCAGCTCTTGAAGCAGTGGCTGAACGTGTGGAACTGCTCCCTGCTGTGTCTTGGGCTCTCTGGGCTGGGTCTTCAGGGCTGTGGGATCTTCTTCATGTGGGTGGGAAGACTTCTGCTGGGTCAGCTCCTGTGTCACATAGGGTTTCATCCATCCCTTAGGCTGTGTTTGAGCATACAATTGCTGAGCCCTGCCTCTAAGCTGAGAGGGGGATCAAGCATGTTTAGAATCAAATGAGGAACTGATAGATCAAAGTGGCTGCTGGTGGTTTATAGGGCTCCTTTCTCAGCACTGCTGTGCTCTGTGAGATGGGATCCTCTTCTTTCAGGTCTCATCTGAATCTTTCATTCTCGCTGTCTGGCTCATGGACCACTGCAGTGGCAGACACGCAGGTCCATCTGCCCGTCCGTCCCACCTTGGGCTGCCCCCATCCGTCCACATTTTGTCTTCCCCTTCCTTTCAGTGGGCAGCAGCTGTCTGTATCCACCCAGGTGTTTAGGGGGGTGGTGGTCTCCCCATGTTTTAGACCTGCAGGACAGTGGGGAGGTCTCCTGAGTGCCTGCATCCATCTCCCATGGGTGCCAGCTCCTGGGAGCCCTCCACGCCTCCCTCTATGACTGGAGGTTCCTCCAGCCAGGAGTTTTGGCAAAGGCAAGCCCATGGTCTGTGTCATGCTGGCAGTGTCCCCATCTCTTGCTCAGCAATCTGTTTCCATATTTATATGTCCAGGGGATGGGCCTGGTGGCATCCTCTAAAACCCCATCTGTTTATTCTGTAAACTAAAGAACTGTAAATAAAGTTTAGCATTCCTATTGTAACAAATTAATTTTTATGCAATAAATTATATTTCCTAGTCTAATAAAAAAAACCCCAAACAAAACAACAATGACAAAGATACAATCTGTTCACTCCTCTCATGTTCATTACTCACTGGTTCCTGATGGCTTTAGCATCTGGGGGAGGGGGGGAAATTTGGCTACAGCTCCAGTAACAGTGTTGGGGATTGCCGTGAGCATTCCCTCCAGCCTGTTTTTGGGTTGAATGCCAAAGGTGTGCCAGTGCCAGCAACTGGAGGAGGTGGTTGTGAGAATCCCTGATGGAGATAAGCTGTAGAGATTGATTGATTGATTGATAGTATGAATTTGGACTCACGTGGGTGATTACAAGGCAGGGGACTGGTGTCACAACGGTGTCTCATGGCCTAAGCCACCATCTCAAGCAGTTAATTTCCTCCTCTGAGGGATTTCTACCAGCCCTGCAGGAAGCAGTGCCCCTTCCAGCAAGGACAGGGAGATGGGTGTCTAATTTGTGAGTGAGGGACAGAGCACAGAGATGCAATCCTCAACTGGAATCCCCATCCTCCATGTTCCACCTCACTCTTCTATTTCCTTTGCTTTGACCCCATCCTTTGCTTTGGGACCACCTCCACCACACTGTTTGCCTGCTTCGGTGTCATTACTCTGGCTCTGACCAAGGCAGTGAAGCCAGCAGGATTTGCAGGATGAGATGAAGTCCCAGAGAAAGGTAAGGGTCCCACAGATACTTGAGAGTCCTGCTGCCTCTACCTGGGCCACTTGTGTCTTGCCCTGCTCATGTGGACAAGGTACCACCAGGAGATGGCAACGTTGTCCCTGCTCTGGGCAGGTGTTGAAGATTCTGCTGCCAGTGAAAGAAATGGGGAGAAAATTGCTGCCCTGTGACCTTAACCACGCAAAAAATGCAAAACTCTCCCAAGCTGGGCTTTCTAGCCCCAGATATGATGCTGAGGAAGACACCTCAGAAGTGCTAACCTTTGCAACATAGTTGTTTAAACTCAGTCCCTCAAGTTGCTTTCACTGGCCATTTTTTGCACTAATTCATCTTGGAACAGTTTGCTCAGAGAGGTAGTAGAAGTCCCATCCCTGGAACCATTCCAGGTCAGGTTGTATGGAGCTCTGAGCAACCTGCTTTAGCTGAAGATGTCCCTGCTTAATGCAGGGGGTTGAACTAGATGACCTTTAAAAGCCCCTTCTAACCCTAGCCTTCCAGGATCTGAAGGGGGCCTACAGGAAGGCTGGGGAGGGACTATTGACAAGGTCTTGTAATGACAGGACAAGGGGCAATGGGTTTAAACTGGCAGAGGAAAGATTTAGACTGGATGTTAGGAGGAAGTTGTTTGTAGTGAGGGTGGTGAGACACTGGCACAGGCTGCCCAGGGAGATTGTGGCTGCTCCCTCCCAGGAGGTGTTGAAGGCCAGGTTGGAGGAGGCCTTGAGTGAGCTGTACTAGTGGGAGGTGTCCCTGCCTATGGCAGGGGGTTGGAACTAGATGATCCTTGAGGTCCCTTCCAACCTTACCATTCCATGATCTTTCCAAGGGCCCAAATCTGTGGATAGCTTTGACCAAATGATGCCTGGTGTTACTTGAGATGTTCTCTTGTTGAAATCTCCAGCTCGCTAATTCCTGTTGAAATTAAGCTGCCCCAAATCTTCTCTGCAGTTGATATCTTGCATTCAGACCCCATGGCAGGTTGTAAAATGTCATCATTTAAGCGTGATAGATTTGTTCTGCAGGAGAGAAGACACCTGAGGGGCACCAGAGCCCTCATCAGGGTGTCTTAGCTTTTCCTTCATGCTTACGGAATTTTCTTTGATCCAATCCCACTGGATTTTACTGTGAGTTGCTCTGTAGAGCAGTAAGCTTTATAGGGAGCATCTCCCCTGATCTCCCTAAGTCTTTGTGATCACATTCCAGTCTCTTAACCATCACTTACTGTGCTCTGTTATGCCTCCAGCACAGCCAGACGCCTTTATTCCTTTGGACCAACCATGAAACCCTGCTCCGGCACATCTCACTGTGCTTTCAAACCACCCGAGCTCCACACTGAGCACAGAGGTGTCCCTAAAATCCACCCTAAGCCCATGTTTTGTTATGGGGGGGAGGTCTGTGTTGCAGCAGGTCTCTCGAGTGTGGGTAATGCTGACTGGAGGGGCTGCCAAGGCGCTAGTTAAATGTGGGCTGGCTTTGTTTCCCCTGCTCTGCTGTCACGGTCCCTTGTGCTGATGTGATCTGAGGCTCTTCTCCAGCAGTGGTTTTTTTGACATGATAGACAGCAGCAGACCAGAAATATCAGGCGAATCCCTCTGAGCTGATGGGTTACTGACTCAGACAGGCTGTGCCATCTCCTCAGGTGCTTTCCCAGCCTGGCATGTCAATGCAAATGAAAATCCTGAGTGGAAACCTCTGGAGAGAAACTCATGTGCTCCTCTAAAGCCTTTCCATTTCAGCACATTGCCTGTGGGTTGGTCACTTGTTTGCTTGTTTGTTCACGAGAGATGGGGGGAAAAAAATAGAGTGTGTGTGTGTCTGTGTGTCTGTGTGTCTTGGGCTATTTTGACATCTGAGTGGCCAAGGTCATTTGATCTGCCCTCCTTGAAGGCTCAGAGAGGCTGAAGGAGGCTGGTGGCTGGCCCTGGCTCCCAAGAGCAGACAGCTGCATGTGCTCTGGTGCTGCTGGGAGGTGATGCATCTGAGTCCATCTGCATCTGTCCCAGCAGGAGTTGCACGTGGAAAAAAATCCAGACTAGATCATCTCAGGGCCTTCTGTGAAAACTGGAGACTACCTTGCTTGGGCAAGAAAGGCTGCATACATGTGCAATGGAGGATAAATCAAGAAAGAGCCCCAGGTTGGTGGTTAAGTGGATTAGATACTGGAAATGGGGAAAGCTAAAGGCAAACTGATGACAACAGGAAACCTAAGATGTAAAAGTCGACTGTCAACATAAGTGCAAACACTGGTGAAGTGGACAGGAAAGCTGAGACCCCCACCAGTCCATCATCTGCTGCCCATGTGTGGAGGAGTTAAACCTATCTTTGGAGAAGGAAAAAGGGAAAGAAGAGCGGGGGAAAGGAAGGTGGCTTTTTCCTTCATTGTCTAATAGTGCACTCAAGCATTTGGAGGAAATTGAGGACTTTGGAGCTTTGAGCAACCTGGCCTAGCAAGAGGTGTCTGCCCACGGTGGGGAGCTTGGAACTTGGTGATCTCTAAGGTCTCTTCTAGCCCAAACATTCTGTCATTCCATATCATTAAAACATGTATATATATACTGCAAGTGTGTAGCCTCAAACCAAAAGAGGGTAGGCTTAGATTAGATACAAGAAAGAAGTTCTTCAGTGCCAGGGTGTTGAGACAACCTGGTTTAGTGAAGCCCATGGCAGAGGGGTTGGAACTAGATGATCTTTAAGGTCCTTTCCAACCCAAACTGATTCTGTGCTAAGAGGGCATTGCAGGCAACAAAGTGAGGAAAGGAGGAGCTTGTGCCCTAGTTCGTTCTACAGAAGACGCAGGGGATAGATGGGGAGTCTTTTTAGCAGGGCCTGTTGCAACAGGACAGGGCTGATGAGTTTAAACTAAAAGAGGGAGATTTAGACCAGAGAGAAGGAAGAAACCCTGAGGGTAGTGAGAGACTGCCCCGGGTCGCCCAGAGAGGTGGTAGATGCCTCATTCCAGGAGCCATTTCCGGTCAGATCGGTTGGGGCTCTGAACAACCTGCTCCGGTTGCAGGGACGGTGGATTAGGTGACCTCTAAAGACCCGTTCCCACCCAACCTATTCCATGATCTATGCCTCCCTGCTCCCCAATACCCCTCAGGAGAGCCCATGCGCTTTACTGACCCAACAACCACCGCACGCCCGAGGCCTCCGAGTCGCACCGCCTCTCGCTGAACAGCACCGCCCGCGGGGCCGGGCCGGGGCCGGGGCCACCCCCGACGGGGCGGAGCGGAGCGGGGCGACCGGGACTGAGCCGGCGGGGCCCGGCAGCCCCCCGCCCCGGTAAGTGCCTCTAGGGCAAGGGCAGTAGGGGCGCAGGCGGGGCCGGAGGGATGTAGGGAGGGATGCGCCGACGGCCCCTGCTGAAACGGGAGTAGTATTTCTGCCAAGTGCCCGATTTCCGGCAATTTCCTCCCGCCCCGCTCGACTCTGCCCTGCCCGGCCCGGCCCAGCCCATCCCATCCCATCCCCAGAGGCCTCCGGTCTGGCTTAGCCGCCTGTGGGTGCTGTGCGGTGGTTTGGGAGTCGGCTCGCAGAGCCCGGGGTTGCGGCGGGGGTGCCAGCTCGCCCGGCAGCGGCGGAGGCAGCAGTTGTTGCGGCAGGGTACGAGCTCCTCTCCACAGCCCGGCGGTGTTACCGCAGGTTCCCAGTCGGTTGGCAAAGTCTCGGTGACGTTCTCGTAGTGTACAGGCCGCCGTGCGAAGCCTGCTTCCCCTGCTTTAGTTTATCTTAGCGAGCCTGGCGCTGCTGCCTTGCGGCTTGCTCTGCTAATTGTGCTGGCGTTGTACTGTTACTGGTTTACAGGTTGCTCCGGCGGTCCTGCTGGTGCTATACTGGTTTACAGGTTGCCCTGCGAATTCCGGTGCTGTACTGGTTTACAGGTTGCTCTGCTAACTGTTTGCAGGTTGTTCTGCTAATTCCGGTGGTGGTGTACTGGTTTACAGGTTGCTCTGATACTTGCTTTCAGGTTGCTCTGCCAAGCCTGCAGTTGTACTGGTTTACAGGTTGCTCTGCCAATCCTGCTGGTGTTGTACTGATTTACAGGTTGTTCTGATACTGGTTTACAGGTTGCTCTGCCAAGCCTGCAGCTGTTGTACTTGGTTTACAGGTTGCTCTGCAAGTCTTCCAGGTGCTATACAAGTTTACAACTCTGCAAGTCCTTCAAGTGTTGTAATGATTTACAGGTTGCTCTGCCAATTGTTTGCAGGTTGCTCTGCCAGTTCTGGTGGTGGTGTACTGGTTTACGGGTTGCTCTGCCAAGCCTGCTGGTGCTGTTACTGGTTTACAGATTGCTCTGCAAGTCTTTCAGGTGCTGTACTAGTTTACAACTCTGCAAGTCTTTCAAGTGCTGTAGTGATTTACAGGTTGCTCTGCTAATTCTGGTGATGTTGCACTGGTTTACAGATTGCTCTGCTGGTTGTTTACAAGTTGCTCTGTCAGTTGTGCTGGTGCTGTTACTGGTTTGCAGGTTGCTCTGCCAATCCTTTTGGTGTTGTACTGGTTTGTAGGTTGCTCTGCCAAGGTGGCTGCTGTTGTGTGTGTTTATGGGTTGCTGTACCAAGCCTGATGGTCTTGTACTGGTTTCCAGATTGCTCTGCAAATCCTTCAGGTGCTGTACTGGTTTACAGGTTGCTCTGCCAAGCCTGCTGTTGCTGTACTGGTTTACAGGTTGCTCTGCTGCTTGTTTACAGGTTGCTCTGCCAAACCTGCTGCTGTTGTACTGGTTTACAGGTTGCTCTGGAGGTCTTCCAGGTGTTGTACAAGTTTAAAGCTCTGCAAGTCCTTCAAGTGCTGTAATGATTTACAGGTTGCTCTGCCAATTCTGGTGGTGTTGCACTGGTTTACAGGTTGCTCTGCCAGGCCTGCTGGTGCTGTAGTGGTTTACAGGTTGCTCTGCAATTCCTTTAGGTGCTGTAATGGCTTACAGCTCTGGCAGTTGTGCTGGTGTTGTACTGGTGTACAGATCGCTCTGCACAGCAACTTTAGTTTACAGGCTGTTAATTTTTTTTCCTGGAGCATTGCATGAGTGGAGATTACCTACTTCTACAAGGTCGAGAGGATGGGTTAGTTATTAATTAAAGATAGAAATGTGGGTGGTGCAGCAGCAGAGCCCATCCCTACCATATCTCACAGAAGCATTTAGGTTGGAAAAGACCTTTAAGGTTGTCAAGCCCAACCATCTTAGTCCCTTCTCCCACACTGTTTTGAGGATCCATCCATCCCCGTGCTGAGCTGGTTCAGCTCACTCTTTCTGCCTTTGCTGGGCAATCACAGACCAAGGAAGGAGGGAACGATGCATAAGCAGCTTGCACCCCTCATGTGATGATAACATTTCTGGTGGTCTTTTTTCACAGCTTGCCAGCACAATGCACCCAGCAGATGAGGAGCCGCTGATTGAGGAGCCCTCGGTGAACAGGTACAGCCAGCAGAAGCCCAGGGATCACTTGCATGGGGCCTACGTTATCTTTTTTCTCTTGGGCATCGGGTCCCTGCTGCCCTGGAATTTTTTCATCACAGCAAAGCACTACTGGATGTACAAACTACAAAACTGCTCGGATCAGGCAGGCCCAGCAGGACAGGCAGCATTGGATCTGCGGGTGAGTGCGCTGCTCTCAAGGCTGGGGTAAAACCCAGTTGATTTCCTTCCCAATTTGCTCTTTTTTTCCACTCCACTTCCCCAGAAGGTGAGTGAACATCCCCTGGGGTTTTGCCAGGGGTAGAGCTTTCTTTGGGGAGCACAAATAGTTGGAGGAAAGATGCTTAGAACTAAAAGATGTAGTACTTTGTGGTCCTCAGTGAGAGGACAAGAGGTAATGGTCATAAACTTGAATGTGGGAAGTTCCGTCTAAACACGAGGAGGAACCTATTTTTTCTGAGGGTGGCAGAGCACTGGGACAGGCTGCCCAGAGAGATGGTGGAGTTTCTGTCCCTGGAGTAATTCAGAACTTACCTGGACACCATCCTTTGTGATCTGATTTAGGTGATCCTGCTCTGGCAGCAGGGAGTTGGCCTCAACGATATTCAGTGGTCCTTTCCAACCTACCGTTCCATGATTCTGTATGCTAGGGCTTTAAAAAATTGATTTAACCTGCCCCATGATCAAGGCTGCCTTTCAAGGACAATTTCTGCAGCAGAAGGTAAAAATTTTTGTGGTTTGTTTGTCCTTCATGCTTGGTGAGTTCCCCCCCAAGGCCTGCAGAGCTCTGTGCTTTCCCAGCTTGTCTCAGCTGGGCTGGGAGATAAATTGCCCTGAACTTCTGGCTCTGTGATGAGGCATCAAACAGGTTTTAGGCATTTTCTCCCTTCCAGTGGTGCAGCACATTGTTCAGAGGCAGCAGCAGGGCTCTGCAGGAGCACCAACAGTCTCAAACTCCCCTCCCCAGATGCTTTACTGCTTTTTCCTTCAAGACCTGGCAACTGTGACTGGAATATTTCCTTGCGGCGATAAACATCTGGCTTTTGGCATATGGGATGAGGAGCTTGTCACGGAGCGATTGATGAGCTGGCCTTGGGGTGGCAAGCTTGATGGCCTCTCTTTTTCTCTCTCTAAAAACCTTCTCTTGCTCCTCCTGCCACTGCAGGATTATTTCCTTGTATGAGGTTGTGCCCCATCCTCCCACTCTGTTGCCAAGCTTGTTCCTGTGGTTTGAGCACATTTCATTGTTACACAAAGAGGGAACCAAGCGTGACACCCAGATTTTCTCTGTGACTTCTCTCCCCAGTGTGGCTGGTTTAATATTAAATAAGGGGCAAAGGTGTTCTGCCATCACCTGCCATGGTGCTCTCCCACACTGCCTCCATCCCACCCATTTGTTGTGGCTTCGATGTCCTGCTTATCCAAGGCAGTGTTAGAAAAAGCTGGTTTCTAGGCAGAGCTGGTGTCTTCTAGATTTTTTTTATTTCACTGGTTGAAAGTAACCTGTATTCTCTGTTGTAGTTAGGTCAACCTAGTGTAAGTTTTAGCATAAGAGGAAATAGCCCCGAGCCTATGACCTCTTTATCTGTATCTGGACTCACAAAGTAGAGCCCAAAGATTCTCTTAAGTGTTGGTGGAGCTCACAGGAGCAGGACAAAGGTTGAAAGGCAGACAGGACACAGGCATCTCTGGGGTCCCATGAGGCACACAGGAAACCCCACTTAACCCAGACATTTCCAATACATCACTACAGCATCACTTCACAGCTGTAAGTGCAGCTCCATGGGCTGGCTGCTTCTCTAGATGAAGCAGGGCAAGAGGTTTAAAGCTCCAGCAGAGTTGTTGGCTGGTCCTGCCCATCCCACACATACATCTTCCAGTACCTGAAGGGAGCAACAGGAAAGCTGAAGAGATGCTTTTTATAAGGACCTGTGGCAATAGGAGGAGGGGCAAGTTTTAAACTAGAGCAGGGCAGATTTAGATTGGGCTCTTCAGCCTGGGGAAGAGAAGGCTTCCAGGAGACCTTAGAGTAGCCTTTCAGTATCTGAAGGGGGCCTACAGGAAGGCTGGGGAGGGACTGTTGACAAGGTCTTGCAATGACAGGACAAGGGGCAATGGGTTTAAACTAGCAGAGAGGAGATTTAGACTGGATGTTAGGAGGAAGTTGTAGTGAGGGTGGTGAGACACTGGCACAGGTTGCCCAGGGAGGTTGTGGCTGCTCCCTCCCTGGAGGAGTTCAAGGCCAGGTTGGATGAGGCCTTGAGTGAGCTGTACTAGTGGGAGGTGTCCCTGCCTAAGGCAGGGGGTTGGACCTAGATGATCCTTGAGGTCCCTTCCAACCTTACCATTCTATGACTAGGAAAATGCTCCGTACTGTGAGGCTGGTGGAACGCTGGAGCAGGTTGCCCAGAGAAGTTGTGGAGGCTTCATCCCTGGAAATGCTTAAGACCAGGTTGGATTGGGCTTTGAGCAACCTGTTGTAGTGTGAGATGTCCCTGCCCATGGCAGAAGAGTTGGAACTGGATGATCTTTAAGGTCCCTTACAACTCAAGCCATTTTTTTTCTATGAAATTGCGCCAGGAGAGGTTTAGGTTGGATATGAGAAGAAACATCTTCACCAAAAAGATTGGTTCTCAAAGATTGGAACAGGGAGGTGGTTGGTTCATCATCTCTGCAGTTCTTTAAAAGGCTGAGAGATGTGGTGCTGGGGGACATGGTTTAGCACCAGACTCAGTAGAGAATGATTTGACTCGATGATCTTAGAGTTTTTTTCCAACTAAAACAAGTCTATGATGAAAAGTAAACCAGCTGGCCCCATTTCTGCCCAGGACAAACCATGATGCTGCAGCAGCAGGACTTAACCTGCAAACAGAGCTTGGCTCTGGAGAGATGCCCTTGTGACTGGCAGCTTACTTTTGGCTCCATCCTGCTCGCTGCAGCTAATTTCATGCCCTGTGCTCCAGGTAACGCTCTGGTGCCTTCAGCCACCAGCATGGGCCTGGATTGTTTCTCTAGCCCAGCAGGAGCCCAGTTGCTGAGTCCAGGCTGAAGAAGAATAAAAACTGCTTTGCAAACACATCTTGGTGATGCTGGTGACTAATTTGCCACCGCTATGCTTTGTTCTTGTTTGGGTTTGTTTTCTTAAGGTAGCAAAAGCATGGTGTGCATCACAGCAGCATGTTTGAAGTAGTTAATAGGGGGTCAAACACCTCCATTCTGGCTTGGTGGCTGAGGAGTGACACCTTCCCAGTGAGAGGGGGAGGTGAGAGGAAGGTGGCTTTGAGGTTTATTATTATTCATTATTAGTCAGGAAAGGAGTGAGTGTCTTTCCGTACTTGCATTTCTCCTCTAAAGCTGGCAGAGACAGGGAGCTTGGCCCTTGGGAGCAAGGGAGGAGGTCAGCTGGCTGATGGGGAGGGCTCAGCAGAAAGGATGAAGGACTAGGATGAAGGACAATGACTTCAAACTTGAGAAAGGCAGATTTGGACTGGATGTTAGAAAAAAAATTCTTTAGAGTGAGGATGGTGAGACACTGAAACAGGTTATCCAGGGAGTCTGTGGATGCTCCCTCCCTGGAAGTACTCATAGCCAAACTGGATGAGACCTTGAGCATCCTGCTCTAGTGAAAGGTGTCTCTGCCTGAGGAAGTGAGGGTAGAACTATATGATCTTTAAAACCCCTTGTAACCCAAACCATTCTAGGATCAAGTGTATCTTGTGTGGCTAAAAATGTGCTCTGAAAGCATGTCTGTGGTGGGAGGGAGAAGAGGACTTGCCATCTGAGCTGGATTAACACCTAACACCCAGCTCTTTCCTCATTGCTGATGTGAGCACAACCACTGGGAATGAATAAACCTTCCTCTAGGGTGCTTGAAATGCAGCATCTCTACTGGGTTACTTCAGGTGCACTTCTTGATGGGAAGAGTTATAATGTGGGGTGGTTTTGGTTTGGGTTTGTCTTGGGTTATTTCCTCCCCGAAAGAAAAGGAAAATTAACTTTGAAGCTTATTAAATATCCTCAGGCTGATAAGGAGGTTGGTAAATAAGTTTTAGTTTTAGCAGCAGGCTTTGCATTTTGCTTTTGTCTTTTTTTCCCCCCACTCCTTTAATTCATCACATGGCTGTAGAGCTTTGAGCCTCCTGCTTCGCCAAGCTGATGCTCTAAGTGCAGATGTTTACGTCTCTGTCTGGATGAATCCTCCAGGAGTCATTGTTAGGTTTCCTGTTGCTTACAATAAAGCTACTGATAGGGAAGAATAAATGAAGGTGCTTGTAAAATGATTATCAGCTGCCCAAAACCCACCCTGTACGGTGCAGAGAAGGTCCACCAAGTGCTTTCTCACACTCAGATGCACCATGGCCCTGTCTCTGTGGCTAGGTAACTGCAGAAAATGAGAACCCATCACCACGGGGGTGGATATGTAAGTCATCCCTTTCCTGAGCATTGCCCTACCTGTTGGCTGAGGTGGAAGAAGTAAGGAACTGAGCAGCTCAAGGGGAGGAGATGGAGCAGAGATGCTTTAACAGTGTCATACATAAAATGGATTGAAAATGTAAGCATTTGGCTGTAATCTTGCCAAAGATATCTCCAGCTCTCCACCATGTGTGGTTGCTGCTTCCTGCCTGCCCCAGCCTACCCTCTGCACAAGGTGGGCTGATGAGTATTGACTGATGCTGCAGCTGACTGGCTTGGATGATCTGCAAGTCCCCAGGGTAAATCTGCATTGACTTCTCAATGTAGTTTCTCAATGAGGTTCATGCACACAAAGAGAGGAAGGGGAAATAATGTCCCTGTGTCCCCACTCAGGCTGCTTTTGCTAGAGCATGCTCTGGGTGTAGAGGGATCACAGAGTGTTAGGGGTTGGAAGGGACCTCCAGACATCACTTAGTCCAACCCCCCCTGCCAGAGCAGAATCACCTAGGGCAGGCTGCACAGGAACACATCCAGGTGGGATTTGAATGTCTGCAGAGAAGGAGGCTCCAGAGTCACTCTGGGCAGCCTGCTCCAGGGCTCCATCACCCTCACAGTGAGAAAATTCCTCCTTGTGTTGAGGTAAAAACCTCCTGTGTTCCAGCTTGTGCCTGTTGTTCCTTGTCCTATCACTGGGCACCACTGAAAAGAGGTGCAGAAGTCTGCTGGCTCTCACTGGCTTTTGAGGCAGTTAAGAGAATGACATTACTGCTTTGGAATCCTGATATGTAAAAAGCAGCCCTCATGGGGCTCAGGTAGGAGAAAACATTCAAGGGGTTTGTCCAAGATGCTGGAGCCAACAGACAGAATTCAATCTTATCAGTGCTTATCAATGTCTAAAGGATGGGAGTCAAGAGGACCCCAGACTCTTCAGTGGTGCTTGGCAACAGGCACAAACTGACACCCAGGAGGTTCCATCTGAATAGGGGGAGAAGCTTCTTTGGTGTGAGGATGCTGGAGCCCTGGAGCAGGCTTCCCAGAGAGGCTGTGAATCTCCTTCTCTGAGAGAGATTCCAAACCCACCTGGACATTGTGGCCATGAGTGAGCTGCTGTGGGTGACCCTTCTTTAGCGGGGGTGTTAGACTAGAAGGTCTTCAGAGGTCCCTTCCTGCTCCCACCATTCTGTGTAGTTCTGTGATCTCCTCCATGGAGCCAGCACAGCAGTGAGGCAGGTATTTCCTTCACCATTTCTACTTCTGACTTTAGATCCCTAATTTCCTGAAACATCCCAGGGCAGCTGCAGGATGCAAAAGGTCCATTTCAATTGTCTGTTGTCCTGAGCAGCTGTCCAAGATATTCCACAATGCAATGAGATGGACACCTCCAGCATAACTCCCCATGCATGCTGTGTTTATGACCTGAAATCCCTGTGGTGCTCCCTTAGTTAACTTCTGTGATTTGTTCTTTTGTTATTCCTGGCAGGACATTTTTGAGAGCTACATCTCCATTGCTTCAACTAAGATTAGTTCTTTTGTTTTTCCTGGCAGGATTTTTTTGAGAGCTACATCTCCATTGCTTCGACTGTGCCCTCTGTGCTGTGCCTGATTGGAAACTTCTTGCTTGTCAACAAGTGAGTGCTGCTCCCTTCCCAAGTCTCTTAGCTGTGGATCTCCCTGGCTTTGCCCATGTTGCTTCTTCCTTTCTCTGGCTTCACCCCTGGCTCCCAGCTCACCCTCTCCTTCCCTTTGGCAGAGGCACAGAGGGTATTGTGAACAGAATATGGCCAAAACCCTCTCATCTGTCCCTGCCTGAATCACAGCTGGTTGAAATGAAGCATTATACCTAGTGTCAGGTGATAGGAGGAGAGGGAATGACCTGAAATTGTGCCAGGGGACCAAACTCATAAATTTCAACAAGGCCAAGTGTAAGGTCCTCCACCTGGGTAGGCACAATCCCAAGAACAACTCCAGGCTGGGTGGGGAATGGCTGAGAGCAACCCTGAGGAAAAAGACCTGGGAGTCTGGGGTGATGAAAAGCTCAACATGAGCCTGCAGTGTGAGTGCAGCCCAGACAGCAGCTGAGTGCTGGACTGCAGCAAGAGCAGTGTGGGCAGCAGGGCAAGGGAGGGGATTCTACCCCTTTACTCCGCTCTCCTCAGACCCCACCTGGAGTCCTGTGTGCAGTTCTGGAGCCCCCAGCACAGGAAGGACATGGAACTGTTGGAGCAGGTCCAGAGGAGGACCACAAAGATGCTCAGAGGACTGCAGCAGCTCTGCTGTGAGGACAGGCTGAGAGAGTTGGAGCTCTGCAGCCTGGAGAAGAGAAGGCTTCCAGGAGACCTTAGAGTAGCCTTCCAGTATCTGAAAGGGGACTGGGGAGAGACTATTGACAAGGTCTTGTAATGACAGCATGAGGGGCAATGGGTTTCAACTGGCAGAGGGGAGATTGAAACTGGATGTTAGGAGGAAGTTGTTTGGAGTGAGGGTGGTGAGACACTGGCACAGGTTGCCCAGGGAGGTTGTGGCTGCTCCCGCCCTGGAGGTGTTCAAAGCCAGGTTGCATGAGCCCTTGAGTGAGCTGTACTAGTGGGAGGTGTCCCTGCCTGTGGCAGGGGTTTGGAACTAGATGATCTTTGAGGTCCCTTCCAACCTTACCATTCTATGATTCGGAAACACTTCTATACTGAGAGAATGGTCAGCCTTTGAATCAGGCTACCCAGGGAGGTGGTGGAGTCACCAATATACTGGAGGTGTTCCATAAATGTGTGGACACTGCACCTGGGGACATGGGTTAATGGCCATGGTGGTCTTAGGTCAACAGTTGGACTCTATGATCTTAAAGATCTCTTCAACCTGGAACAACTCTATGATTCTAAGGAGCACTCTGCTCCCCACCAACAGCACTTGTGCCTCAAGCTGGCTTGAGTTGCACTACTTGTTTCCTCATCCTCTTAATACTACCACTAGTGGACTGGGTGGACTCATCCAGGCAGGAGTAACACCTTGCTCCTGTCCTACCAGTTGCTGACCTGGGTTAAGAACTGGTCCAATATGTGGCTCATTGACTTAAATCTGAGGGAGCCACCTCCCCTCATTTGTCCCTTTCCTTATCCCAGATCAAACTCCTGCACTTCTCCTTTGGAGACAGACTGAAAGAGTTAGGGTTACACAGTCTGGAGAAGAGAAGGCTCCTTGGAGACCTTATTGTGGCCTTCCAGTATCTGAAGAGGGCCTACAGGAAAGCTGGGGAGGGACCTTTTAGGATATCAGGGGGAAATGGAGCCAAACTAGAGGTGGGTAGATTCAGATTGGATATTAGGAAGAAGCTCTTCACCATGAGGATGGTGAGACCATGGGACAGATTGCCCAGGGAGGTGGTGGAATCCTCATCCCTAGAGGTGTTTATGACCAGGCTGGATGTGGCTCTCAGCAACCTGATCTAATGTGAGGTGTCCCTGCCCATGGCAAGGGGGTTGGAACTGGATGCTCTTTGAGGTCACTTCCAACCCTGACAATTCTGTGATCCTGTATGTTTGTGAGTGAAGTGGAACGTGTTGGGGAGCTTCATCTCTAGCTCTCAGCTGCTGGTTGGGCTCCCTGCCTCTTGTCCACTCCCACTGCTCCAGGCCAGCCCATCCAGGCTTCTGGTTGAGTAATAAGCAACCTTCATATCCAAGCAACTGATTGCCTCGTAGTGGCATGCCTGGCATTGCTTTCACCCAGCCTACCATGTTTTCCAGACAGGCTTTGTCACTGCCGCTGTGCTTTGCTCCAGGAATGGGGATAACTCCCAGTTGCTGGGAGAAATCATAGAATCATGGAGTCATTTTTGATTGGAAAAGACCTCCAAGGTCATTGAGTCCAACTGACTAGCGCTACCAGGTCACCACTAAACCACATTCCTTAGCATCACATCTGCATGGCTTTTAAGTCTCTCCACAGACGAGGACTCCACCACTTCCCCAGGGCAGCCCGGTCCAGGCCTTGAGAACCCTTTTGCAGAAGAAATTGTTCCTCAAGTCCAACCTAAACTTCCCCTGAAGCAACTTGAGGCCTTTTCCTCTTGTCCTACCAGTAGTATTTAGATTGCAAACAGATATTTAGAGCTCGGTTGAACTTACAGACTTAGTCCTACTGATGGCAAAAGTGGAAATTCCAGAGTTAGCATCTAAGGGCTTCTGAGAAGAATCATAGAATGGTAAGGTTGGAAGGGACCTCAAGGATCATCTAGTTTCAACCCCCTGCCATAGGCAGGGACACCTCCCACTAGTACAGCTCACTCAAGGGCTCATGCAACCTGGCCTTGAACACCTCCAGGGAGGGAGCAGCCACAACCTCCCTGGGCAACCTGTGCCTCCCCTCACCTCTCCTTGTTTGCTTTGACCCTTCCTACGACAGAGGAGTTGGTGTCCTCTGCTTGTGCCTCCACATTCCAAACACAGGAGTTAATCCTTCCCCTTGTCCCCAGGGTGCCTGCCAGCGTCCGGATCCTGTCCTCCCTCTTTGTCATGCTGTCTGTCTTCCTGGTGATCACAGTGCTGGTGAAGGTCGACACCTCCACTTGGACCACCCAATTCTTTGCCCTCACCATTAGCTGTGTGGTGGTCGTCAGCAGCGCCTCGACCGTCTTCACCAGCAGCATCTTTGGGCTGAGCAGCTGCTTCCCCATGAAGAACTTGCAGGCTCTGATCTCAGGTAGGTGTCCCCTGGCTGCACTGTCCCAGTGAAACCGTGCTCTTGGTTTCTCTGTCATTGGGTGGTTGGTTTTCTTTCTCTCCTCCATCTGCAGTTTCATCACGTGAGGCTTATTTTAGAAGCTTAACTTTGCCTTCAAGACAGAGGGAAGTTGCTGAAGGAGAAACATGCTCAGTCACATGGGCTGGTGTTTTCATTTCTGTAAATACCCCTGAAGCAATGTTTCTGAAGGCTCAGCAGAGACAAGGAGAGTGGTGATTCTTCACCTTTCCTGCCTGGGGTTTGAACATCCTACAGAGCAGCTCCATGGCTTGACCCAGGTCATGTGTTGTGTGCAGGGAGAAAGGGGGGAGGAGAGACATCCCTCAGCTCCTCTGTTTGCAACTCTGTGTGGTCTCCTCCTTTCTGCTCAACATTCCCACAAATGATTAGGAGCATGCTGGGAGCTGTGAGTGATGAGCTCCCTGGAGGTTTGCTAACATTATAAATGTGTTCCGGAATTGCTGACAAACTAAGGGAGGAAGAGGGGAGAAATCAAGATGGAGATAGTTTTCCTGGGGCTGAGACAGGAGTGTTCTGATGAGTTTAGCCCAGCAGGGGAAGTCACAGCATCCCCAAGGTGGCATAGAATGGTCTGGGTCGGAAAGGATCTGCCAAGGTCGTCTAATCCAACCTGCTCTAAGGAGGCAGAGGCATCCTCAAGTAGATCAGATTGCCCAGAGCCCTGCTGAGCATCATTGTTGCTAGTGGCTGGAATTCCCACCTGAGGGAATGCATAAGAAGAAGTGGTCATAGGTGCACTGGTGGAAAGCAGGATTTGGACCTTCTCTGCAGGACTCAGCACATGCAAGCCCAGCAGGTTGAGTCCCCATCCTGCCCCTTTTGCAATGCTGGAAGGGGATGCAGGATGGGATGTGGGTTGTGATGCAGCCCCCATGACTGCATGGAAATGGAGATGAAGAGGTGTGTGGAGCTGCACCCTGAGCCAGGTTTGGGGACCAGCATGTGGGACAAGCTGCTTTCCCCTGAGAGGGTTTGTGCGCGCCATGAGAGGCTGGTGGTGTTTCTGCAGCAGACTTCTTCACCGCTGGTGCTGCGGGTTGCTGTTTTCCACACCTTGGTATCTCGTGCCTGATCCGACCTCAGTCAGACTGGCTCAGCACCAGGCACTGAGGTCCAGCACTCTGGTCCCCACAGGTCAGGCCATGGGTGGCACGATCAGTGCCATCGCCTCCGTGATAGACCTGGCAGCAGCAGCCGACGTAACCGACAGCGCCTTGGCCTACTTCCTCACCGCTGACATCTTCATCGTCATCTGCATCATGGTGTACCTCCTCCTCCCCAGGCTGGAGTACTCCAGGTGTGTGCACCAGCCTGCTGTAGGCTTCTCACAGGCACGGGGCAGGACTGTTTGCTAACATCGATGCCAAGCAGGGTTGCTTGCTGTGCTAGTCCCCATCTCATCACCACCCCCCCACCATCCCACCCCGTGTGCTCCAGCTCTGTCCCACTGCCAGACACACTTCCCCATTTGACCGAAACCACAGACTGAAACCGGGCTCCCCCGCCCCGTGCTGAGGCTCTGGCAAACCCCAGGGGAAATGTGGTGCTGATGTGACACCAAAGGCTTCCAAGATGCATTAAGTCAGCAGAGATCCATGATCCAGAAGCAGTCAACCAGATGGATCCCCGTGGGGGATTCGTATTTACAACATCATGCACTGATATGCATGACTCAATGTTGTTGGTTCCAACACCACCTGGCCCCCAAATGCCTGCCTATAGTAGGTCTCCTCTGTGAACAACCAAGAGTGTAAAGGGCTTTCACGATGGGGAAGAGGGGGTGGTGAGTCCTGGTGGATCGCCTCTCCATACCAAGTGTGAGCTGGAAGTGTGGTGGGATCACTGCAACCACCTTTACTGAGTCAAGTGGACATCACTGCATTGCCTGCTTCTCTCCTGCTCCCTCTCCACATTTCAGTTTGTGTCTCCCCCCTGCACACTGGGCTGATGATCTCCCTCCTTGCCTTTTTCCAGGTACTACATGAGCAGGCAGAATGAGAGTCCATCTGTGGCCACTGTGCCACCCTACAACTCCACAAGGGAAGAGGCAGAGGCAGAAGGCACCAGGGATGCCTCCTTCCTGACCAAAAACGCTGGCATTCCCCCACTCCGCCCCATCCTGCAGAAGACTGCCCTCCTTGGCTTCTGCCTCTTCTACATCTTCTTCATCTCCATCATCATCTTCCCTTCTCTCTCCTCCAACATCGAGTCGGTCAGCAAGTCGTCGGGAAGCCCATGGAGCACCAAGTACTTTGTGCCTCTCACCAGCTTCCTCCTCTACAACTTTGCTGACTGGTGTGGGAGGCAGATCACTGCCTGGATCCAGGTCCCTGGCCCCAAGAGCAAACTGCTGCCTGCTCTTGTTCTCCTCAGAACCATCTTTCTCCCTCTCTTTATCCTTAGTAACTACCAACCTCGGGCTCACATCCAGACGGTGGTCTTCAACCAAGATATCTACCCAGTGGTCTTCACAGTGCTGTTGGGGCTGAGCAATGGCTACCTGGGGACACTGGTCATGGTCTATGGACCCAAGATCGTGCCAAAAGAGCTGGCAGAGGCTGCAGGGGTGGTGATGACATTTTACCTCATGCTGGGGCTGGCCGTGGGGTCTGCCTGCTCCGTTCTTGTTGTCCACCTTCTGTAGAGGAGCAACTGGGGGAGATGCCCTCGATTTGCAGCGCTGCTGTTGGGTATTTCGGGTTGTTTTTTTTTTACCCCAAATGCCATGGTTTTGGGGCAGGCTGCCTGTCTTTGGAGTGGAGGCTGCATCCAGTGGGAAAGTCCTCTGTGCTTAGGAGGTCCCATTGGACTTCTGTCACACACCAGCTCAGCTGGAGCAAAGGGACCAAAGAAGCTCCAGGGAGCTCAGGGAAGCAACTAGAACACAGGGAAACTTGTCCCTCACCTCAGTGCCAATGGGCAAGGGTGACTTGCTGGTACCACCATGCTGGTTTTAAACTGAGCCCTAGGTTGTTGGTGGCATCCTGGGTGTTACTGCCTTCTTGTTGCAAGTCCAGCCCTGCAGTGTTGGTGGCTCCATCAAGTTGTGATGGAGGTGTTAAGCTAAAAGGGATTTGAGGCCTGGACACCTCCAAGCAAGCCTCTGGAGCAGACAGCAGCCACTTCAGGGAGCAGGGCACTGTTTTGAGGGAATTTCATACCTTCATACCACAAAAAAGCAGATATAAGGGACCTCTCCACTTAGACTTTTGCTTGCTTTAGTTTTTCCAGATACAATTGAACTGAGGGATCACAGCATGGTGCTACACATGGTGGGGCTGAACGTGATGGCCTGCCAGAGACCATTCCTCTTGCTGTGCCCATGATTTGACAGTTGTGGATACCAATTTGCTGGTCTGCAGCTGAAGCCCAAGGAAAGGGAAATGCAAAGTGGTCCTAACCTGAGGTGTTTAAGGTGCCTTTAAGTCTGCATTGAGAAAGCTCTGTAAAGTCAGGGAGAGGTATCAGAGAGGCTCTGGTGTGGTGCTACCAGCAGAAAGCAGATTAATGAATGTAGACAGATTGGTCTCCAGATATTTTGGAGGGTGGGCTCACTGGGACACCAAAACCACATACCACCCAGAGAGGGGTGGTTTGTAAACAGCTGTATGGAAATTCAGCCTTGGCTAAACACAGTATCTTGTTTCTTTTCTCCACTTGAGTGAGTTTATGGCCCAGGAGAAGTGAGCTTAGTAAGCAAGGATGGCACAGCATAACTTGGCCTTGCAGCTGGTGCCTCAGGGATGCTCTTTATGGAAAACACTTCCTGTAAGACTGGGTGATGAGTGAATGCTCTGTTAGCAGGATGCTCTCTCAGCATCACCACTCCTCCATCAAGCAGAAGCTACTGGTCCAGGCTGCCAGGCCATCTCCATACTGTGCTGGATGTGGTGGTTAGAGAGGGAGGATGTGGGACTGGTACCTTTCCACCAGAACAGCAGGGTTGCTGGTGGTTATGGCTGCAGGGTGACACGTAGGCTTGGTGGGAGCTGGGAAGTCCTTTCCAGCGCCGAGTCTGGGCTTGTTGGCAGCATACACCCCCAGTTCTGCTTTATGGTGGATTTTTATTGAAACAGCATCAAATCCAGACCTGAGCAGAGGATTTACAGGGTGTGCAGGGCTGAGGAGCAGCTTTACAACACATGAGGACTCAAGTTCTGTCCCTTTGGTAGGTATGCAACCCTTCAGCCTGTGACGCTTGCTCAGTGTAGACCTAGGTGAAGGTCCAGCTTGTAGGGCAGCCCCAGGGCTGAGTGCAGCGATGCTGAGAGCTGCTCATGTGGGTAAATGCTACCATTGCCTCCAGGAGTACTGGAGCATTGCTTGAAGCAATGAAGTAGCTGGACGTGGCTGAAAAGCCCAGGCCAACCTCGTGTTGGCAACCAAAACATCCCTTTGTGGCCCTTAGCACTGCCATGTGGTCTGCTCTCAACTCGTGTGTTTTCATCTGGACCTAAGTACAATGAGGTTCTGCTCTTTTACACCTCTATTGATCTCTTCCCTCATGTAACAGGCAAATCACCTCTCAAGACAGCACTTAATTAGCCAGTGTTGTTGCTAATAAAGTTAATTCTTGATCCTGTACAACTGCTGGTGTCTGAGATGGTTTCTCTTGGAGACACACCAATGCATGCAATTTCAGCTTGTGTTTTTCCTTCTGGTCATCCTTCTCTCCCAGCTTGGATTGTTAAGCTCTGAGAAATCACTACCAGGTCCAGGTGAAGGAGCCTCAGATGGATTGCTTTGAGAGCCCAGTTATTCTAATTTACTATCTCCAAATGATCTGCAGGTCAGTGTGGAGACCATACTTACTGCATTTGCAGGGGGGAGCAAGCAAAGAGGGAATATATCCTTTGTCTTTGATGGCCCTCAGCTAAAGAAAGTTGGAGAAATGAGAGGAAAAATCAATACAGGTTCAAATTGGACAAGAATCAGGTGTAGGTTTAAAGCTGCTGGGAGCTCTGTGGGACAGGGATGGATGCTGACAGGCAGCCTGAGCCATGAGCATGTGGGTGATGCCTCCGTGAAAGGGAATGGGTTGTTTATAGGGTAGTGCATGTAATGGCAGGGAAATAATTGCTCCTGGATGGTGCCCAGGTGAAGTCCCATCTGATGCTTTGCAGATTGAACAGCTGAAGGTAAGAAAATGTAGAATGATGAGGGAGTTGCAAGGCAGAAGGAAGGCTGCTGTATCTCACATGTTAGATGAAGTTTCTTGATGGTTTAAATGTATCTTTAATAAGAAGTGCAGCCACTGAGCCCAGTTTCCAGTTTAGGAATAGTGAGTGCTGCACCAGCACTGAGGTGGAACAGGCAGCAGTAATGCTGCAGGTGACAAAACCCTACTTCAGGATCAAAAAGCCTATGTGCCACATCCTGCACTTGGGTCACAACAACCTCATGAACACCTCAGGCTTTGGGGCAGAGTGGCTGGAAACTGCCTGGCAAAAGTGGGCCTGGGGGTGCTGGTCAACAGCAGGCTGAAGATTAGCCAACAGTGTGCCCAGGTGGCCAAGAAGGCCAACAGCATCCTGGCCTGGGTGAGCCACAGTGTGGCCAGCAGTAGTAGAGAAGTGATTGTGCCCCTGTACTTGCCATTGGTGAGGCTGCACCTCAAATACTGGGATTGGTTTTGAGCCCCTCACTACAAGAAGGATGTTGAGGTGCTGAAGCAGATCCAGAGAAAGGCAACAAAGCTGGTAAAGGGTCTGGAGAACAGGGCTGATAAGTAACAGCTGAGAGAACTGAGGTTGTATCACAGTATCACCAAGGTTGGAAGAGACCTCAAAGATCATCGAGTCCAACCCATTACCACAGACCTCAAGACCAGACCATGGCACCAAGTGCCACGTCCAAACTTGCCTTGAACACCTCCAGGGACGGTGACTCCACCACCTCCCTGGGCAGCCCATTCCAGTAGCCAATGACTCTCTCAGTCAAGAACTTTCTCCTCACCTCCATCCTAAACTTCCCCTGGCACAGCTTGAGACTGTGTCCTCTTGTTCTGGTGCTGGTTGCCTGAGAGAAGAAAGCAACCTCCTGGCTACAACCACCTTTCAGGTAGTTGTAGACAGCAAGAAGGTCTCCCCTGAGCCTCCTCTTCTTCAGGCTAAACAATCCCAGCTCCCTCAGCCTCTCCTCATAGGGCTTGTGCTCAAGGCCTCTCACCAGCCTCGTTGCCCTTCTCTGGACACACTCAAGCACCTCAATGTCCTTCTTCAATTGAGGGGCCCAGAACTGGACACAGTACTCAAGGTGTGGCCTAACCAGTGCAGAGTCCAGCGGGAGAATGACCTCCCTGCTCCTGCTGGCCACACTATTCCTGATGCAGGCCAGGATGCCATTGGCCTTCTTGGCCACCTGGGCATACTGCTGGCTCATGTTTAGGTGGGTGTCAATCAGCACCCGCAGACCTGTAGCTCTGCATGGGGTTGTGGTGGCCGAGATAAATAGGGGCCATGCTACTCTTCTCTGTATCATTCCAATTTTAGTATATGTGCTGCCAAAGTGAGTTGCTTAAACTAAAGAAGAGGAGGCTGAGAGGAGACCTCATTGCTCTCTACAACTCTCTGAAAGGAGATTGGAACCAGGTGGGGATTGGTCTCTTCTCCCTAATAAGTAATAGAATGAAAAGAAACAGCCTCAGGTTCCACCAGGAAAGGTTTGGGTTGGGCATTAGCAGAATTGTCTTCCCTGAAAAGCTTATCAGTCCCTGGCCCAGGCTGCTCAGGGCAGCGGTGGAATTGCCATCCCTGGAGGGATTTCAAAGCCACGTAGGTGTGGTGCTGAGGGATATAGTTCAGTGGTGACCTGACTGTGCTGGGCTAACACTTGGACTTAATGATCTTAAATGCCCTTTTCAACCAAACCAATTCTGTGACTCTGTGCTTCTCTTCTATACAAGCTGATTTAATCAGGATGTTGCATTTTTCCCTTCTAGGTCTCAGAATACTTTACAAAGAGCAACTTGCTCCCCAGATCTCTGTTTGGACCTAGGAGACCTGGAGGTCCAGAGGAAGATCTCAGGTTTGGGCAAAGCTGGGAGCTGAGCTGGGTCTGTGGGCCTTCCTCACCTGTGCAGAATAGAATTTCCTTAATTAAGCCCATCCTCTCAGCTGCCTGGGGAAGACCAGCAGGGTTGTCAGTGCTTCCACCATCTGTCAGCAAGGAGACGGGGTGCTGACCTGGCCCACCTGCTCTCTGTACCATTGAGTCCAACCTTTGGCCTCACCTCACTGCTGAGTGTAGAGAGCAGTGCAGGCACTTGCAGCATCGATGAGGGTGGGCCCCTGAGGTCAAGCTAACTCAAAGTTGGGCACAAATCCCTGCCTGGTGGCAAGCAGCAGAGCCACCATATGCAGAACAAGCTGGAGGCTGGAGCACCTCCCTGGCTCTTGTGGAGGATTGGTGTGGTTGGGATGCTGCTCCTGCCTCACACTGGCTTCTCTGTTGGCCTTTGGTGTACAGTCCAACAGGCCAAGAGGAGGTGAAATCTGTGAGCTGGCAAAGCAACAGCAGGAGGGGAGGGGTGCAGGGAGCAGGAGGGGGTTGGATGAGAAGGAAGGAAGTGGAGGAGCTGCATCTGTTGCAGCTTCTGCTCAAAGGACATAAGCTGAGGCTATGCTTGACCTTTTTTTTTTTTTTGTCCTCTCTTTCAGCTTAGTGGTGCCAGCTACTCCTAGCTTCAGAGATGGACCACTGAAGTGTAGGTAAGCAAGCACG
This sequence comes from Eubucco bourcierii, assembly GCA_013396675.1. Classification (NCBI taxonomy): domain Eukaryota; kingdom Metazoa; phylum Chordata; class Aves; order Piciformes; family Ramphastidae; genus Eubucco; species Eubucco bourcierii. The sequence goes on along the minus strand of VWZE01002669.1, from coordinate 26,890 downwards.
TATGTTCCAGAAGGAAACTTCAATTGTGGAGTGATTGCAAGTCACTTTCTTTCCTTCTCTTCAGTCTCCAAAGCTTTTTCTAGCCTGTTCCCCCTCACTGGAGTGCTCCACAGGGTAGAAATGCTGTCACTTCTACATCTGCTAGGGTGGTCCTATACAGACCATTCCTGCAAGTCTACATCCCTGCCTGTCACCGACATTCCAGCGATGCTCCTAATGACCTTGCTCTTAATTACCACCCTGAGGCAGCTTCATCTGTATGGGCGTCAGGACCCCCAGACTGCACAGCACATAAAGAGCAATCATCTAAAATGGCTTGGGTTGGCTTGGAAAAGACCTTAAAGGTCATCTAGTTCCAACATCCCTGCCATGGGCAGGGACACCTCCCACTAGATCAGGTTGTTCAAGGCCTCATCCAGCCTGGCCTTAAACACCTCAAGGGAGGGAGCATCCACAACCTGCCTGGGCAACCCATTCCAGTGCCTCACCACCCTGCCTCTAAAGAATTGCTTCCTAATCTCCAGTCTAAATCTGCCCTTCCCAGGCTTCAATCCATTCCCCTTCATCCTGTCACTACAAGCCCCCGCAAAAAAAACCCAAACCCTCCCAAGCTTTATTTTAGGCCCCTTCAGGTACTGGAAGGTTGCTGTAAGGTCTCCTTAGAGCCTCCTCTTTTTAAGGCTGGACAACCCCAGCTCTCTCAGCCTACCCCCATAGTAGGGACATAGAGGTGATGCTCTTCAACTTCTACCCCTCCAAAATACTGTCATCTCACCCTCTGCAGCCACAGAAAAGGTGTTTTCAAGGTATTTTAGCCCTGTGCCCCTTCCCATGAAGTTACCTCTGAGGCTTTATGTCATGGGTTTAAAGAACCAACAGACTGAAGCTCTCAAATGAATAGGAGAAAAGCAGAATTATATTTGGAGAGAGAAGTACAGACAGAAATTGCAAGGCACATACAAAATCCATAGTGAACCCCCTTGAATTTTCCCCCAACCCAAAACTAAACCTATCGCCCCCAGTGCTCCAATCCTCCCCACCTCCCCCCATGCCTATGGCATCCATAGGCCTAAACAAAACCTCTCGAGCCCCCAAACCAGGCCTACTCCTCACATGTTTGTCCCCATAAAACAGCTCCAGGCAGACACAAGGGCTGGAGGGGGAGGAAAGGAGAGCAGAGCTGGCCTGGCCCTGAGTTTGTGAAGAGATAGCAGAATTATGGCATTGAATAACAATCTTCTAGTCCCTAGAGGATTTTTTTTCAACCTCATAGATCCCAACCTGGGATGCTTTGTGGTGACTATCCTTGAAAGGTAGCCAGTAGATGGGGAGAGGTGATTCTGCCTCTCTGCTCTGGTGAGACCTCACCTGGAGGACTGTGTCAAGATCTGGGGACTTCAACACAGGAAGGGCATGGACCTGGTTGACAAGGTCCAGATGAGGCCACAAAGATGATCAGAGGGCTGGAGCACCTCTGCTATGAAGACAAGGTGGGAGAGTTGGGTTTGTTCAGCCTGGAGAAGACTCTGGGGAGACCTTAGAGCTGCATTTCAGTATCTGAACGGGACCTACAGGAAATCTGGGGAAGGACTGTTTAGGAGGATGGATGTTAGAAGGAAGGATGAACTGGATGTTAGGAGGAAGTTCTTTCCAGTGAGGGTGGTGAGACACTGGCACAGGTTGCCCAGGGAGGTTGTGGCTGCTCCCTCCCTGGAGGAGTTCAAGGCCGGATTGGACAAGGCCTTGAGTAACCTGTACTAGTGGGAGGTGTCCCTGCCTATGGCAGGGTTGGAACTGGATGATCCTTGAGGTCCCTTCCAGCCTTACCATTCTATGATTCTAAGGGCCTGTGGTGGTGGGATGAGAGGCAATGGTTTGAAATGGCAGCAGGGGAGGTCGGAAATTGAGAGGAAGCTCTTGGCAACGTGGGTGGTGAGACACTGGAAGAGGTTGTCCAATGGTGCAGTTGAGGCCCCATCCCTGGAGGCACTGAAGATCAAACTCAATGTGACCCTGGGGAGCCTGATTTAGGTGGAAGTGTCCATGATGACTGCAGGGGACTGCTTCACTCTGTCCATGCATCATCCACTGCAGATCAACCAAACCCAGGCACATCAGGACAACTTTGGGCATCCCCTTGGAGCTCACTCCCCAGTGACAAAGCTCATCTTAGTGCTTCCAGAAGATCTTTGGAAGCATCAACCCAGCCACTCCGCAGATATCTCTAGAGGTATCAAAAGAAGGGTGCCCAGCAGGTTGAGAGAGGGGATTCTGCCCCTATGCTTTGCTCTGGCGAGACCTCATCTGGAGTGCTGCATCCAGCTCTGGGGTGCCCAACACAAGAAAGACCTGGCCCTGCTGCAGCAGGTCCATAGGAGGACCACAAAGATGATCAGAAGGCTGCAGCACCTCTCCTATGAAGACAGGCTGAAAGAATTGGGGTTGTTCAGCCTGGAAAAGAAAAGGCTCTAGAGAGACCTTAGAGTTACATTGCAATATCTGAAGTGGACCTACAGGAAGGCTGAGGAGGGACTGTTGAGAAGGGCTTGTAGTGATAGGACAAGGGGTAATGGTTTGAAACTGGAGCAGGTTGGGCATTAGGAGGGAGTTCTTCACAGTGAGAGTGGGAAAAATACTGGAACAGGTTGCCCAGGGATGTGGCTGTGTCTCCCTCTCCCCGGAGACATTCAAGATCAGACTCAATGTGGCCCTTAGGAGCCTGATCTAGTTGGAGTTGTCCATGCTGACTGCAGGGGGATTGGACGAGATGACCTTTTAGGGTCCCTTCCAACCCGATGCATTCCATCAGTCCATGAAAACGCTGCTGATCCTCTTCAGGGAGAGTCATGGTCTCTAGCAGACGAAGTGAGCTGGTTCTGCTCCTCCACAGGCACCCCAGAGATATAAAAACCTCTGCTTTGAAAGCCTTGCCAGCCAGCTGCAGGCTGGCCCGGCTGCTGTTCTGCTTTTGCATGTTTTATGGAGTAATTTGTACTATATTTACACGGCGGTGATAAACAGTTTGGGAAATGGAAGCGAAGCAAACGCCACTGAGTGAATTGTTACAAAAAAGCCCTGTTTGCTATTCCAGCAGGGGTGAGGGAAGGGAAAAAAAGAAAAGAAAACAACCACCACAACCAGAAAGGGATAAAAATCACCATCCCAGGGACATGCTGTTCATCAGATTGGGGTGGGATTTATATTTATATTTTTTTTTCCCTTCCCTTGATTTGTGTGGCTAATGTGAGGGGGAGAAGAAGTCGCAGATGCATGCTGAATTCTGCAGGGAACATATGCATGCATTTAAATCATTTACAGCATTTACTGGTGCAATTGTGAGGCACATTATTTTTTTTTTTTTTCCCTCTGCATTTCTAATTAGGCTCCAAACAGATGGTGAAGGACTGTAGCTTCTGATTAGACAGGCTTGTGCTCTGTTGGACGGCACCGCCAGAACAAACTGAGCTCGCAAAGTTTTCTTCCTCATTTATCATGCCACGGCAGGGTTGGGGGTGGAGGATCTGAGGTTGGCTTCAGCAGGAATTCAAACCTGCCCCATAGGAAGCTGGGCAAATCTGATGCTCCCTCTGCCACCCCCGTTCCCTCTGCCATCCCTGTGCTCTCTGCTATCCCTGTGTGGTGATGGATGGGATCCACATCCACACACACTCCTCCCCTTACCCTCCCACTTCAGCTTCCATTCCAGATTTTGTACCCTGCTGCACAGCATCAGGTACCCAGCAGCACAGGATGGAGCCTGAGCTTTGACAAATGCTTTTAATATGAAGCAGAAGACTTGGGTTTGAGACAGAGAGCGAGCTGCAGGCTGGTAGCTGCGTGTGAGGAGCCAGCGTGCTTGAATGCTGCTAGCCCTGCTCTTGGGCATCACAGAATCACAGAATGGTTTGGGTTGGAAGGGACCTCAAAGATCATCTAGTTCCAACACCCACCCTACCCCCACCCACCCCCACCATGGGCAGGGACATCTCCTAACTAGATTTGGCTGCCCAAGGCTTCAGTCAGCCTGGCCTTGAACATCTCCAGGGAGGAGGCATTGATGACATCTCTGAGCAACCAGTTCCAGAGTCTCACCACCCTCATACTGAAGAATTTCTTCCTCAGATCCAGTCTGAACCTATGCTCCCTCAGATTAAAACCATTCCCTCTTGTCCTTTTGAAAAGTCCCTCTCCAGCCATCCTGTAGGATCCCTTTAGCTCTAAGGTCTTCCCAGAGTCTTCTCTTCTCCATACTGAACAACTCCAGCTCCCTCAGCAAATCCTCATAGCAGAGGTGCTCCAGCCCTTGGATCATTGGATGGTTTGTATTGGAAGGGACCTTGAAGTTCACGTAGTTCCACTGGACCAGTTTGCTCAAGGCCCATTGCAGCCTGGCCTTGAACACCTCCAGGGATTACCTTTTTCAAGAGGAGCCCTCATCTTGGTGAGGTGGCCAGAGCTCTCCTGCACCTCTGCAGGGGTAACTTTGGAAGCTTCACCTGCAACATATGGTTGGCTCATAAGATCATCATCTCTAGGACCTATGGTGGTGTTAGGTTGTTGACAGTTGGAGTAGATGATCTTAGAGGACTTTTCCAGCCAAAACAATTCAGTGTTTCTGTGACCTGGCTCCTGTTTTAAATGCACCACCTTGGAGACCTGCTAGCCGCATTTTTTATAGTCATGGAATAGTTTGGGTTGGAAAGGACCTTTAAAGGTCATCTAGTCCAACTACCCTGCAGTGAGCAGGGTCATCTGTGACTAGAGCAGGTTGCTCAGAGCCCAGAACAGCCTGACCTGGAATATTTCCAGTGAAGGGGCTTCTATTACTTCTCTGGGCAACAGGAGGCAATGTCTCACCACCCTTTGTAGAAAACTTTTCTTCCTTCTGTCTAGTCTAAGTCTCCCCTCTTTTCGTTTAACCCATCATCCCTTGTCCTGTCACAACAGGCCCTGCTCAAAAGCCTCTCCCTAGCTTTCTTATAGCTCCTCTTTAAGTACCCATTTTTGACCTTTAGCAGCAGCAACAGCTCTTCACATCCAAAATGCCAGCACCTCCACTCTGGCTCTGTGTTCCTATTGTGCTCCCTTGCTCCAGCTGCTCAGGACTCACCCCTCACTATCCTGAGGCAACAGTGTCACCAAATTTATGTTGTGTCACAGATTGCATTGTGTTGGAAGGGACCCTCAAAGGTCATCTTATACAGCCCACCTGCAGTCAGCAGGGACATCTCCATGTAGATCAGGCTGCTCAGGGCCATGTCAAGTCTGATCTTGAACACCTCCAGGAATGAAGCCTCAACCACTCCTCTGTGCAACCTGTTCCCGTATTTCACCACTCTCATTGTAACAGACTTCTTTCTGATACCCAACCTAAATCTCCCTTGCTTCAATTTCAAACCATTGCCCCTTGTCCTATCACCACAGGCCTTTCTAAAGAGCTCCTCCACAGCTTTCCTGTAGGTCTCCTTCAGATGTTGAAATGTAGTTCTAAGGTCTCCCTGGAGCCTTCTCTTCTCCCCTAAAGAGCTCCAACTCTCCCAGCCTGTCTTTGTAGGAGAGCTGCTCCAGCCCCTTGATCATTTTTGTGACCCTCCTCTGGACCTTCCCCAGTGTCCCCTTTGTTTGTCTCCTCCCAGCTATGCAAACACTGATCACCCTCCCTTGTGTTTTTGTCTTACTGCTTCCATCAAGGTTAGACACAGAGGTGGCCAAGAGGAAGGTCAGCTTCTCCCTGGCACAGTGCTCTGCTCAGTCCCCAACCTCAAAACGTGGACAGTCAGCTTGGAGACTGCACTGCAGGGCAGGTAACCAAGCAAAGGGCATGGTGGCATGGGACAGGAGGACACGTTCAGCCCACGTAGGAGATCCGAGGGCTGTCCTGTGGATGCTGTGCCTGTAGATGGCACCTTTTCCTCTGCTGAGGAGGAAAGGAAAAATAAGGGCGGGGGGGGGAAAGGATGCTAAGGTCGTGCTCAAAGCTAAGAGATGTTGTGGGTGAGTGGATGGCATGAAGTGACTCCTCCTGGATATAACAAGCCCAGTCAGGGGCCACTGGACACTTTCAGTGTCCTTAACAGGGGACGATGTACTGCCTGCTTCCATCTTGGACTGCAAAAGCAGGTGAAGCATTTTGCAAATAGGTTACTCCAGGGTTTGCAAAGGGCAGAGCTTCAGGGCTTTGGCCAAGTCTGTCTAAAGTGGTCCTGCAAGGCATTTTGGAACTACCACCTTGATCCCTGTGGCCAGCAGGTGGAGAGGATTCTGCCCCTCTGCTCTGCTGAGATCCATCTGCAGTGCTGGGGCTAGCTCTGAAGCCACCAATGTAAGAAGGACATGGACTTGTTGGAGTAGGATCAGAGGAAGTCACAAAGATGATCCGAGGGCTGGAAGCACCCTGCTGTGAGGCCAGGCTGAGAGAGTTGGAGTTGTTCAGTGTGGAGAAGAGAAGGCTCCAAGGAGACCTTCTGGTGGCCTTTCAGTACCTAAAACGGTCAGTCAGAAAGCTGGGGACAGAATTTTGAGCAGGGCATGTTGTGGCAGGACAAGGGATGATAGGTTTAAATTAAAAGAGGAAGACTGAGACTGAAGAGAAAGAAGAAATGTTCTACCCTGAGGGTGGTGAGACGATGGCTTTGGTTGCCCGGAGATGTGGTAGATGTCCCCTCCCTGGAACCATTCCTAGTCAGGTTGCCTGGGGCTCTGAGCAACCTGCTCTAGTTTCAGGAGTTGGACTGAATGATCTTTAAAGGTCCTTTCCAAGACAGACTAGTCTATGAGCCTTCTGGCTGTGTTATCACCATGCTGCAACTCTGGCTAGCCTCTGGTGCCCTTGCGAGCTGAGCAGTCCAGGGGAGCTCAGTTGGACCCTTCTCCAAACATAGAAACATGGAATGGTAAGGTTGGAAGGGACCTCAGAGATCATCCAGTTCCAACCCCTTGCCATAGGCAGGGACACCTCCCACTAGTACAGGTCACTTAAGGTCTCCTCCAACCTGGCTTTGAACACCTCCAGGGAGGGAGCAGCCACATCCTCCCTGGGCAACCTGTGCCAGTGTCTCACCACCCTCACTGCAAAGATCTTCCTCCTAACATCCAGTCTAAATCTCCCCTCTGCCAGTTTAAACCCATTGCCCCTTGTCCTGTTGTTACAAGACCTTGTCAATAGTTCCTCCCCAGCCTTCCTGTAGGCCCCCTTCAGATCCTGGAAGGCTACTCTAAGGTCTCCTGGAAGCCTTCTCTTCTGCAGGCTGCAGAGCCCCAACTCTCTCAGCCTGTCCTCATAGCAGAGCTGCTGCAGCCCTCTGAGCATCTTCGTGGCCTCCTCTGGACCTGCTCCAACACTTCTGTGTCCTTCCTGTGCTGGGGGCTCCAGAACTGCACACAGGACTCCAGGTGGGGTCTGAGGAGAGCAGAGCAAAGGGGCAGAATCCCCTCCCTTGCCCTGCTGCCCACACTGCTCTTGATGCAGCCCAGGACTCGGTTCACTGTCTGGGCTGGCAGATGCGCAAGGAAGGGTGACATGAACTGGGCACATGCTCCAGGTGTGTGCCCAGATCCTGCTCTTTCCAGCACCTGTAAGGGTTTGCTTTACCCTCCACAAAACCAAGAGGAAATGGCCTCAAATTGCACGAGCAGGGGAACAATTTCTTTCCTTCAAGAGTGGTCAGGCTTTGGAACAGGCTGTCCAGGGAGGTGGTGGAGTCCCCATCCTTGGAGATGTTCAAGAAATGTGTGGGCATGGTAGGGTTGAGTTGATGATTGGACTTAATGATCTTTCCAGTCTTAATGAGTTTGTGACTCTGTGACTGTCACCTCACAGAGACACAGCCTGTAAGGTGGCAATTCTGTATTTCTAAAGGACTAAAAGAAGACCAGCTACTCCCTCCATCTTTCACTTCTACAATTGGAGAAGACACAAGCAAGCCCCTAACTTTGCCCAGATTCCTCTCCAGCCTCCCTCACTCATAAATTCCCAAACAAACAGCATGATCTTAATATTGGCCTTAAAATCCCGTGTGAAATGGACCTGGAAATTAATTTCACACCGGAAAAAACTGGCTCAAGTGTCAGCCACAGCACAGGTGGTAGAGGGAAAAAAACCCCGCCACTGCTGTACAAATTAATTCTGTATCTCAGGTGAGAAGGCAGCACAGAGGGAGCTGTTCTCTCTTGTGCTGCTGTCACCACTCACATCACAACATAGGGAGCCAGAAAGCCACGGGTGGTGGGGAGCAACCCCATCCTTGAGGGGCTTGTGGTCTAGGGGGGCATAATAACCATCTTCCCCAAGAGGAGTGAGCAGGGCACATGGGCTGTTTTCCCTGAGCAAAGAGCTCTCCTGCACTTCTGCACAGGGCTTACTTCCCAGCGAAAGGATGGTAGTTTGTGGAAAAAGGATGATAGTTTGGGGAAGCACATAGAGGGATCCTTGTGGGAGCCTCTTGGAGCAAAGCAGGCATGAAGAAATGAGTGATGGTACAATACTGCACACCATGGTTGTCCAAACAGACCCTGGGGTCCCTGGCGGTCTGTGATCCATGGCAAGCTGAGATAATTCAGTGCTTTAGTTGGGCAGGATTTTGCACAAGACTCCACTTTACCTGCTTTCTGTATGATATTTCATCTATTTAAAGTTTCAGAGAGGAATGGTGATCCCCACCTCTTGCAGCAGAAAGGCCAGGGAAGGCAGAGAGGGCTGGATGGATGGAGAACTGGTCTGTGGTTAGGCATGAAACGAGAGGGGAGAAGCCCTGCAGTACAATTTCAAGGTTGAGCAAGTGGTGCCAGGAGGCTGCTCTGCTTTTGCAGGCATGGCAGAGGCTGGAGGTCATGGGATAGGGCTAAAAAAAAAAAAAAGAGAAGCTTTCCCATTAATGAGCCTGTGGAGAAAGGTTGGGATAACAGCCTTGGTTATCCCAGCCCTTCCGTAAGTACCATGCTCCTTGCCTTGTACAGCTGGTACTAATTGTGGTGGCCTCCGATCCCAGTGGCAACTGGGAGCATCCCTCTGCTCGCAATACATCACTTCAGTCCCTTCTTTCCCCAGCAAAGAGCTTGTTAAAAGGTAATTGCAATGGTGGGTTGCATCTCAGAGAGGTGTTGCCTTCAAAGAGCAGCTTAGGAATGTCAACTCAGTAAGTTGGTTTGAGGTCTGCCCTCAAAGTCTCCATGAGAGACCGAATTCCTGTGAGTTTTGTGACCCTAGGCAGTGAAATCTCACTGTGATGGGAAAGATTGCATCCTCTTGGGGATCCAGGCTGGGTCCACAGGCCAGGAGGAACTCAGGTTTGTTAGAGCTAGCTTATGTAAAAGGGGTGACAGGTCTTCAAAGTGGTGAGGATGTGAGCTGAAATCCATGGTGCAAAGCCAAGGCACAGGAACCAGACAGTGATTAAGCTGAGGAGAGGTGAGCTTCTGTTTAAATAGAAACTCTGACCTGAAAGGATCAGGAGAGTTATTAAGTGAGACATCACTCATGCAAAGTCAGAGGGGCTGCAAACAGCAACCAGGCCTGAAATATGGCTTCACATCTGGTTTTTCTTTGGCTTCCTTTCCTCTTTTTGTTGTTTCTTACCCTAATTAGTTCCCTGACTTTACCAACCTGGCCAGGATCAGCAACGCAGGATGAAGAGAATAAGGTAAGGATGAAGAACTCAAGAGAAATAAACCACCTGGATCAGCATGAGCTCTGCAGGATGCTTGGAGCCCTGAACCTTCCAGCTCCTTCTGACCTGCAGATGTAGATAGTAACTAGAAAGAGAGAAAATGACCTCAAGTTGCACGAGGGAAGGTTTAAGGTTGGATACTGGGGAAAATTTCTTTACTTCGAGAGTGATCATGCATTGGAACAGGCTACCCAGGGAGGTGGTGGAGTCACCGTCCTCGGAGGTGTTCAAAAAATGTGTAGACATGGCACTTTGGGACATGGTTTGATGCCCAGGGTGGTGTTAGGTCAGTGGTTGGACATGATAATTTTGGAGGTCTTTCCCAACCGAAACAATTCTATGGTTTTATGACAAGCTTGGGCACTCAGGGCAAACCCTAAATAAACCCAGGTGTGATGTGAGGAAATGATTGTTCAGTTGCAGGCAACTGGTTGCTTGTATCTATTTGCCAGGAACCTCTGGTTTTAAGCCCCAAACAGCTAGAGGTGTGCCAGGGCTGGCTCTGGTATGCAACCTGGGGCTCACATTTTGGGGGGAAACCCTTGCCCAGTATGGTGGGAATTCCTCATCCTGGGTTAATCCCTCATACCCTTCTCCAGGACTGAGAGGAGGGTACCAGGAGCAGTCAGTTACATTGATCAGCCTACAGCTGTGGTAATTGCTTAATTAGTAGGAGCTGCTCAAAAGAGAGGCAAGGTCTTAATTAGCCCCTCCTGCTCCTACTGAGGAGTTTGCCCACCGCTGCTGTAGGAGGAAGGATACAAAGGTGAGGAGATGGGAAGGCTCCCAGCACTGTCAGCCTGGGCTTTAGCAGCACAAGCTGCACTTATTTAGTGTTTTAATTAAAGCAGCTTGGTATGGGGTCTGGTGGGAGGGAAAAGTCCTCCAAGTTGTAAACGGTGCTAGGTTTGGGTATGTGTGTGTGTAGTATCCTGCTCCTCCTGGAGCTGAGGGACATGGAGTGCTGCTGGGGACTGTGCCACACTCTTGGTATGGGGGCTGGTGGTGTTGCAGGCTGCTTGCTGTGGCATTGTTACTCTCAGGAAGATAAGACATCACAGAATTGTAGAATTGTTTTGGTTGGAAGAGACCTTTAAGATCATCTACTCCAACTGTTAACCCAGCACAGCCAGGTCAACACTGAACCATGTCCCTCAGCACCACAGGCCCTTTAAATTCCTCTAGGGATAGGGTCACCACCACTTCCTTGAGCATCCTCTTCTAGGGATTATCAACCCTCTAGGACACGAAATTTTTCCTAATGTCCAAACTAAATCTCTCCTGGTGCCATTTGAGGCTGTTTCTTCTTGTCCTGTCACTGTCCTTTCAGGGAGCTGTAGCACATGAGAAGGTCTCTTCTGAGCCTCCTTTTCTCCAGACAGAACATTTCTAGTTTCTTCAGCTGCTCCTCCTAAAACCTGTTCTCCAGACCTTTTAGCATTTTTGTTGCCCTTCTCTGGACATACTTCAGCACCAAAATGGTGGTGGTTTGGGTTTTTTTTTGTTTGTTTTGTTTTGTTTTTGTTTTGTTTTGTTTTGTTTTCAATTGTAGTGAAGGCTCCAAAACTGAACCTTGTAAATAGGATGAAGTGATGTGAGTTGGGTATTATCCTTAAAGCTACTTGTAGCCCCTTCTTGGAGTAAGGGGCCAAAAGCTGAACTCATTAAATGGGGCAAAGTGGTGAGATTTTGGTGCTTTCCCTAAAGCTGCTGGTAGGGAGAGCTTGAACTGTGGCAGGGATTTGCTCCATGACATCCCGCCGAGTTTAGGAAGGCTAGGGGAGGGGGGACCGGTGGCAAGAGCAAGAAGGGTTGGGCAGAAGCGTGCATCGTTGGCGTCTGTAGAAACGGAGGCTC
>VWZE01002668.1:0-39714 GCA_013396675.1 Eubucco bourcierii | reverse complement strand
AACCCAGGTTGAATGAGGCCTTGAGTGACCTGTACTAGTGGGAGGTGTCCCTGCCTATGGCAGGGGGTTGGAATTAGATGATCCTTGAGGTCCCTTCCAACCTTACCATTCTACGATTCTATGATCCACAGTGGATATCTGGCTATGGGAAGCAAAGCAAGCGTACCACTCACATCCCAGATGTTAACATCATTGTTGCTCTTTTTCTCAGAAACTCAAGCAAATGCTTCAGCTCCTCATTCCTGTCTGCTGACCACACCAGGGTGACCATGGCTCAACTTGCCTTCCAAGCCTGAAGGGCAGAGGTGGTGAGAGACCTGCCTCAGGTATGGTGGAGACCACCAAGTACCATGTAGTTTATTGGATGGGGGAAAGGGCGTGAGTTAGCTGTGAGATTTCTACAGCACCACTCTCTGCCCAGTGTCCTGGAGCATCTCCTTGGAGAGACAGGGACTGGGGAAGCTCCAGGGTCACCAACCAGTTCTTTCCCCTGCCTGCCCTTAGTGGGCACCTCAGAGCTCGTTGGAGGCTGCAAAAGAGCCAAGGGCTCTCTTCAAGCAAAGGCTTCTCCGTCTGCAGCCCTGTTTCTCTGTGTTGCAGGCTGAGGCCCCACAATGGCGTCAGTGGAGAGTGTGTACTCGATGGAGCCAATGCCCATGGGTTCCAGCCCCACCTCGCTGGACATGCTCAGCTTGCTGGACGTCCTGGTGAACAGCACAGAGGAGCAGTGCTTCAGTGCCCGCTCCCGTAGCACCGTCCTGGAAGGGCTGCCCTTTGGTGGTGTGCCCACCGTGCTTGCCATCAACTTCATCCTCTGGCTGGTGAGCAGGGTGAGACCATGCCGTGTCTGTGGGCACCACAGCCCTCAGCTGTGGTGTCAGAAACTGGCTGTGAGCCAGCTACGGCTGTGCACATGAGTACAGCCTGTCACTGGTGCACCTGGCTTATTAGGGCAACAGGGGTGACTGCAGGGGACCGAGAGCTCTGCCCATGGTCATAGTGGGTAGTGTGTGGCATTTGGGCAGCAGCGATGAAATCGTGGAGCAGGAGAAGCTTGCCTTGAGGCAAGAGTTTTGCACAAGCTTGGGCTTAGGGGTGAGAAAACAGACAGGGGCATGAGGAGACCCTGTGAGGTGAGACCCTGAGGTAAAATCTTTCACATTTCCTCTTCCCTCTTCTTCCAGCTTCTCCTCTTGGTCTTCTCCTGCCTCCGGAAAGCAGCCTGGGACTATGGGCGCCTGGCCCTGCTGATGGACAATGATAGGTGAGAAGAATGTGAGGCCACCGTGGGTGATGGCTCCAGGCCCTCCAAGAGTGCTGGCAGGAGGGTCAGCACTGCAGGGTGGCCCACAGAGAAGCTCAGCAGTTGTTCTTGTCCCTCCTTCCTAGTAGAAATGGTCTGGCTGCCCTTGCCTGTGAGACGCACAGGCACCATCTGCTGCAGGTAGAGGGAAAACTCAGGCCAGCTTCCATTCTCTCTTGCAGGCACCATCTGGTGATGGTGTTCTTCATGCCAGGGAGGGAACTGTCCTAGGAAGATTGGAGGCCCAAGAGCTGCTTTCAAGTGGGGATTGAGACACTGCCTCTTCCCATGGCTCTCTCAGGATGAGCAGGGTGGGCAGTGGAGGAGGCAGAGGCAGACATGCAGCAGTACCACTGTTACTTACATCACCGAGGCAGCTCACCTGGCCGTCGTTTGGGCTACATGCAGAATTACACAAAAAATACTGCTGTCACGCTGAAAGGAGAGCCCAGACCAGATTTCCAGGCTCCTCACAGGCAGAAAAGCATCTTTCTTTGTGCAGGCAGGTGCACACAGGAGGCGTCTCTGCAAGGCTGGGCAGCCTGCAGAGGCAAATTCTGTAAAGGCTTTCCCTTGCCTTCTATTCTGTCTTGCTTCTACTGACCTTGGGCTCTGGAATGACTCTGGCAATAAACAGGAGATGTTTCCTTTCACCAGGGAGATCAAAGGAGTAATCAAGGCTCAAAATGCAAGCTCTGATTACCTTCCTTTTTTGCTTGTTTCAGAGGACTGAAACAAGTGGAATAGAAAAAATCTGGTTCAACAGTCCCTTGTCTTGGAGCTAAGAGTAGTTCTCCATGAGCCATCTTAGCATGGGTCAGGGCCACAGAGAAGCTGCAAAGGTGGCATGGAGGCAGCAAGATGCAGCCCCTGCCCTCAGGTAGTCCAGCACTAGGATGCAGGGTGTAGGGAGGTATTTCCTGGGCTGCTGTCGTAGGAGAAGCTTCTCTGAGGGTGCTCATCCTTTTCTGTCTGCTGCTTCTCTCCTGCCTCACCCCTCTGCTCCTTGCCTCACTCCAAAGTTTGACATCGCTTTTCTACGGAGAGCAGAGCGAGAAGGAGAAGTCCCCATCAGAGAGCAGCCCTCTGGATGTTGACAACAAGGACGTGGTGAGTGCCAGTGGCCATGACAGTGGGAGCCCAGGCTGGGCTTCTCCTCGCCCAGCCTGGGCTGCTCCTCACCAGAAATCCAGGTCAAAGTTAAAGGGGAGAAGTTAAGCCCTCTGGCATGTTTTAACTCCTTAACACCCTCTAGCAGCAGGGTATTCCTGGGAGAGTTGGTCTTTGTCTGTTTTGAGTCCTCTGCCTTGAGTGGCAGCTCAGAAGGGATGCTCTTGCCAGTGTGAACATCTCCCAGCTGTGTGGTCATCCCTGCCAGCTGCAGGGAACTAGTTGTGTTCATGGCCAGAGCCTCACTGTGGGCTCTCAGTACTTTCTGGTCCCACCATGACACACCACCAGCTCTGCTGACATGGTGGGCTTCAGGGGTTTCAAAGGCATCTTTTATTTCTCTACCACACCAGGCACAAGTCAGGCTTTGCTGGAAACAACTGTGGATGGTCATGCTTTGCTGTCTCTTTCTTTTTTTTTGCAACAGAAGTTCAAAAATCAGTCACTTGTGTGGTTATGAAAAAGAAATTACATGACTTAATAAAAAAAAACAAAACCAAAACATCACCTAGACAGGAAAGGTAGAGAAGCAAAATCATTGCAGGTGGCAGGAAGCCTGTTTAAAGGCTCTGTACTGGATGCTCTGATATTGCTTATTAAAAACTAGCAGAAAAAGACCACAGGGAAAGCCAGCACTGCTAAAGAGCAGATCAAAGGAGATTACCAGAAGGAAGAAGACATCTTTTGAAAAGCCAGTCTGTTCCCAAGTGAGGAAAATCTAAACTGGGAGGTTAGATATAAAATAGTCTAAGAGGGGGAGAAGATTGCTTTTGAGGAGAAATTTGTAGAGAGCATAAAAGTACTGGATTTTTCTTCACACATTTGAAATGGGAAACATGCCAGAGGGTTTATAGGGCTGTAGATGTTGAAAACAGAAAACACTTGCTGGAGAAGGCAACAGTGTAGCAGGAGAGCTAAATAAAGGTTTGGTGCTTGCATCCAGTGAGAAGGAGCTTGACCAAATTCCTGATAGAGAGCCCTTCTCTTTGGGAAAGCACTGGAGCATTCCTGTAGCAGTGGGGCTAGAGGATGAGGTTGCAATAAAAGCAGCCTGACAAATTCCCAGGAGCAGGCAGAGCATTTATGGTCTAGTTGAGGATGTCCCTGCTGACTGCAAGGGGGTTGGACTAGATGACTTTTGGAGGTCACATCCAGCCCAGCCCATTCTCTGATTCTCACCCACCCTGAGACAAATAACCAAGCTGCTGACTGCAGTGTGCAGCCTTTCTCCTGCATGTGGGGATGTCACAGAGTTGGCAATTGGCTGATAAATGATGTTTTATCAGGGCAGTTTCTGGAAACTCTACAAATCCCAATACATTACAGGCCAGGAGCTTAAGAGTCTGCACAGCCAACCTAGATGTTCTCTGGAGCAGAGCCCTGGTGTGAAGTGTAGGAAGGAAGTCAGCCTGGATGTGCTATGGGGCTGTCCAACTACCACAGAGCTATTGGAGATACAGACACTTGCGCCTCTAAAGCCTCCTGCTGTTGTCAATCAGATTAAACTGAGCTGTGGGGTAGGAGAAAAGGTCTTGGGCATGGCTAAAGCCAGGAGATGGAGAAGAGGAAGAAACTCTCAGCTCTGATGGGGCAGGTTAAAGCAATCCGACAGGGGGTTGCCTCAAGGTGCCTCCCATCCAAGGTCAGCATAAACCCTCCAGAAGGGGTGAAAGGAGAGACCAAGTAGCTGAGTGTTACTGGGTACAGCCATAACCAGGAGGACTGCAGAGGGCCCTTGAACTTCCATGACCTCCAGTGCTGGTAAAACACAAAATGATGCACAGGGGAGAAAACCCCTGATAATGCACAGGCAGTGACAGGGGGTGAGCCACTGCACAACATCCAGCATGTGCCTACATCACTGCACAGCAGGGCTGGTGCTGTGCTTGGTAGTGGTCAGAAAAGCACACTGCATGTTGAGGACTGTGAGGGAAGGGGCAGAGGAGGGAGCTGCTGGAAGCCAGAAGCCTGTGTTATAGAGATACCCTGCTGCTCCCCAGGCCTTTGCCATCACTGCAAAGGCCTCAGGAGCAGCAGGACATCACTGGATGACCTCCAGAGGTCCCTTCTGGCCCAGACCATTCTATGATTCTATGATATAAGCCTGAGCATCACTGGGCTGCTTTGGGTTCTGCCTCGATTTGCTCAGTCCTCTGGCCCCAGGCAATCATACTGCTTCCACGTGTGTCAACCTCATCCCAACTCTTTTCCCTTCCAGGGATTCTGCTCCTGGCTCATTTCTATCTACCAGATGAAGTAAGTGTGCCCTCAGCATCATGGCTTTGCTCCACCACTGCCCACTCCTGGGGAGCCAGTGGCCACAGATGGCAGCCCATCACCCAGGGCTGCTGGGACAAGTGGCAGAGGAGAGCCTTCTTAAAACACATGCCCCTGGAGAGAGAGAGCAGAAGGCTCCCCTCTGCATTTCCTCTGGGCCCTGGATAGTGTCCCACAGAAAAGGCCTTCAGCCTCTTCCGGTAGGAGCTGGTCCTGTAACAGGATGGCAACCTGCAGGCTGCTTGTGTCCCTCATTCCCTCTGTGCCAAAATCCTAGATGTCATGAGCAGGATGCCATGAGCTGGTGTGGGCTGTGGGAGGCCAGAGCAGCCAGTATCCCTGGGGAGGGAGATGGTGGGGAGGCTCCCACTCACTCCCACTCATCTCTCCCCCAGGGATGAGGAGATTCAGAGCAAGTGTGGGATCGATGCCACCACCTACCTCTCCTTCCAGCGGCACCTCCTGGTCCTGCTGATGCTGGTCTGCATGCTCTCCGTGGCTGTCATCCTGCCTGTCAACTTCTCGGGGGACCTTCTGGGTAGGTTCTTCCCCAGTCATAAGATGGCTCAGGAGTGTGGTGCAAGATTCCTCAGTCTGGAGGCAAGCACCACACTGCAGGGGCAGAGGGCCTTTGTTTGTCAGGAGCCCCTAAGTGAACAGGAATCCACCGTCAGCTGTGATCAAGGCATGCAAGAGGCAGGGAGCTAAGGGCAGCGGGGACAAGGGGACCTGAGGAAAAGGAGGGACCAAAGATCATAATCACCAACCTGCAAGCATGGTCATGCACACCTCACTGGGTAAATCCTCTAACTGCCTGCTTCTCTTCCCCTGCAGGACACAATCCTACTCACTTTGGACGGACAACCATCGCAAACATCCCAACACAGTATGTGGCTCCGGTGTCCAGGAAGGGCTATGGGTGCTGCTGCTATGCTGGGCATTGCTGGGAACCCCCAGGAGCAGCACTCACCACAGCCTTACGTGTGGCAGGAACAGGTTCATGTTGAGCAGCATGCCAGTTGCAGTAGCCCCCACGTCTGGTGTTTATTTGCACCATGTGTGAGCACTGTTATAGCAGATGTCACACTGTCACTGATGGCAAAAGTGCTCTTGGGGACACTGGGCAGCCTCATTTTTGAAGTACCTCAGCCAACGCCCTGGATGCTGGCCTGTGGCCATCCCTAGGATGGGAGGCCTAGCAGCCAGCTCAGGGAAGTCCTGCTGGGTAGTGGAGGTGACCATGGGTGAGACACTGAATGCCAGGCTGGATTGCATGCCATACACCTGCCACATTGCTCACTGTCCTCCTCTTCCCATCCTCCAGAGACCGACTCCTGTGGCTGCACAGCATCTTCGCCCTCATCTATTTCATCCTCACCATCCTCTGCATGGCTCACCACTCCGTCCACCTTGAATACAGAGAGAATGAGAAGGTGAGCATCCGCTGCTCCAGCTCTGCCTTGTCCAGTGCTGATGGACAACTCTGTGCTTTGTGGAAAGGATGTTCTCATTGTGTAGTGAGAGGCTTATAAACAGCCTGGGAGTGAGCAGGCAGGGAAAGAGATGGCTGTTTTTTGCCGGCTTCTGCAGAAAGCCTAGCAGCCCAGAGGCAGATCTCTTGCTGCCTTGTCTCTTGAGATCAAAGCTCTGCTGCATCCATCCTTCTGGGAGGTGACAGCTTTCAGCTGTGCCTCTGGGGGCTGGGAGCAGATATTGAGGAGGTCTCTGCTGACCAGCCTCTGGGGCAATAATCAGTGACCTGACTCACTTGTGCCTTCCTGGTGGCTTGGTGACCAGGGTGGCGGTGATGGGTCCCATAGACCCGCCTGCCCATCCACCTTCTCTGTACTTTCTCCTTCCTGAGGTTGCCCGGACACTGATGGTTACCCACATCCCTAAGGAGATCACAGACCCTTCCCTTATCATCAAGCATTTCCAGTAAGTAGTGGTGTGCCATAGCCTCACCGGGTGGCTGGCAAGCAGGAGGCAGGGCCTACTTCTATTGCCCAGTTCCTGGTGACACTCTGTTCCTGTGTCCACAGCGAGGCTTACCCCAGCTGTACTGTCACCAATGTCCAGTTCTGCTTCGACGTGCGCAAGCTGATGAAGCTGGATGCGGAGAGGTGAGTGGACGCAACTCCCCCTTGCTCTGTGAGCGGATGCACCGTGCCTGCCTACCGTGTCTGTCTGTCTGTCTACCGCTCCCCAAATGAGTTTCACCCCTGCATGCTTCCTGGCAGGCGCAAGGCCATGAAGGGTCGCCTTTACTTCACCACCAAGGCGCAGAAAGAGGGGAAGATCATGATCAAAACCCACCCCTGTGCCCGTGTCTTCTGCTGCCGCTTCTGTGGCTTTGAGCAGGTAGGAGGGTGCAGGCAGGGCTGCGGGCAGCACATCCCCACCGCAGGCAAGGCAGAGCATGGCAGCTTGCCCGTGGCCCAGCCGGGTGACCACAGCAGAGCCCTGGCTGCTCCTGCAGGTGGATGCAGAGCAGTACTATGGGGAGCTGGAGGAGAAGCTGACGGATGAGTTCAATGCTGAGCGCAATCGCATCATGCTCAAGAGGCTTGACATGGCCTTTGTCACCTTCCAGGATGAGCGGATGACAGCTGTGTGAGTACTCTTCATGCAGTGAGCACAGGGACATCCCCTAGCCTGGTGACACCTTGCCAGCTTCTCCAGCCAAACCAGGCAGTGGGTCTGTCTCCTCTGTGCCTCTGCCATCTGCAAAGATGGCCACTTTATTTGGGCTGCAGAAAGGGTCTGATGAGAAAATGTGTGTGGGGTCCTGAGCCCTTAGTCTGAACCTGACTCCCAGCTCCCTTCTCCTGCAGAATTTTGAAGGACTACAGCCGCATCCGCTGCCGCAAGCACCCCCAGCAGTCCTCTGTCACCACCGTGGTCAAGTCACACCAGTGGGGCATTTGCTATGCCCCTGCACCCAGCGATATCATCTGGTGAACCCCGTGATGGGAAGGAGGAAGGGAGGGGAGCAGCCAAGGGGAACCAGTGGCCATAACTATATGGACCCCACCACAGCAGAAAGCCCACGTAGCTGTAGGGAACCTGTGCCCATATCTACAGCGCAGGGACTGCCAATCCCTCCCATGTCCCTAACAGAAGTCAGCAGGGGTGATGGTGATCACCTCAGCCATGAAAGGTTTGGAATGATTGCTGGGCTTCGATTTCCCTAGCCTTACTGTAAAGCCTCCTGGTGGAACAGACTCTGGTTCTGAGGTCTCTGCAAGCGTCATTAGAGAGGAGAGAGGGTGAACTCACAGCAATGGCTTCCAGGATGGCCGGTGCAGGCAGTGGGAGGCAGAACTTCAGGGAGCCAGGCTAGGAGGCCCAGAACATGTAGCTTTTCCTCCATACCATGTCTGAGTCCTGTTTTCCTCTCCAAGGGAGAATTTATCCGTCCGTGGCACATCCTGGTGGCTACGATTCATCCTCCTTAATATCTGCCTCTTCATCCTTCTCTTCTTCCTCACTACACCAGCCATCATTGTCAACACTATGGACATGTTCAACGTCACACACCCTGTGGAGAGCCTCAAGGTAGTCCCTGGGGCTCTGTGACAGCTTTCCCAGGGGGTCTGTTTCCAGCTTGATTTGTAACATGGGTGAGCACTGGCTCTGCTCTGGCTTAAGAAGATGAGTCATCACTGGGTTGGGCATTAATGAGACACAAAGAGTGGTCATACCCCTGTTTGCCATCCATCCCCTTGTGTTTCCAGTGGCAGAGCCCCAAGGGCACCTGTGCAAACCTGAGCTTTGGTGCTATTGTCCATGGAGTAGTGCAGGTTAGTGTCCATGCAAGAGGACAGGAATGGAAAGAGCTCAAGAAGATGTTAGGAGCTGCCAGCAGCACATTGCCTTCCTGCTCACTGCCTTGTGAGCTGTTGGGTAGGCACTGGGGCTCAGAGCGTACCTATAGTCCTTTTGGCTAGCCTCGGACTCTTATTTCCTGAAACAAAGGCTACTGTTCAGGGAGGGGATGCCCCAGCCTGCCTGTTGCACACATCATCCTGTTCTGAGAGACCCAGGGAGCTGCTTCAGGCATGACTGAGTCCTGGTGGGCTCCTGAGGGGGTGCCTGACATCTCTCTTCCTGCAGAACCCCATCATCACCCAGTTCTTCCCCACGCTGTTGCTCTGGGCTTTCTCCGTCTTCCTGCCCTTCCTCGTCTACTACTCAGCATTCTTTGAGTCACACTGGACAAGGTAAAGGGGCTCACCCCCCATGCTTCCTAAGGGCTGTGGGAGATGGGAAGAACCTCAGCAGGACTCATGGAACTTGGCCTGGAGAGGAGCAGGCAGTGGAATGGCAGACACCTGCCAAGCCCTCCATGTTACCCTCCATGGAAAGAGCCCCAGGTCGGTGCACAAAGGAACCATTTCCTTGCAATAGCCCCCAGTACTTCCAGAGTGCTGCTAAAGGCAGGTGGGTCTGTTTTAATGTGAAGGGATAGTGTGATGGGAGACTGACACCAGCAGGATCATGGCCCTGACTTGGATGGTGCATCCTGGCTATGCTCCCATATGTCCAATGTAGAAGTCGAAGTTTGGGATGCTGAAAGTCTTCTAGCAAAGGAAGCTCTGCCCAGCTCCTATGCTGTGCCTTCTGTGACCTTCCACTAGCCCTAGGCCTTGTGTCTGATTTGAGGCAATCCTTGTAGGATGTTTGTCACCACTTCCTGGGAGAAATAAGAACTCCTGAATTCATTGTAGACAGCCACCTCATCCATATTGGGCATCTACACCAGCAGGGATGGTGGGAGGTGGCAGGGATGATGTAGATGAGAGGCTGGCAGGGCAAGAGCTTTTGCTACAGCAAATTCCTTCTGATGATTCCTAAGACCTTCTTGAGGCCAGTGGAAGGCCCCAGTAGATGGACAGATCAAATGTATGTGACTTCCTGGGGCTGGAAGTAGTGCCTTGGTGAAGTGTGAGACCCAGCCCAGCCTGTCCCGCGTTGGCTGCTCTGCCTTGGAAGAGTGAAATGTTCTCTTACCTCCCCTTGCTGCAGGTCAAGTGAAAATCAGCTCACCATGCACAAGTGCTTCTTCTTCCTGGTGTTCATGGTCATCATCCTGCCCTCGCTGGGGCTGAGCAGGTACAGACCACTCTGCTGTGTTGCTGTCCCTACTTCCTGGCAGCCAGGAGCACACTTGGGCCCCTTGCTTCCTATAAGACAGCCCCAAAGGGCAGAGGCTCTGCTGCTGCAGAAACGTGGCTGGCTCTGGGGAGGAAAACACTCTCTGTATACTGTGCTGAGCTCTCAGATAGTTATAGACAAAAAGATTTCCTGTGAGGGAGGAGGAGGGTGTAGCAGCTTACCAGGTTGCCAAGGGGTCCTGGTGGTATCCTGCTTGGGGTCAGCCCTTTAGTAGACCATGAAAAGACCAGGTCAGGTATCTGTGTAGCCTAGCTACACAGCTGTGAGCACCCAACCATGTTGGTCCCATGTGGCAGAAGGGGTTGCTTTGGTAGTGTAGAGTCCAGAGGGTCTCACCCACCTGAGTCAGAGGAAAGCACGTGCCCACTAGATGCCTCCCACATTGCTCTCTGAGTCCCCTCCTTCAGAAGAGCAGCTCACTCTTCTTCTTCCCCCTCCAGCCTGGACCTTTTTTTCCGCTGGCTCTTTGATACCCACTTTCTGGATGAGGCTGATATCAAGTTCCAGTGAGTAGCAAGGAGCACCCAAACCTCCAGGGCAAGCAGGAGTACCTGACATCAGTCCCTGGCTGCTCTCCTGGCCACCTGGCCAAGCATGCTCTCACCTTCTGCATCCCTTGGACAGGTGCGTTTTCCTGCCAGACAACGGCGCTTTCTTTGTCAACTATGTGGTCACCTCCAGTCTGATTGGGACGGCCATGGAGCTGCTGCGCATCCCAGGCCTCCTTGTCTACACTGCCCGCCTCTGCTTTGCCAAGTCTGAGCCCGAGCGGCTCCATGTCAAGCGGGTACGTGGCTCGGGTCACCTCTGAGCACGCATGACACCAGCACAGCAGCGATGTGCTTGCTGGAAACTCAGGCTGACCTGGTCCAGTGGGGAGGCTTGGGACTTCTTCAGGCCTCACAGGGGCTGGCAGAGGGAGGCAACGGCGCGGGTCAGGGTGCAAAGGCAAGTGTAGCCTTTGCAGTGGCAGGGGCACTAATGACACTGTTGATCGTGCCTCAGAGCCAAGCCTACCAGTTCCAGTTTGGACTGGAGTATGCCTGGACCTGCTGCATCTTCTCTGTTGTCATGACCTACAGCATCACCTGCCCCATCATCGTCCCTTTCGGTGAGTATGATCCCATGCCCATGGTGCCACTGTCCCTGGCTGTGCCAAGAACAGCTTGTCCCAGCCACCAGCAGCAGTGTAGGAGCGTAAACTTCCTGCATGGTACAGGATGTCACCCGTGGGCATTATACCATGGGCCTACCATGCTGTCTTTGCCATCTGTCCCCCCCCAACTAGCCCTTCTCCTCCCACCAGGGCTGCTCTACATGCTGCTGAAGCACATGGTTGACCGGTACAACATTTACTACGTGTACATCCCCACCAAGCTGAACCAGCGCCTCCACGTTGCTGCCATCAGCCAGGTCGTGGTGGCCCCCATCCTCTGCATGTTCTGGCTGCTCTTCTTCTCCGTCCTGCGCCTTGGTAGGGAGAGCTTGGGGCTGCCTCCTAACACTGCTGATGGTCACATCTCATGTTTAGAGGGACGATCTGTTAGTGTCACCCCTAAGATAGGCATGGCATGGAGGGTGGGAAGGGGGATGGGAACAGGTAATGTGTGATGGAGACCTGGCAGAGGAGGTGAGTGTCAGCTAGTGTTGGGAGGAGGGTTAAGAGCTTGTAATACCCAAAGCAGGAGCCAGCCTGGGGCTCGATGGATGTCCAGCAGGTCCTTGGATGTTCATGTGCTGCCCCAGAGTCTCTGTGCTCTAGGTCCCACTCGCCCCGTCACCCTCTTCACTTTTGTGGTCCTCCTTGCCTGCATCATCTTCTCCTTCTTTGGACTCTGCCTGAAGAAGCTGCAGCCACGGAAACCCTCTAGCTACCAGGTGAGTGCAGGTCTCTGCCTGTCCAGTTCTTTTGCACCACTGCATCCCCTCCTTGCCTCTCTGGGGATTCTGAGGTAGTGCCTGGCTGCCCCAGCTTCAGCTGAGGGCTCCCCAACTGTTATTTCATCCCAACCTCCTGTCCAGATGTCTGATCAGTCTGAGGGCGCCTTCAATGATGTGGAGCGGAGCAGTGTCTCCTCTACCCCCAACTCCAATGTGAGTACCTGACCCCAGCCCTGCTGTGGCCACCCCAGTCTCAGGCCCCACGGTTCTGATGTCCACTGCCCCCCTCCTGGGGCAGCTCTTTGTGGCCACTGTCCTACAGGAGCCTGAGCTGAGTCTGACACCAGCGGCATCCCCAGCACACCAGTCCTACGGCACCATGGGCAACCACTTGGAGCCAGCAGAGGACGGGGAGGATGGAGGGCTGCAGAGCTTTGAGACAGAATTGGAGACAGTGGAGGGCGAGTACAGGAGTGGCCCGGTGATGGAGAGCCAGGCCCGCTACCAGTGAGCATCCACCAGGGCAAGGACCAGCTGTGCCGAGTGGAGTATGTGCCAGAGAGTAGGAAGGAGCCTTCCCAGTACTGATGGGGGCCACCTTGCTGACGGGGCTGGGGGGCAACAGGATTGATGTGAAGAAGAGACTTCATTGTATGTGAAGTGGCAAGAGGCTCTGCTGGTTCCTCCACTGCCTAGACTGGCTCAGCTCCACTGTTGCCCCTGTACCCACCTACCTTTTCCAGCTTTTTGTGGGGAAGAGAGGGTGCAGTGAGGGTGCAGAGAGAACAGCTCTCTGAAAGGCAGTGCTTTTGGGGACAGAAGGGAGGCCCTGGCCCCTCTGTGAGGGGGATAGCAGCCCAGACAGCTCAGATGAATGTGCCCACCCCCATGCTGTCCCCCAGGTCCTAGGTGGCATGGGATGGCCACTCCTAATGCTCGCTTCCCACCATGCCCACCCACAGCTGTCCCTCTTCCTCCCTAAATGCTGACTTTGCAGGCTCCTGCCCACCCCAAAGGCTTTGCCCCTCAGGGACTGCTGAGAGGAGTGTGCTTTGCTGGAGAAGCTGTTCCAGTCTTTGCATAAGCACCAGCAGCCCTACCTTGAGGCAGACATCAAAACAAACTAAGCTCTTCCCTGCCTTCCCACTCCATCCCTCCACTGCTGCACCATGTGCGTGGCCTTGGGACCTCAGGGCGGAGCAGAAGGGCAAGGGACAGTTGTTTTAATGGCTGTGAGGGCAGCTCCTTATTGCCCCTCTCTCCCAGGTAGCATCTTCCTTGTATTCAGGCTCCCTGTGGAGCTGACTGTGTGACTCTGCATGGGTCCATTCTGTTGCAGCAGAAACGAGAGGTGGGGAGTCTGACAGAACCCGAGCCTCTGGGTCCTGGTCCACCACATCCTACCCTTACCCACAAGCCGCAACCAAGGGATGTTCCCCCAGCAGCCACACTGCCTGAGAGCAAGTCCTGCTGGAGTTAGTGTAAATGTGCCTGCTCCTTGCCTGGACAGCATCCTCTGGTGTTTCCCAGCTCTTCTACAGCAGCCATGGGGCCCTCTGGGGATGAGGGTAGATCTTTACCCTGCTTGGCCTCTCTCCCATCAGGCTAACCTCTCCAGTCCTGCTGGCTCCTCGCTCAGCTCTGCTTTGACCTTGGGGCTCGTTTTCCTGCTCCCAATTTTCCTTTTGGCTTCAAAGCAATTCTAGCTGCCATCCCAGGGCTGTGCAGGGAGGGAAGGATCAACAACACAGCTCTCATGGCACCAAGGCTGCTGGCAGGGGGAGTGCTACTTTGCAAAAGCAGATACTTGGCACCACTCAGCATTACCGGTGCCACTGGCAGGGTGGACATGGTGTGTCAGTCCTGTGAAGGGGGCAGCCCAGCAGTAAACTGTAGGTCTCTGCTGGACGTAGGTGAGCTCTGGGACATCCCTGTGGGCTGATGCAGCTTGGCTAGCTGGCAGCTCTTTGGTCCCTGTCCCACCCACACTCCTGCATGCTGGGGTGATGGCTGCAGCACGCTAGTCACTGAGCTGTTGCCTGCTGGAGCCTTGAGCTCATCCACTCCTTCCCAAGCCCAACAAGCACTGTGGGGAGGTCACAGCTCCCTGCCCAGATGTCTCTGGGGCCACCTGCAGCTCAGCTGCTGGCCTCACTACCTGCCCCTGGCTGGAGCAGGAGGATGCTGGTGGCCTCTCTCTGGGTGGAAGCAAGTGCCTGCAAGTGGCACCATGTCTTCAGGAGCTCGGGCTGCTGCTCTGATTGCCCTCGGCTGCCCCACTGTAGGAACGTGCCAGAGGTCTGTACCTTCTTGTGATTAATTGCTATGACTGTGCCTTGAATAAAATGACTTCACCCAGCTGCTGCCTCCTGTCACCTCTGCACATCCTGCCCAAGACCAGGAGAGGGGCGGACCCTCTCTGCTAGAACCCCAAGCCCCATTCTCCACCTGTGGGGAGTTTTGTTGAGCCTTCTTGGGGATGTCCTGCAGAGGCTTCAGTGGCAAGGAGATTGATTGGCTGCTTCTCTACCTCCAGGCACCTTGTCACCTACAAAACAAAATCCCAGCAAGTGGGCAAAGGCACAGGAGTGAGGAAGTAGCCCACCATGTCTTCTCAGAAAGGCTGCCACAGCTCTTGGCACTGGGGACTGGGTGCAGCCCTGGAACAGGTGTATATGCTTCTACCAGTCCTTGCCCCACAGGCAGGGCTGGCTCAGGACACCACCAAAGAGGTACACGCTACCTGGAGGGAGCACAAGTGCAGCCTGGAGGTCCTCTTGGACCACAGCAAGGAAAGGAGGTAGCAGGGGGACCCAGCTTAATTGGGGGGGGGGGAGCAGATGTTCCCAAAGCTGAACTCCCACCAACAAGTCCCAGGGAAGGAGGCGAACAACATTGTAGAATCTCAGAATGGTTTGAGTTGCAGGGGACCTTAATGATCATTTAAGTTCCAACCCTGTTGCACACCATGGGGCACAGACACCTTCTATTTTGAGAGCCTTTCTCTAGGTTTTAAGCAGAGAGCACACATTTGCTCCCCTCTGATCCTTTATGCTCAAATGCTATTTGCCTCTTGTTTCAGCAGATCTCTCCTGTTGGCCCCTCCACAAGTCCAGGATAGGGGGCAGAGGAAGGAACCGGAAAGTTTTAGGTCCCACTCTCCTCATCACCCCCTGCAAAGTCCACCTACAATTCATAACTAGTGGCCAACAGGACGAGCTGCAGGGCCTTGCTGACACCAGTGAGCTGAGGCAGGGGCTCTGTAATTTCCATACGCCCTGTCCCCATGGCTCTCCCAACCCCCGTGCTGAGGAAGCTGTTCCTAGCCTAATGATGGTGGTGTAAGCCACATCAGGCTGTGCCTTGCCACTCCTGCCCTGCGTTATACAAAAGCCCCCTGGGGGGGGGGGACCGAGGAATCGCATGATGCCTTCTGCCGCTGGCTAGTGGCAGGCAGTGCCGGCCGCATCCCCGGCAGGAGGTTCCTGACTGCGGCAAACCTCTCTGCTGGCACAGAGAGTCAAAGATGAGGGTGCTGCCTCACTAGTTCTTTCCTGCAGCACTGGGGTTGGACCCCCACTGCCAGCCCTGAGGCTGGCAGCAGTGCTCCAGGCCAGGAAGAGTTGGAATATATATTTTATCATTGAACCACAGGGAGGATTTCTTTGCATTCAGAGCTCTACTGTTGTCCTTGCCCTTCACAGCCTGTTGCATGTTGCCCTCTAGAACAAGCCACATCCCAAGGCAGAGCTGAGCAGCTTTCCCAGGATGCTCACCATGCTCTCTTATGGCAGGGCTGGGATTTCCAGCCTAGGTCATGCTATTACAGTCCTTGAGTTCACTTACCTGCTCCAGGGCCAATCATACTTCAGTGCCAAGCGTCCAACTGTCCCAGGGCCGAATGCTTATAAAGCTAAAGTTAGAACGTGCCCAAGCAAGAGGCAGCCAGGACCTCCTGCATTCTTCCCAGCTGTTCCCTGGGGCAGGGCTGCTCTGAAGTCCAAGCTGGCAGGGTGGACAATGCATGGAAGTGGGCAGGACTTTGCTTCAAGCCTGTGCCCTGCTCCTGTGGGCAACCAGCAGTGGGTGAGCTGATGCTAAAAGAACAAAAACAGCAGCTGAACAACAGAAAGAGTTGGGGTTTTTTTTTTAGGTTGATTACTTAAAATTCTAATTCCATTAGAGATTGCTAAAGGTAATGAGCAACCAGCAGCAGAATGCTTTTGCTAGCCCCTCTGCTGCTCGCCCATTCCATTACAGCGCACAAAAGCTCTCAAAAGACATTTGGTGCTGGATGACTTCTCATGTCAGTCAAGCCAGACTACACAATCACTCCCAGTGACCAACATCTCCAAAGTCAGAGCCAACATGAAACCAGAAACCCCCTGTGTGCCATTTTTTTTTTTTCTCCTTGTGTGGGCCTTATATATTAAAATAAACACCAGGCAGCAAAAATGGCCAAGACTCACTGTTGTTCTTTATTGAACAGTACAGCTAGGTATAAGAGGCACACAGACTAGATCAGTTCTCTTAGGCGTTACACAAAATATGGTGCAGAAGTCAAAGAGCTGGGAAAGCTAGAGGGACCAGGGATGGTTTGGGGCAGTAGCAGGAACACTCACACCCTGCCCATCACACTGCTGCCTACAGCCTGTCAGAGTCAGAAGGTCCCCTTTATATTGCTGAAGGCTGATGCTCCAGAACAGGGTTGCAAACAGGATGTCCCCATTCCCAAACTCTCTTGCCCCATACCATGCCATCACAGCTCGTGCTTCCTCTCAGGTCCAGCTCTTCCATCCCTCACTGCCTGGCACAAAAATGGGGAGGACCCCCACTTGACCCAGCTGGAAGAAAGAGCCATGGGCCAGAATGCATACCATGCTGTAGGACTGCAGAAGTGGAGCCTGCTACCCTGCAGAGGACAGCAAGCATCCTCCCTGAGGACACTCACTCACTGTTCCACAACACCCCACCCAAACAGCTGGAAAGCTCCTTGCTCACTGGAAGCTCATGGCCACCACCAGGCCTGGTCTTAAGGAATCAAAGCCCCATCTCACAGGGCACCACAACATCCTCTCCATGGCATGGGGTTGGGAGACTTCAGCTGCAGCTGTGTTATGCAGGCAGCTCTGTTCTGTGCCAGAATGGAGGACATCTGAGTGCAGGAGTGTGTCTTTAGACCAGAACCAGCTCAGCTCTCAATGCCAGGTGCCTCCTGCCTGTAAAGAGCAGCTAAAAAGGGCACTACACTGTCTAGAACTGAAAAAAATGCTCAAGTCCTTGCCCTGGAGCTAGTGATGGTTGTAAACGTGGCTCTGCCTCTCCCACAGCAATTTCCCAAGAGATGAACACCTTTAAAGTGCTCAAATTCAGCTCCCCTCAGAGCCTTCAGGTGCTGCCTCTCAGCCACTTTCTGGAATTTCTTTTGACTAATGCTGTCTTCTTTCTCCTGTCCTGACAATGCACTGCTGCACACACCTAACTGGGTGCTTCATTCTGCTCCAAAGTGTGTGGGTCTCAGCTATGGTTGGTAGGAATTATAAAGGGTGAGTAGTTCTGCAGATGGGCACTGTGTGCAGCTGGGAAGTGCTCCAGGTCCTGACAGCATCACCAGAGAAATTTAATCTGTGCTTCCCCTGGTCAGGAGCCAAAATGTTTTCTGGAAGCTGTTGCCATGACATGATTGCAAGCTTCATTTTTACTTTAAGACATCTTTTCCTGTGTTTACTTTACTGTCCTTAAAGCAAAAAAGAGTCACCACTGCTGCTGCATTTCAGCTGGCTCTGAGGGTAAACCAACCAGCCAAAGCAAACCAACCAGCCAAAGCAACACAAAGCCTTTCAGCTGGCAGCACAGATCTGATAAAACCAGCCTCACCTCAAGGGTTAACTTGATGCCACTGCTTGAAGCATCCTTAGGAAACTCAGTGATTTGTGCTCAAGCTGACACAAACAAAAGTCATCTATGCCACTCAGGGAAGAGGCAAGGCAGAAGAGACATCTGGTAGTGACAATGGTGCTGAAGGGACAAGAAGAGCTCCACACAAGGTCTGAGGAGGACGGCTGCTTAGCAAGGCCGGTTCCCACCTCTGTTTCCCCTACTTCTGGAGGGAGTCAAAGCCACCATTCCACAGCTGAGCAGGGCACAGCAGCACAAGACAAGTGAGCAGGTCTTGAACAGGGAAAATAGGATCTCAGCAGAGAAGCCTGAAAGGCCTGGCTGTTGTCTAGCTAGCAGGAGTGGGTAGCAAAAGAAGAAAAGACAGGTCAGATAAAAACCAGAGTAGGTACCTAGGTGCTGGTGCTCCAGCTACCCTAAAGGAACTTGAGGCAGGATGGTGTACCTGTGCTGTGGCACTCCTAGGCTTCACTGCAGAGATGCACCCCGACAGCCCTTGGCAAAGGCAGAGATGTGGTCATGTCAAAGCAAGGCAGAATCACTGGGAGAGCCCCGAAGCACAGTGACAGAGGAGAAAGCAACGGGCCAGTGCACAGAGAAAGACAGAGGTGGAGAAAGGCAGAGAGCATGGCGTGAGCACTCCCCTTACCCAGGAGAGCTGCATGTTTGGGGGTGGGGATGGCTGGCAGGACCTAGTCCTCTTCTGGGAGAGCGTTCCAGCCACGCCGCATGGCTTTCACCACGGCACCATAGAGTCTGCTCCAAGCCTCCTGCACGTCTGGGCTGAAGGCAGTGCCAAGGCATTTCTCCAGCATGTACAACAAGGATTCACCAACAGTCTGCAAACCAAACATGGAGGTGTCAAGCTCAGCGTGAGGGGACAATATGCAGCCCCTTCTCTCGCTTCACTGCCTTTTGTACTTCTCCCATTGCAGAGTAGATGCTCTCCCTCCACCAGCAGGGTCAGGCCCCCTGATCCTCCACTGTTCATATGGGGCCCAGAAACAGCCTATGACATCCTCTTCCCCTGCTCTGTATTCTGGCCCTGACCCCACCCTAGGCTCAGTGGGGAGTGCAGATAGGGAGCAAGGGCTGACCCTGCACATGTAACACCAAGACAGAGGTATGTTAATCCTCATGGCTTCCCGATGCAAATAGCCAGCCCCAGTCCCTGGCACAGGAGTGGATCAGCAGAACTGAGTGGGTGAGAGCCCAGGCTGAAAGCTCAGAACCTGCCTCAACTCCACTCAGTCCTCTCTACAGTGCACCACTCCTCACATTACTGGGAGCAGCTCCACCCAGGACCATCCACAGTGTGTGCAAGGCTAGTGAATATCATTATGTCAAGTAAAGCATGTGCGCAGGGCTAGTGAACGTCACTACGCCGAGTAAAGCCGCGTGCAGGGCTACTGAACGTCACTACACCGAGTAAAGTCGCGCGCAGGGCTAGTGAGCGTCACTACGCCGAGTAAAGCCGCGCGCAGGGCTAGTGAACGTCACTACGCCGAGTAAAGCCGCGCGCAGGGCTACTGAACGTCACTACGCCGAGTAAAGCCGCGCGCAGGGCTAGTGAACGTCACTACGCCGAGTAAAGCCGCGCGCAGGGCTAGTGAACGTCACTACGCCGAGTAAAGCCGCGCGCAGGGCTAGTGAACGTCACTACGCCGAGTAAAGCCGCGCGCAGGGCTAGTGAACGTCACTACGCCGAGTAAAGCCGCGCGCAGGGCTAGTGAACGTCACTACGCCGAGTAAAGCCGCGCGCAGGGCTAGTGAACGTCACTACGCCGAGTAAAGCCGCGCGCAGGGCTAGTGAACGTCACTACGCCGAGTAAAGCCGCGCGCAGGGCTAGTGAACGTCACTACGCCGAGTAAAGCCGCGCGCAGGGCTAGTGAACGTCACTACGCCGAGTAAAGCCGCGCGCAGGGCTAGTGAACGTCACTACGCCGAGTAAAGCCGCGCGCAGGGCTAGTGAACGTCACTACGCCGAGTAAAGCCGCGCGCAGGGCTAGTGAACGTCACTACGCCGAGTAAAGCCGCGCGCAGGGCTAGTGAACGTCACTACGCCGAGTAAAGCCGCGCGCAGGGCTAGTGAACGTCACTACGCCGAGTAAAGCCGCGCGCAGGGCTAGTGAACGTCACTACGCCGAGTAAAGCCGCGCGCAGGGCTAGTGAACGTCACTACGCCGAGTAAAGCCGCGCGCAGGGCTAGTGAACGTCACTACGCCG
The DNA here is from genome assembly GCA_013396675.1 of Eubucco bourcierii. NCBI lineage: Eukaryota > Metazoa > Chordata > Aves > Piciformes > Ramphastidae > Eubucco > Eubucco bourcierii. Next base: position 19,780 of record VWZE01002668.1, on the reverse strand, counting down.
AGTAAAGCCGCGCGCAGGGCTAGTGAACGTCACTACGCCGAGTAAAGCCGCGCGCAGGGCTAGTGAACGTCACTACGCCGAGTAAAGCCGCGTGCAGGGCTAGTGAACGTCACTACGCCGAGTAAAGCAGACCCTGTTCCCTCTGAACAGGCCCAAATCTAGCAGTATCAGGAGGGAGCCATGTGTTTGTTAGAAACCTTTCCTTTGCCCTGCCCTTCCCTACTGCATAACCCAGCATTTCTCACTGTGCTTGATGGCAGGAGAGGAGTAAGCAAGGGTTTAATATGGAGGATGTTCCTGTCTCATTGCCATGGACAAGCAAGGGTCAAAGTGCAGCCACCCCCCACCACAGAGTGCAGACACAGAGAGGCAGATGCTCTGTCTCCTAGGTGCAGTAAGATCTGCCCAAAGCTTTTGATGCAGAGGTCCAGGGCAAAGGCTGAGTCTCCAGCCCTCTGTCACAGGTGAGACTGCAATGACCCAGCTGTGGTCTTCAAGCAGGATAAATGCCTTTCCCCTCTCTGTCCTTTCTCCCTGAGCTTATTGGGAGAGGGCAGAAGAGGAGCTCAAGGGTTTCCCTTATCGAGCCTACACAGGTATCATCACTACACTACACAGGTATCAGCAGCTCAGGGGCTGCCCTGAGCAACCAACTTCCTCTCCAGCCAGCTGAACCCAGTGGATGGGCTCAAAGGGATGGAGACACATGAAGGCTGCAGGCAGGGCTGCATGGACAGCTGTAGTGGGACAGGAGAGTATGCCTCACCGAGAAAGAATCAACCTTCACACCAACTGCCTGGTGCTTCTTGCCAAGGTTGTAGAGATACTCTTCCAGGGAGGACAAGTCCTCCAGGTGGCTCACAGCAGCATCAATCACCAGCATCACCTGTAGGAGCACAGAGGCAATAAACAACAAGGATCTTGTTGCCCTCCCAAAGTAATGGTCTGATTCCTCTACCCTTCTCAGCCTGACCATCTCCCAGCCCAGCAGAAGCCCTCTGATCTTTCTTTTGCTTTACTGTGATCTGTGTGTCGCATCGGTAAGGTATGACAGCAGCAGCACACAGCAAATCCTTCCATGGGGGCCTACCAGAGGTGCCACAGCAAACAGCTCTGCTGACTCCTGGAGCGGGTAAACAGCCCTACAGCAGAGCAGCTACAGGCAAAGATGTAGTGCTGATGCAGGCATTACAGCTCTTAGGATCCCAGGACAACTCCAGGGGAGCTCTGGAAGTTGCAAGGACTAGAGTTTCCAGACAGAAGTTGCCAAGATGATGCAGTTGGAAGTAAGGCAACTCCAATTATAAGATCAACCAAACATTTCAAGTAGATGAGGTGGACAATGCAGCCAAGAAACCTGGTCTGGTAAGGCATTGTACCACTGTGGCCTCCCAGGAGCATGAAAAGTCAAATGGAAACAGGACAGAGAAGGGTTAACGTGGGATGGAGGGAACAGACACGGCAAATTAGAAGAGATTAAAGCCAGGGCATGGTTAGCTTGGCAAAGCCAAGAGGCGATAGAATTGTACTCTATAATTTCAACAGGGAAATTACCTCCAACAAGAGCAAAGAGCTATTTCAGCTCAAAGCAGTAATAGCAGAAGTAAAAATGGACTTAACTTTGCTGATAAACAGAGAATGGAAAATAACAAAAATCCTTCAGCTATCAGAAGAGCACAATCCTGAAACAGCCTTATACAAGGAAAGAGGACAGGATAACAAGACACCAAACTGGTTTAAAGATGGAGCCAGAGAGTTTAAGAAAAGCATCTGCAAGCCAAGGCTGAGTCCTGGCCCAGTATGGCTGCTCTTCAGGGCTCAGCACAGTATCTGCTGCACCAGGTGTAATTCTGTCCATGCATGAGCTCCTCCAGATGACATCAGTATTGTTCTTCTCTCTTTCAGGTGGAGACAGATGCATTTCACAGCACTCCCCTAGAGGTTGTCCAAAAGATGCTGTGGGGCTTCTGGCTTCCCAGCCACACCAACAGCCTCTCCAGAACAGTGGGCCATCATGTGGCCAAGCAGAGGGGTTTAGACCTTGTCTGGACAGAAGTGAGTTCACCACAGCAGAAGAAGGGGCCTTGCAACTGTCACAAGAGGAGGTCCACTCTCAGATGAAGACATGGAAATCAGCATGATTCTTCTTACCCACCACAACCTGCATCTTCATCCTCCACCCACTTTGTCCTGGCAATAAGACCTTCTGCCAGCATGAGCAAGCCTCTGCAGCTACCATCTCAGAAAGACACTTCCCATAGATTCCCCAGCCAGACACCCCATGGTGTGTAGCCACTAAGGGCTTGCTCCTCTACAGAGGCTACGCTCAGGCCATGCCACAGCCCCTCTCTCACCTTCCTGATGTGATCCAGGAACTCAGGGGCAGAGAGGCACTCCTGAGGGCTGGCAAACTGCTTGCAGTTGTACTGGAAAAGGGGCAACAGGTCGGGGTCCAAGTCAAATAACCTGCAACAGCAAGAAAGAAATCTCCATCTTCTCATTTCCTTAGCTTTACTTAGAACTCTACTCATTCTAGGAACTTTATCAGCATCACATTTGCAGGCTCCCCTCTGCCTTTTGTTCTCACCTACTGATCCCTCTCCATTTGTAAAGCACCCAGAAGTTCTGAAGTCTTAGTCTGGGGACAACCCTGGTTACCTATAGTCAAAAAAGTCTCTGTTTCTCCAGCTCCCATTCCCAGCTCTAAGACAGGTGCATGAGGGCCAGTCCTAGCTCACTGGAGTTTCTGCTAGCCTGGCCCTTCTTCCTGAAGTCTTGGTTGTTGCCTCAACTCTTCCTATTCCCACTTCATGATCCCCTAGAGCCTAAAAGCTTCCAAGTCTGGGGAAGATCTGCAAGCTCCAGCAGTCACCTTTCCTACTTGAGCAAGGAGGGCATGAATAAACCCACCTAATGTTCCACTCTCCCACACCATCACCAGCTCCCATTTCCCCCCTCTCATCTACACCACCAGTATATGCCAAGCACATATTTGGCAGCAGATTATTCAAACAGGTCTACCAGGCTGGTGCTGTCCATGGAGGCCAGATGGAATTCAGGCCAGACAGTCTCTCTTCTCCCCATTCTACATGTTAAGCTGGTGCATCGCCCTCCACTACAGCTGCCAAATTGCTGTCATTGCTCCCAGCTCTGTTCTGCAAGTTTTGGCTCCCACCTGATACAGCCTGCTCCTTAAGCTGGTTATCGACTCTCCAACTATCCTTTTAAAACAACTTTTTGTACATTTTTCAGTTTTCTCTTTTCATAATCGAGACACAAATCTGCTTAGGAGAGGCAGGGAGCTGGGGTTCAGCAGTTCCCCCGGCACAGCACTTCCTCTGCCCGGAGGCCGAGCCAGGGCCGGGGGTTTGGCTGGGCTGCAGGGTGCCGTGTCACAGACCACCCGAGGTCCTTTCCAGCCACTCCCCGGAGCTGGGCAGCCACGCAGATCTTCAAAGGACTGAAGTAACGGTGGCGAAGAAGGGGAGGCAATTGGACGGGCACGCACAAAACCTGCCCTGTCCCTCTCCCTCGCTCTCCGTCTCTGCAGAACAAACTTCTCGTCGGCGGGGGAGGTAAGCGGCGCGGAGCGGGAGGCCTCCCCTGCTGCTGCCCTCCGCAGTGGAGGGGTCTCAATCCCACGCCACTCCTCCCGGGGCTCCAGCCCGGCAGCGGTGAGAGGGCGGCGTGCAGGAGCCAGCCGGAGCCGTCGCTGGGCGAAGGGACTCGTTCCTCTGCGAGCGGCGGAGCCCGTTCGTCTCTCCCGGCTCTGTCCGGGCGGGCGACCAGGGCTGGGGGGGCCCGGTAACCCTCTCTCGCCCCCGCCGCCCCACTCACCTGGTGAAGAGAACGAGGCCATGCTGCACGGGGCTGCCGCTGACCCGCTGCCAGGTCTCCCGGATCAGCGCTCGCTGTACACCGGACAACGGCATCCCGCCCTCCATGGCGGGGCGCGGGCACCTGCCCCGCACCGCCCTTCGCGACGCCTTGGCCCCGGCCCCGGCCCCGGCAGGGCTGGTTCCGCGGACGGAGGGGCCGCCGAGCGGCAGCCGCCCGCCCTTCGCTCCGCCGTGGTGGGGCCGCCGTCCGCCGCTACCCTCCCGCACCCCGGGTGGGCAGGCGGCCAGCTCCACTCTCACCTAGGGTCCGGCCCCGCGCCCCCGCCGCGGCGGGCACCCGCGCCCCGCCCTGCCCGCTGCTGCAGCTCCCCGGCGACCCTGTCCGCCGCTCGGGGCTTCTCCGCCCTCTTCACCGTTAAGGGAGAACTCATTTTGTGTTTCCCACCCAGGGAAAGGAAGGAAAGGGAAAATAAATTAACACACCCACGCACACGTTCCCACTGCCCACACAAGGAGCCGCTGCTGCAGGGCAGAGAACAAAGTTCAGCTCGTTCGTGGCTGACATTTCCCGCTCGGCCCGATGGTAGCCGTGAAGCAGGGAAGCCTGGACCACCGGGACCCACTGTGTTTGCTCCCTGTTCGGCACAGCTCCCTCCAAGCACAACTTCACTGGGGAGAACATAAGCGTTGTTCCTGCATTACAGCATCCCACTTTTGGCCGCTTCCACTGCAACTTAGGATGCCCCACAGCCACCTGCTATCTCCAGAGGCAGGTGAAGTCTAGACACTGCAAGATTCATGTTTAATTTGAGGCTAATGAAACTAGCTGAACCAGGCAAAGTCATTAATAACAGATCAGAAGACATGTCATCTTTGTCAAAGATGATCAGGAGACTCAGCTCCTCTATTGCTCAGACAAAGGGAAATGCTGCCTTTAATTTGGCCCTGGGATTCAGGCAGAACGGAGGAAACAAAGAAGGGGCAAGCAAGGTCTCAGGCAGCACAACAGAAGCCAGGAAAGCCAGAGCAGCCACTCAAGTTACAGTTTGCAGAGAGTACAACCATAGCTATGTTAAGGAAACTATGAGAGTCTGCTCTGAAATAACAGTTGTGCTGATTTTATACCAAGTTCTTGTTCTACACATCAAACTTACTTCTTGCAGTCAGGAAGAAAACAGCAGTCTCTGACCCAGCACAGGAATACATTGGATCAGTACAGGCAGAAATAAGGCTTTTCTCCTTGGAGTACTGAAAATAATCTCTGGGAGGAGATGAGTTCAAAGGCACAATGCTATATCCCCAGCCCCAGCTTGTCTCCCAGGGGCCTGTCTCCTAAAGAGCCAGAGTGATGGCAGTGACAGCAGGAAGCCACTCGAGACATCTCTGCAAGTGGCAGAATAAATTACTCAAGCTTTTGAGATGTCACATTCTCAGCACACATCAGGCAAGATGCTGTATAGAAAAAGATCCACATGCATTAGAGGAAGCTGGAGAACCCTATCCTAAAGCTGGTCTCTTAAAGAGTCAAAAAAACTCACAAAGGAATTGAACTGCCAGGTGGGACCAGGGAATCCCTGTGCTGGTTTGAGGCTAATTGGAATATTTTAATGGAGAAAATTATAGGCTGTGCAAAGCAAACAACGGTGATGCCTGCTTCACTCACAGGCTTGCTGAGATGCATAAGAACAAGAACACAAACATAGATAAGACACAGGCTCTGAGAGTCTCAGTCTCTCTAGCTTTTTGCCTTCTCCTCTCTGCTAACCTAACTAACCACTCTACTTCTAACCCCCCCAGCTGATCCTCCAAACTCACCTTGCACATAAGGCAAACCTTGGGGAAAGGTACAGGGGTGGGGAGAAGGTGGAAGGGTGGTTGGGAGCCCCTCCTGGGGACTCTGATTTCTGGGAGGGGGATTGTGTTTCTGTATTCCCTTTAACTTGTCTATTTCTGTAACTATTCCTGTCTGTTGTGTATATCGCTGCTTGTACACCGTGCTGAGCTGTAAATAGAGCTTCAGTCCTTAACTTCCAGCCAGAAGAGTCTAGTCTGGGGGATTTTACAAAGGGGATGGGAGCAGGGAACTCCCAAACCATCACAATCCCACAAATATTTTAGATCTCTGGCTACTGAGCCAGAAAACAAATGATGTTCCAGGCATACTATGTCTTGAATGCCATTGCTAGAAAAGAATTCATGTGAAAGGTCCCAGAAAGATGCAAATAGGCCCTGTCAGGGCTTCTGTTAAAAATACAGCATTTTAGCTTTCATTATAACTTAAAAAAGCCTGGACAGCATCTCTACATGCCTACATTCTTAGAGAGCTGGGGTTAAATAGAAAGCATTCAAAAACAAAGGCATGAGCTGCAGGGTCATCTCATGGCTGAGGGTTCAGAACACACAACATGGTAGCCCACAGTGCTTTCTGCTGTTTGCCACCATCTCTTGGTCCATAAAACAGCTCCCACTAAAACCAAAATCTTAGCTCTGTGGAAAAAAAAAAATCATTCATTTGGGGGACTGGTGACAAATCAACACAAGGATAACTGCTGAAGCTGCATGGAGTCTGAAAGAGCAGCAGGAAGCAGCAGGTTAGCCTGAGCAGGCTGGCTAACACAAGTGCCATAGTGCCAACATTAACCTTTCACTGTCTTGCAGCTGATTGAGCACACCAGCAAAGAATATGGTCATCCTACAGGCATATGCACAGGTTACTCTGACACTCCAGTCAGTTGTCACAACCACATGGAGCTTCACCAGAATCTGGCTACACAGTTCAGCCTGACCCTGCTAACAAGGAGGTGGAGCAGAACAGGCAGGCTGAGGGTTTGCCTAGCAACATTTTGAATATATTCATTGCTGGCTCCTAGAAGAGGAAGAGAAGCATCACAAATGCAAGCTGTTGTAGTTAAGAATGATCCTAGAATCACAGAATGGTAAGGTTGGAAGGGACCTCAAAGATCATCCAGTTCCAACCCCCTGCCATAGGCAGGGACACCTCCCACTAGTACAGGTCACTCAAGGCCGCCTTGAACACCTCCAGGGAGGTTGTGGAGCACAGAATCACCCAACGTGATCAAGGATCACGTTGGGTGATTCTGTGCTCCACAACCTCCCTGGGCAACCTGTGCCAGTGTCTCACCACCCTCACTGCAAACAACTTCCTCCTAACATCCAGTTTCAATCTCCCCTCTGCCAGTTCAGACCCATTGCCCCTTGTCCTGTCATTGCAAGACCTTGTCAATAATCACTCCTCAGCCTTCCTGTAGGCCCCCTTCAGCTACTGGAAGGCTACTCTAAGGTCTCCTGGAAGCCTTCTCTTCTCCAGGCTACAGAGCCCCAACTCTTGTAGCCTGTCCAGCTTCTAAAGCTCAGTTAGGATGTGGGACACCTTTCCTCAAGTCCCTGCAGGCATCATAGCAACTATCACATCCCACAGCAATGAGATTCATTCTTTGTTCCTGGCAGCAAGGGTAGCTGAGACAGTAGTAGTGAAGCCATGACAGCAAGGGAAACTGGTGGCTCTTGTCCAAAGTCTTCTCCCCAACACCTTCCCTTTGTGCTGCAGGTGGTGGCTGCATGCTGAGCACAAGTGTTAGCAGTAAGACTACTGAGCATGACACATCCTGTAGAAAAAGAGCTGGGGGTACTGGTGGATTGGAAGCTGGACGTGAGCCACAACGGTTCACTTGCAGCCCAGAACTCCAGAAGCTCCAGGGAGACCTGGTAGCTGCATTTCACCACCTGAAGGGGATCTACAGGAAGTCTGGGGAAGGACTGTTTAGAAGAGTTTGTAACAGTAGGACAAGGGACAGTGGTTTTAAGCTGGAGCAGGATAGATTTAGGTTGGACATAAGGAAGCAGTTATTTACAGTGAGAGTAGTAAAACACTGAAACAGGTCACCTAGGAATGTGGTTGGGGCCCTGTTTCTAGAGGCATTCAAGAGCTGACTTGATGTGGTCGTAGGCAGCCTGATTGTGATGGTTTGGGAGTTCCCTGCCCCCCCCCACTTTGTAAAATCCCCCAGACTAGACTCAGCCGGCTGGAAGTTAAGGACTGAAACTCTATTTACAGCTCAGCACAATGTACAAGCAGAGATAGACACAATAGACAGGAATAGTTACAGAAATAGACAAGTCAAAGGGAATACAGAAACACAATCCCCCTCCCAGAAATCAGAGTGCCCAGGAGGGGCTCCCAACCACCCTTCCACCTTCTTCCCACCCCTCTACCTTACCCCAGGGTTTGCCTTACGTGCAAGGTGAGTTTGGAGGATCAACCAGAGGGATTTAGAAGCAGAGTGGTTAGTTAGGTTAGCAGAGAGGTCCAGAACAAGCCAGCAGCTGGAGAGAGCAAAACTCTGTCTCTGTGTCTTGTGTTCTTGTTCTTACACATCTCAGCAAGCCTATGAGTGAAGCAGACATCACCACTGTTTGCTTTTCACAGCCTATATGTTTTTCATCAAAATATTCCAATTAGCCTCAAACCAGCACACTGATCTAGTTGGAGATGTCCCTGTTGACTGCATGGTGGTTGGACAAGATGTCCTTTGAGGGTACTTCCAACTTGACACAACCTCTGACTCTGTAAACACACAGGTGCCTCAGCTGATAAGAGGGGCAACAGCCTGACCATACTCCTGCTGCCCACCTGTTGCCACCCAACCCCCACACTGGTATGACACTCAGCAGAATCTAAGGCTCAAAGAGTTCACTCCTTCCCTGATCCTAGCAACAGCTCCTTCTTGGCAGGGTAGGGGCACATCCAGGAGCAGTTCTGGACCTTCCTGCCTCTCTGAACTGTGAATCCATCCCGCTACTGCCTTCTGGCATTGGTACATGACCAGTGCCAGGTAATAAACTGTCCCTTAATAAAACAGACTGTCTCTTGATAAAACCAGCAGGGTTTTTTTGCCCTGTGACAGTACAGATCTTCCAGCACAGGAGCAGGGAGCTGGAAGGAAGGACTTGAAGAGGAATAGTGGGAGAGCTCAGGAGTAAGAAACATCTGAACCACCACTCACATGACTTAACAGAACAAGGACTCAGGAGACATCCTGCTGTTCCCTGTGTGCAGAGCAGCTTCTTCTTCACAGCTATGTGGCTGCCAGAGGAGTTGCTCCTGCTGCCACGGCACTGATGTGCTGACAGCACAAGGGAGTCCAGAGAGGATATGAAGTACAATGAGAAACAAACAGGCAAACATCCCTTCTTGTTCAAGTGTTTTGTGAGCCTTCAAGGATGAGGAAGCCCAAGAATGCATCAAGAGACTGAGCACTGCAGATGTTTCCCTGGTGTAAGGGCTTTCTGCAGCGGTCCTCAGCTCCCTTGGTTTCATGCACCTAGCCTGGCAGCTCAGCTCTTTTCTGACATATTCTTGGATTTCTACAAGACTGTTCTTTGAGTTCTTGTGAGTGAAGAAACAGCAGCTCAGCAACACAGTCTGCTCCAAAAGCACGTATAGGCCACTTGGAGAAACCAAGTGACCTGCAAAGAGGATGCTAAAGCTCTTTTCTGCTTTGGAAGAACACACATTTCTAATTGGCACTTGGGTCTCACTGTTGCAGTCTGCAATCCCTTCAGGTTCTGATACCAACACTTGTAACTCCTCTTGCCAAGTGTCAGCTTTAACTGTTCAGTGCCTCGTTTTACCCACAGGGAAAGAAACTGGCCCAATCTCATAGAACAGTGTGACAGAACTGGGAATAAACTCTCAAGTGACAGCCCCCTAACCCTGCACTTGGGGTTCAGGGTGCTTAGAGATCAACCCTCACTCAACAGGACAAACCCATCAGCCTGGCCCGGGGATGACTGTTCGGCATGCACTGCAGTGGCACTGTCAGTTTCCAGCTCAGTTGCTGTACCAACAAACCCAAGCCCCCCTTTGAACTCCTGCTCATTTCCAGTTCTACATGTGTGAGTCTTTATGAATAATGTCACTCTGGTCTAGCTGCTTCAGACTCCTTGCTCATCTTAAATATGCACTCCTTGTCTTAGCTAATCCCCTTTCTTGCCCCTTGTCTCAAAACAACAGACTCTAATGGTTCCTCTTTTTCCCAGACTTCTGTCTCCATCCTCAGGTAGAAGCAGAAGTCATGCAACCTTCCCATCACTCTCCTCTAGAGACCCCCTCGGGCCATGTACCAAAGCAAATCATGAAATACAGTTGCATAACAAGAAGCAGAAGAGATGCAGGAGGGAATAATCTTGCCCATAAAATGAAGAAGGCAACAGCTGCAGAGCTTGCTGCCTGCCCCTTGTGCCCGCAGGGAGAGCAGGGCAGCAGTACTGACCTTGAGCATTCGGGCTAAGGAGAGAGCCATAGGCAGAGAGAGGAAGAACAATGTGTGGAAGAGGAGTCAATGACAAAATAGAACAAAAATATGCCTTTTGATTTCCACTTACTACTGGACATCCCCAGGCTCATCTTGGATCTCCCAGAGCCAGCTGGGGAAAGTTTGTACAGGCAGCTGAAGACAATCCAAGGCTGACAAGGCATGAAACAAGCAGAGGAGCCAAAGGGGAATATAAGAAGCTGTAGCCTGAGTGTTTTTAAGATGCCCTTGGATCACGTCTGGCACTCGCAGATGCTCAGACCTTAGCTCAGCTGTTACTCACTTTGTGTTCTGTAGCACAGTGATAATCCACCAGTTGCTACCCCCACCTTACCTTCCAAGTAGCCACTTCTCCCTCTTGCAAGTCACTCTACCAGAGTTCAAAAAGTCTACCTACAGTGGTGGTCTTGGTACACAAGCTGAACCTGATCATAAGACAAAACCGTAGAGGTGTGTGCACTCCAAGCTGGTGGGATGTAAGCAGCTGTGGTCCCAAAGCTCTCCAGCCACGGTAGCTCAACATGGTTCTGTAGCTAATGTGCCTAGCACCTTGGCAAGCACTGTGTCTGCACAGAGGAGATAATGAAAAACCCAGCATGGAAGTTACTATTAAAGCATTTAAGATGTATACAGCTTTACAGAGTGATCCACCAGTCCATACCTTTCTGCCAAGTAGTTGTCTGATTCTTGATCCATCTCTTCCTACCTATGTCCTTACAGTCTTTAATTACCTTTGATACTACTCATTAAATCCTCATTTGGGAAGCAGCCTTTTTGCTTTCCCCTTATAGACTCATAGAATGGTAAGGTTGGAAGGGACCTCAAGGATCATCTAGTTCCAAACCCCCCACCTCCCACTAGTACAGCTCACTCAAGGCCTCCTCCAACCTGGCCCTGAACACCTCCAGGGAGGGAGCAGCCACAACCTCCCTGGGCAACCTGTGCCAGTGTCTCACCACCCTCACTGCAAACAACTTCCTCCTAACATCCAGTCTAAATCTCCCCTCTACCAGTTCAAACCCATTGCCCCTTGTCCTGTCATTACAAGACCTTGGCAATAGTCCCTCCCCAGCCTTCCTGTAGCCCCCTTCAGATACTGGAAGGCTACTCTAAGGTCTCCTGGAAGCCTTCTCTTCTCCAGGCTGCAGAGCCCCAACTCTCTCAGCCTGTCCTCATAGCAGAGCTGCTGCAGCCCTCTGAGCATCTTTGTGGCTCTATATATAGATGCAGGACAGTTGGATTCTAATCTAGTTTCTGGTTTTACTGCTGGTGTAAAGTGAGAATTGCTTCCACCTCGACAAGTGAAAGAGGAAGAAGGATACCAATCCAATCTGTGAAGTGCTTTGAGCTGGCCAGACTAAATGTGGAAGGTGCACATTCAACCAGTTTATGCNGCCTACCCAGGTGCAGGACCTTACACTTGACCTTGTTGAATTTCATGAGGTTGGCCTGGGCACAGCTCTGCAGCCTGTCCAGGTCCCTCTGGATGGATCCCTGCCCTCTAGCAAGTCGACTGTGCCACACAGCTTGGTGCCATCTGCAAACTTGCTGAGGGTGCACTCAATTCCTCTTTTATGGCAGCCCTTAGTAATTTGAGTTCTCACTTTCTCTCTTGTATTTGAAGTCAGGTAATTAACTTGTTACTCATCTTCTCATCTTTGGCTTCTTTGCATCTTCCTGGCCTTGCTTTGCACTGGGCTAATTGGTGCTTGTGTTCTTGTTGACCTTTATTTAAATATTTCTCCTCAGATTTGGTTCCAGTGGAATTTTGTATGAGAAGTTATCAAATTGTTAAAATTTATTTTCTACAGCTGCACTGGTTTTAGCTGCCTGTTCTCACACAGTTCACAGAAAGAAAGATGTACCACCCTATGCATATTCACATTCTCACCTCAACCAACTGTGCTGGTTTGAGGCTAATTTTAATAGAGAGGAATATTTTAATAGAGAGGAATATTTTAATAGAGAAAATTACACTATAGGCTGTGAGAGGAAAACATGGTGATGTCCATGCATAGGCTTGCTGAGATGTTTAAAAGAACTCAAAGCAGATAAATCACTCTGTGGGGCACAGCCTCTGGGGCAGTCTAGCAGCTTCTGGCTTCTCTCTGCCGATTATCTCACTAACCACTTTCCTTCTAACCTCCCTTGCTGATCCTCCAAACTCACCTTGCACATAAGGCAAAGCCTGGGGTAAGGTAGAGGGGTGGGGAGAAGGTGGAAGGGTGGTTGGGAGCCCCTCCTGGGGTCTCTGATTTCTGGGAGGGGGATTGTGTTTCTGTATTACCTTTAACTTGTCTATGTCTGTAACTATTCCTGTCTGTTGTGTATATCTCTGCTTGTACATTGTGCTGAGCTGTAAATAGAGCTTCAGTCCTTAACTTCCAGCCATCTGAGTCTAGTTTGGGTCATTTCACAAAGTGTGGGGGGCAGGGAACTCCCAAACCATCACATCAACCTTCCTCACTTCTCAGAGAGTTGCCCTTGGCCACCTTGTAGCTAAATATCTGTTGCCCCTAAAGCATTCCAAGGATCAGCAAATTGCCAGGGTGGGGCTCAACTGACCTGACACAGACCTGTGCATTGGTCTGGTATTACAGACACTACACATCCAACATAAGAATGACTTCTGGAAAAAACACTGGGTTCTTGCATCAAGTGCTTGATCTGTCAAATGCAGTGTTATAGAATCATAGAATGGTAAGGTTGGAAGGGACCTCAAGGATCATCCAGTTCCAACTCCCTGCCATAGGCAGGGACACCTCCCACTAGTACAGGTTACTCAAGGCCTCATCCAATCTGGCCTTGAACACATCCAGGGAGGGAGCATCCACAACCTCCCTGGGCAACCTGTTCCAGTGCCTCACCACCCTTACTGTAAAGAACTTCCTCCTAACATCCAGTCTAAATCTCCCCTCTGCCAGTTTAAGCCCATTGCCCCTTGTCCTGTCATTGCAGGACCTTGTAAATAATCCTTCCCCAGCCTTCCTGTAGGCCCCCTTCAGATACTGGAAGGCTACTATCAGGTCCCCTCGAAGCCTTCTCTTCTCCAGGCTGAAGAGCCCCAACTCCCTCAGCCTGTCCTCATAGGAGAGCTGCTCCAGCCCTCTGATCATCTTTGTGGCCCTCCTCTGGACCCGCTCCAACACTTCCATGTCCTTCCTGTGCTGAGGGCTCCAGAACTGCACACAGTACTCCAGGTGGGGTCTGACAAGAGCAGAGTAAAGTGGCAGAATCCCCTCCCTTGCCCTGCTGGCCACGCTGCTCTTGATGCAGCCTAGGACTCGGTTGCTGTCTGGGCTGCATGTGCACACTGCAGGCTCATGTTGAGCTTTTCATCAACCCAGACTCCAAGGTCCCTTTCCTCAGGGCTGCTCTCCAGCCATTCCCCACCCAGCCTGTATTTGTGCTTGGGATTGTGCCTACCCAGGTGCAGGACCTTACACTTGGCCTTATTGAATTTCATGAGGTTGGCCTGGGCCCACCTCTGCAGCCTGTCCAGGTCCCTCTGGATGGCATCCCTGCCCTCTAGCAAGTCGACTGTGCCACACAGCTTGGTGTCATCTGCAAACTTGCTGAGGGTGCACTCCATTCCTCTGTCCATAGGCAACACACCAGAACCTATTAAATCTGGCATACTTTACATATTTACAATTTAACATATCTTTAACGTGGAAAAATAAATCTGCTTCATCACTATTCTCATCCATATGTATCATTTCCCTTTCTGCCATGCTTACCAGGACTGCAGTAAAATCTGACCTCCTCTAAAACTGCAGTTCAGCAACATTTCTGTGCTACAAGCCAATGCAGTTCATCATTGTCCTAGATGAAACTCTCCAATGAGTCCATTTAAAGTTCGTGCTGCTATTTCTAGCATGCGTGCGAGGGAGAGAGGAAAGGAGGGAGGGGGAGAAAAATCCACTCCAAGATCCAGACACAAAGAGAATGCTTGAAAAAAAGAGGTATTTATTATAAAATTAAATTCCAAATTCTACCTTATTTTCCATGATCTCCTGTACAAAATACAATTACAGCTCCAGGGAACATTCCCCCATCCACACTGTATGGTGCAATAACTGCATCTTCATGGAGAGATGCACACACACACACAGAGCATTAGTAAGAAAGGTTCAGAATATGGGACAGACTTACAAAAGAGCCCCTCTCACTGCTGCTCCAAAAATTCTTGCTCAGTCAGGGGCAAGTTCTCCAAGGATGGAGAATACAGTAAATTTACTTGGCAAAGTTTTAAGACCAACTGCAAATTCAGCAGGAGTGTTTCTGTGCTGGTATGTCTCTTAGGTCAGACGTTGTGACAATCTTAGCCCTTGACATTCAAGTTCAAAAGGGAGTTAAAAAAGCAAAGCAACTCATAACCAAGCCATTCAGCTAAAATCTTAGTACTTTAAAGAAGAGAGAAGACAATTTTCAGTCCTAACTGTTCACATCCCACAGCCCCTTGAGAAATGCAAGATGTGCTATGGAGGTGGTGTTTGCATCCTCAGTCTTCCTTTCCCAGCAGGAAAAGAACTTTATGATGTTCTAACACTTGACGTTTGTGTGTTCAAAACACACACACACTTGTCAACACGTGTGGTCACTTGCTGCAAAGGGGAGAAAATGATCTTACCTATATTCCCCAGCTGGCAGAGGCACAGGGCACACAGCTAAGGAGATGTTTGCTTTGCCAGCAGGATGCTGAGCGAAGGCAGCAGTGTTAGAATGGTACTCGTGTGCGGAGCGCAAGGCCTCTGGAAAGGAAGCTGCCAGGTGTGCCAGTGGAGAATTCCAGGTATTCAGAATTTCATGTCTTTCCATGTTAACAGCTGGTTCACTCTCATGCCCCTTGAAAACAGCATACAGGAAGGGCAGGATGGACCTGTCAAATAACACCTTTGTTTACCAGCAAATAAGGCACTTGTTTACCTTTCCACAAGGGTCTGCTTCTGCTCTAAGTGCATGTGACAGGTATTCATCCACTCGGGATACTATGAGGTGTCTTGTCCTGCTCCTTGTTCAGCTACCCATAAGAAATACATGCACAGCCTAAAGATTGAAGGGGAAGCAAAGACAGGTCCTTTATGATGGGCATTCTTGAAGAAGAAGAAGGGAGACACAGAAAGGGAGATCCTGCCAAGGGAGATCCTGCTGTGCATCGACAAGCCCTTCCAATCAAGATGCAAAGAGAAAACTCTTTTCAGCCAAGAGCTGGTGGTGGTTCTCCCACCCATAAGCAGTGCATGGCACAAAGTGCTTCACCCAGATCAAAGGCAATCTTGGTACAGGAATCTCCAACTCAAACCCTGCCCACAGTCCAGCTCCTGCAAACAGGATGATCTCTGCTGCTGTGTGCACATCCATGTCCTGAAGCTACTGTTAACAGAGACCTTTTAAGATGGATGAATTGTCTAGGATGAAGCTACATGAAATTAGCAGCCTTCTAGCTATCCTCCAAAGATTGAAGAGATGANAAAAAAAAAAAAAAAAAAATGGAGGAGGGAATGTTGCAGCCTGCACCTTTTTGTGGTTTGAATCCATGGATAGTTCAATGAAATACTTTGCCAGTGATAAAAGTACTCTGTCAAGCAAAGTTCAAAGACAGCAGCTGCTCCAGAGAACATCTTCCAGCCTCAGAAAGCACCATTAATTATTTCCCACATGAGTAGGGAAGAGGACTAACAAGCAGTCATCAAAATGAACCTGAACTTATTCCTCAAGCCCAAATGGAAAAACTGAAGCAGCCTGAATTGCACTCAGAAAGTAATGAGTGTCCTGCCCCCACTGCCTCACATCAGCACCACTCAGACATTTTGCTGAAGTCAGTAAAGGAATCCCAACTACTTTATTTTATTGACCCCACAAAATACCAGTTACTATTATATTCCAGCTATGGTCTGACAGGTTTTGTTTTAAGCAGCAAACACTGATGGTCAAATTCTAGCTAAAACAGCTTTTCAGTGCTTTTCTCCTGAAGGAAACACAGAGCAACATCAATTTACACTTACTTGAAACCCCAACCCTTGGGAGTCCAGAGAGTGCAGCTGTAATGTCATGAAGACAGTGTCTGAAGGCTACAGTCTTCAAATGCAGACCTTTTCATAGCTGTATCTCTGAATTAATATATCTGTTCATTCTGCTGGAGTTTGCTCCCTCTTGTGGAACAGCTAGGTTAGCCTCAGTGCCAGGCAAACTCAGGATTTCTGAAATGGCAGTCACAAACCAACCTTTGTCTGTACTGAAACAGAAACCAGGTTTGTTCACAGGAAAATGGAATACGAGTATGGCATTTCCCACCTTCAGCTGGCCAAGCCTCACCCAAAAGATTATCAGGATAAAGAACAGAGATCCTGACCAAGGAACACACTGGATCATCTTCCTCAGACAGTTCCTACAAAGATGACCCTTTCACAGTAACTAATCAAAGTTAGGAAGTCACTGTTTGCTTTTCCACAGATTTAAATCTGATGACTAATGAGTGTTAGAAACTGTCATTCCAAACCAGAAGTTTCTTCCTGTTCCCTGTTGTTACTGTTAAGAGCAACTGTGTGATTGTACGTGCTGGGAAAAAACCCTACAGTTTACATTGTGCCTTTTAGCAGCTCTTCTGGCAAATCCTCCTCATGGCAATGGGACTATTTTGAGTAAAGTTCATATTCAGGATTGCAAAAGTATTAAGCCAGCAATCTCACAAGAAGAGAAAATGCTGAATCACACTGCTACACAGGCAGCACTGCACTGCCTGCCTGCCACGCTGCAAACAGTTAACAATTCACAGTCGCTGTCAGATCCAGGAGGATCTGAAGGAGTTTGCAGCCTTCCCTCCCCCCTCATGCTACCTGGCTATACATCTCTGTGAACCACTGGCTCATGCAGTACTTCCTGCAACAGCAAGTGGAAAAGTATCATTAAATTCAGCAGCTAATTAGCACAATGACTTCCCACCGTGTGCTAGCAGCAGGTGATTAACTCAAAACCTTCAGAATCAAAAGCACAGGTCCACACCATCTGAGTTAGTGTCTTTAGGAGTCAGCTTCTGAAGAGAGCTGCCACACACCCAGCCAGAGCCTTACAATAGCCAGCAGCTACTGGACCTCTATTAAAGAAGAATGAAAGTTTTGTCATCCCCTCCAGAACAACTACATGGACACAGCCCTTCTGGGTTGTAGGAAGGTTTGGCAAGAGAAATGAATGCACAATTTGTGTTTAAAGACACTGGCTTGCTGCCTTTCCTGTACGTGTAATTTTGATGCAAAGCACAGGAATAACTCTGAAATTAAAGGCTTCAGGTCCTTGAAACACACACAAGAGTTTTGCAATTACTTCTTGAGACAGGAGCATAGCTGGGGTCTAAGTGTCCTTCATGCTGGATGCTGCAACATCAAAGTAGCAACCTTGAAATGTAACAAGAAATTGAAACTGGGAGAAGAGTAGGAGATGGAGTTAAAGAGACAGTTACAAAAATAGACTGACATGGAAGGAAGGCACCTGATAAACAAGATACTGCTTTCCTGGAAGGGGTGGATTCAACATCCAATGGCTCCTGACATTCAGTAGACAAAAGAATTTTTTCCTGGCCTCAGATTTTCTTCAATACAGTAATCTGATGGTTAGCCATCTGCATGAGGGTTGCTGGAATAGTGTGCAGATACCACAGCACTGACAGCTAGTTCTGCAGATGTCACATTCACTGAGACAATGCTTTTCCCACTGGCACTGGAATAGCTGGGATCAAAACAGGAATGACTGGCAGGTGTCTGTAAAATTCCAAAGCCATCATTTCAGTCTCTAGTACAGCTCCAATAAGCTGGTCTTCACAGCATACTTAGGGCAGAAAATAAATCACCTGCTATTTCCACTAGCTTTTCCATAGCCATTTCAGACAGAGCTGCAAAGAAGCTACAAAGTGCTAAGCTGGAAGAAACCTGGCTCTGAGCTCAGGCCTGCTAGGTGACTGTTATAAATGATTAAAGGTGACTGGAAAGCAAGGCAGCATGCAGGGATAAACAACCTTCACCTTCTCTGTCTGCAGAGGGCCTGTGAGACAGGCAAGGCACAGCAGCACAGATTTCAAGCAGGTTCTTTTCAGTCAAATTTTTAAAAGTCAAGGTAAGAACAAAAAAAAAAGTACAGTATGGCAGGTACCAAGATACTTACATGAAGCTTTCTAGAAACTCACAAGGAAGGTTGTTAATCTTGATAAAAATCCTAATGTCTCACACACTGTCTGCCTCTCAAACTGAAAGATGCTTAGATTACCAGAAGGAAGATACACACATGCATGATGATCATTCAGCTCCCCACAGTCCCCATCTTGTACCCATCTGACAGCTGGAATGCCACTGCTGTCTAATTAGTAGATATATTGCTCAAAAGAACAAAGATTTAAGTAGTCAGGTATCCAGGAAGCTAAGGATTCAGATGATGAGTCTTTTCAAGAGGACCTTCTCATGGTCATCCTCTGCAGCTTCCAATGCAGGCAGTGCAAAAGCCAACACAACAGGGCTACCATACCCAGAGTTCTCCACAGAGCCCATTGTACAGCCACATGTCTCCAAAGCACCAGAAGCAGCCTGACATGCAGCAGACCACATGCTCCTCCTTTGCTGTTCCCAGGCTCCCTTTGCCGCCTCTAGAATTCCCAGGAGTCCATCCATCGGAGCCCTGCCATGGGGCTGCTAGGGTCAGAAGCCATGGGTCCTATCATCCCATAGGACAGAGGATGGAAGAGGTAGAAGCTGTGGAAAGACACCAAATGTCCATCAGAGACTGCAGAGTTTTCCATCTCAAGAACACTGCAGCAGATTAGTCCATAAAGACGTCCTATGGCACCTTTGGGTTTGGACTACTCTAAGCTCCATTGTGGACCTCCTACTCTCTGCTGAACACAATATACACAGGGTGCTCAGTTCAATCACAGGTGGTATCTTCTCTCAGAAAGCAACAGCTCTGCAGAAAAGCCATCTCAGAAACCCAGAGCAATAAAGAATTTGCCTGTACTAAAGGGATGTGACATCATCCAATTGGGACTAGAATCAGAAACCACTGACCTGTGGGGTTTGGAGGAGAAGAAAGCATTCAGACTGAGTGCTGGGATAAAAAAAAAAAAAAGATTCCCTGCAATGGAAAGATGTTTTATAATGCATTGCTGGTATGCAAATGCTGAATCTAATCAAGTTTTAGGATTTAGGATTGGGCTCAATGATGTCTGACGAGTCCAGCAGAGAAGAGAGGAAGAGACTAAGGATAATTAACAGGCATTAAGGCTTCCACTGAGACAAACTCACACATTCTAAAGAAGTTCAGCTTCCAGCACTCACCTGTACACAATGAGTAGGATCAGTGTCAAAAATGCCCCTCCATATATTTTTCTAGCTGTGGTGCAGGGTGAAAAGAATCCAGCACAGAACTTCAGTAGTGTGTCCCAGGTGATTCCTAGGAGAAGGAAAAGGTCAGGAGCAATGCAGAGGCCAAAGACAAAAGCTGCTACGCTCAGCATAGACTAGGATGACAAAGTTTTGTTAACACCAGAAAAGCCTGTCAATTTTAAATTCATTTATCTTAGTAACCTCCAGATCATAGAATCATAGAATCATAGAATGGTAA
>VWZE01002666.1:205798-217150 GCA_013396675.1 Eubucco bourcierii | reverse complement strand
AATATTCCAATTAGCCTCAAACCAGCACACATGTACTTTCTTGTGGCTTAACTGGGTTTAGCAAAGTTATGCACCATGCCATATAAATAATCAATCATCCATAGAAAACAGAAAATTGGTTGATTAATGATTTGAATTACAGATCTGGAGAGTTGTGATGCGTTAGGAACTTGCCCCTTATAGAAATAGGACTAGCTCAGATGGGTTGGAAGTAAGATGAAGCTATACTTACAGCAAAGCAAAATTTACAAGCATATATCCACAACATATTTACATGCATTTACAATTATATACAAATTAGAAATCATACAAAATCACACAAAAATCCAAACTCCTTCCTGGACAAAGAAAGCTGCCCAGAAGGGCTCAAAGCTACACCCTCTTTCTCCCTCTACTTTCCCAGACAGACAAACAAAACAACCAGCAAAGGTGACATTTTTTTCTGTTAGCCAAGATAAGTAGAAAGATATTACAGTGGAGTTAGGAGGAAGAGAATAGACCAAACATGCCAGACCAGAGTAGGACAAATTCCTGAAATTTTGTCTTTTTATCCCTCTCAGCAAACCAATGAGTGGACTTCATCATTATTTTTTCACAAGCAATGATCTAATTTCTCTCACTAAACTATTTCAGTTAGCCTCAAACCAGCACAAGAGTTTATAGACCAATGCTTTGTAGAGATAAGGCTCCATTTCCTAATGGTGAATAAATTTTCTTCTGGTGTGAACTGGAACATTATTGCTCTGATAGAGGAAAACATTATTATTACTATTAAAATATATTGCAACTTTACCATTAAGAGGGAGCCACTTCTGAAATTGTGGTCACATGAGCTATTTCTTCCTGAAGTAGAAGTAGCTAGGAAAAAAAATATTTCTTTTCAATTCTGAATCAGGATGAATAAATCAGGATGAGAAAAATCAGTCTCAAGTCTTTCACCAACAGTCATCAGCAAAGAAAATATATTGGGCAATCAAAGCATTTCATTTGGCACACTCTGAAGGGCCTGGTTCTGATTTCAGTTGTTTTCATAGCAGGTTTTTAAGTCTGTAGAGAGTAGTATTTAAAAAAAAAAAACATGATTTTTTTTTTTCTTAATGTCCTCTAAGGTAACAGGGTATCTCACACTGTTTTAAAAATTTGTTTATGTATTTTCAGATTGTCCATTACTCTGTCATGCCCTTTGGATTTGACTCTGTTTCCTATGGATACACAGCGCTGCAAGATGCAGTTGGAAAGCTGTACGTACATCAGTCTGTGCATACAAACACTTGATTTCTAAGCATGCCTGAGAATCAAACAAAAAAAACCCATCTGTATTGTTCATGTCAGCATTTTTAAGAAATATTCACTTATGCCTACCAACATATATTTCCGTGTCAAAAATCATAGAATCATAGAATGGTAAGGTTGGAAGGGACCTCAAGGATCATCTAGTTCCAATTCCCTGCCATAGGCAGGGACACCTCCCACTAGCACAGCTCACTCAAGGCCTCATCCAACCTGGCCTTGAACCCTCCCGGGGAGGGAGCAGCCACAACCTCCCTGGGCAACCTGTTCCAGTGCCTCACCACCCTCACTGTGAACTTCCTCCTAACATCCAGTCTAAATCTTCCCTCTGACAGTTTAAGCCCACTGCCCCTTGTCCTGTTATTGCAAGACCTTGTAAATAGTCCCTCCCCAGCCTTCCTGTAGGCCCCCTTCAGATACTGGAAGGCTACTATCAGGTCTCCTCAAAGCCTTCTCTTCTCCAGGCTGAAGAGCCCCAACTCTCTCAGCCTGTCCTCATAGCAGAGCTGCTCCAGCCCTCTGATCGTGGCCCTCCTCTGGACCCGCTCCAACACTTCCATGTCCTTCCTGTGCTGAGGGTTCCAGAACTGCACACAGTACTCCAGGTGGGGTCTGACAAGAGCAGAGTGAAGGGGCAAAATCCCTTCCCTTGCTCTGCTGGCCACACTGCTCTTGATGCAACCCAGGACTCGGTTGCTGTCTGGGCTGCATGTGCACACTGCAGGCTAATGTTGAGCTTTTTCATCAAGAATGTTTCTTACAGTTAAGGCACCATGCACTCTGGGTTCAGCTTTTGCTATCAAACATAATTACAACTGATGAGTTTTATAAAAACCTTACAATAAACTTAGAAGAATTGAAGCATATGTAATTTGGAAAAAAGCAGTCCATGGCTTCCTCAGGTAGTTTTAGTTTCCACAACCTGTTCTGCTTTTTAGGTTGTTTGGATCTAATTTTTTGCCATACTTGATGCCAATACATTGAGAGCATTTAGTAGGAAACATCTTAAAGTGGTTTCAGGATGCATTGTGCATGTTGTCAAGTATCTGTTTCTCACCAGTCCTGGTCTCTAAGTAATTTGATTTTATAAAGCAGTAGCCAGATTTCATCTCTGAAGGGCTTCATACCATACTGGAGGTTGCAGCCAAAATGTTTTTGAAACCCATCTCTTTCTTCACAAGGATACCTACTCATGTACAGGCTTTTCCCAATGCTCCAATCCCTGCTGATCCCACTTTCACAAGAATACTGTTCATGAGTAAGGACAAGTGTGAAGCAGAGAGAAGGTAGCTTGCTCCAACCTGTTCCTGTTGTAGTACAAAAACTTTGTTCCATTGTTACTCCATCAGGTCAGATGGGGATGGTGATGCTAGGGAAGGAAAGACAAAAGCAAAGAATGAGCAAAGCTAAGCAAAGCAAAGCAGGATGTACTACAGGGAACAAATTACACCAGAGCTTTACAATTCTTTTGATTGTCAGCATTTACTTTTAGAGTTGCAGTATGTCCATAGTCATTTTGGCATCACTAATATGTATATGCATTAACTGAAGTAAACTCTTATGGTAAACTCAAATCAGTTTGGGATTAAATTGGAATTACACATTAATCCTAATGGAAGTTTGCTCAAGCTTTCTCAGTCTGAATGACTTTATAAGCATTGCAATGGTTCTTCAAGACAGAACTGGTCATTTGTTGTTTTACAGAAAGAACAAGATTCATTGCAGCAATTGAGTTGTTAAATTATTTTAATGTTACTAGGAACTGTGAGAGCTCTTAAAGTTCAGTGTATTTTTTATCCTTTTCTGAAGTAGAGTATGAATGAGTATGGAGACTTCAAAGCAGTGGAGGATAGAACTTTGCTTTCTTTGTTTAGACAGTAAGCACTCTAACACCTTTTATTCAGAGTAATAATAATGCTGATATGATTCAATGTAATGCTGATAATGTAATGTTCTACTCGCCAAGTTCTAATTTAAGCCAACATAAAAATTCAGTTGTTGATTATTTCATTTTTGTGTTTAATTATTTGAACAGGAAATAGAATTAAAAAGAGTGAAAGAAATAGGATAGATACACGCTAGATTTTCTTGCAGAGTTTACTTGAAACAGTTATTATCTTGTTCTTGCAGTTGGTTACACAACTGATGACTTACGGTTTATCTGGCAGTCTGGAGATCCTGTACAGCTAGAGAAAATTGCTCTGCCTCAGTTTGATATTAAAAAGGAAGATATTGAATATGGTAACTGTACCAAGTATTATAAAGGCACAGGTAGGTAATATAAGTGAATTCCTTGGTAGAAGACTTTTAAGCCTCTTTTAATTAGTTTATAATTAATGGCTAATATTCCACTTCATGTCTTGTATTTTATGTCATAAAATACATTAAACTAAGAAGCAGTTTGTATAGTAGTAACTGTCCATTGCTGCAAACTAAATCACATGTAGAACTGTCTAGGTTGCAAATGAGATTCAGTGTTTATCTTGGTTTTGCTTTCATGTCTTGTGATCTATCACCATTCTGTTTCTTTAGCCCTATCTCTTGCTTATGCTTGTGTCTTAAGTTTTCTGAAAAGTTATTCATGTAGAATTATACCAGTCACAGCAAAGTGGAGTAATTTTGGTTTTCTGTTTAACTTTTATTTCAAAAGTGTACAATATTAGAGTGTAACTTCAGCTGCTTTGCCCTGCAGGTTCTTTCTCTAAGTGCTCTGGAAAGTGTGTCATAAAAAGCTGCTTACTGTCCTCAGGCCTGTAGGATTACTTTCTCTGTGTGGGCACCAATTTATTTAATGGTTTCTGTACTCTGGCTTCTAATGTTTTATCTTTTCTACCTTGATTGATTCCTGTCTATACCTATATCCAAACTACTTACTTACTTGGACAATTGCAAGACTTTCTACAGCAACAGAATTAAGCAAGGCATATTTTAATCAGTGCTCTTGAATCATATGAATGCAGCTCTCATTCAAACTCAACAAGTACAGTTGTGGTCCTGTAGCTTCTGAGGTTTCCACAAGTTTGTCATTGACTATTAGCTGAAGTTGGGAGTCTGCTACTTGCAGTTGCTCCTGAACTTGATCTCAAGTCTGAAGAGATCTCAAGTAACTTTAGTATATCTCATAATGAGGGAACTTAACATGAAAAAGATAATGAAAATTGAAATGAAGTTTGCTTTTAAACTTCAAAATTACTAAATTCTTTGCCTAACTATGTAATTCAACATTTCAGGTGATTTACATTTTCTAAATAATGTGAAATTGGCTCGCTTCAGGAAAATCCTGCATTTGTGAAAGCATAACAGACAACTAACAGTGACTGCTTTCAAATCTAAGTCAAGATATGGTAGAAGCAGTGAGAAAAATGTTCTATTACTAATTAAACAGTGAATTTACTACAAATAATAAACCAGAAAGTAGTAAAAGTTAAAGTATTGAATCTTTCAATTCCCAGATCAAATTCATAGAAATGGGAAAATTACAAAACTTACATTATCTTGGAGGGAAAAAGGAAATACTTACACAAGGTTGCTACATTGTTATGGATGTTATCATGACATTTTGAGTTCTGTCCTAAATAAAAAATTAAACATCTAGGAACCTTAAAGAAAAATGTAAGAACTGTACACTTCACCATTAAACAGGAAAGAAAATCAGCAGTGTTTCCACAAGTTTCAGCGCCTTGTGACCACAAGTTGATGTCACACTGTGCAAAATGCTCAGTATATTGGTCACATTTTGTGTGTATGTATGTGAGTTGCACATTAAAAAGAGAACATTAGGGAACCATCAGTAAGTGGAGAGGCAACACAAAATATATTAAAGTTGGCTTCATTCTTTTACTGCAAGTAATTTTTTTGGATAAAATTAAGAATATGTTTATTAATCCAATGATCAAGATTGGAATTAAAACTTCATTAACGTCAGTGGAATACATTAGTACTCCAGCACAGTTTTAAAAGATGTTATCAGTAGTTGTTTGTTTTTCTTCCAATTCTTATGTTTAAGGCATTAAAAAAAAAAAAATTGATTTTGCACACAGTTTAAAGTAATTCAGTAAAGGATTTTTTTTCAGTTAATGAAGAGGCAGTGGTGCACGTGGGAGCAGATTTTCAAAATGATGGCATTATTATGTAAGAGATTCTTGGTAATGGCAAAACAATCTCACTGCCTATTTATGTCGGCTGACTTTTATCACACCTACCTGAGTAAAAAAGACAAAACAAAGCTGGAGTGAATTTTTGTTGGCAATAAGGCAAATATTTAAATGTACAAATTGCCTGTTCTTTATTTATCGATATGTATGACAGATCTAAAGAGATCCTTGAGAGTGGAATGATGAAGGCAATAGATAATACTGTCTGCCTGATGAAGATAATACAAAAGCGTACAGAATGCATTTCTGGCAGAAAGCGAACAAATAAGGTCCCTCATTTGAGTATAAAACTTAAAAGTATCTGGAAACTGTTTAGAAATTATAGAGGGGGAAACTATATCTATTGAACTATAAAATACCACAGACTTCTATTTCCTTAATGCCTGTATTTCCTTAACATTTTATTGCTTGGGTATTTTTGTTGTTGTATGCCCAAACAGCATGTTTAAGATGACTTAGCATTCTACAGCACTTATTTGATAAACTGTAGAAGATAAATAGATACATTTTTAACAGATTCTATCTTCTCAATCAGCTTTGTACTAACTTGGTTGGCACAGACTGATGTGAATTTTGAAATTGTTGTAATATCACAAAGGAATGCTTTTTGCTTCTGACAGAATAGCTTATGAAGTTGTTTTCAAAATGCTAACATAAAGATGCCAGTTCCGCTGAGTGAAAATATGAGCAGAATTTGTGTCCTAGTTATCAGACCCCAGATCCATCTGTTATCTCCAGCAAAAAACTGTAGTAACTGTAGCTTTTTTCTGTATTGCATTATTCTTAACACATATCTTCTAAAATGTGTTCTTGAGATCCTCAGCTTAAAATATTTGAGTCTTGTTTTCAAAATGTACAGTGTTTTGGAGTCTTTTTTAAAAGTCTGCACTAATTTTAGGAGTCATCTGTATCAGCTTTCAGTACTGGGGAAATCTCAAAATTGCATTCAGATCATCTCTTTGTGCACTAATATTTCTTAATGCCATTTTTTGTACAACTTAATGCTAAGTAGTATTTTCAGATAAGCTTAAGCTTATGACTACTAGACCCTTCAACATGGATTCTATCTTGAAGCCAGCATGAAGATGTGAGTCACTTTTAACTGCTTGTTGCTGATAACCCTGTGAGATAATGGAGAGTGCGTTATAGAGCACAGAGAGCACCATGTGCCTGACAACACTTGGTGGTTTTATAGATCTATGTTTTGAACACTTTTTTGTTCAGATTGAATCCTTTTCCTTTATAAAGAAAATCAAATATTTTAATTTTTGCTCTTAAGCAAAAAAAAAAAAAAAAGGCATAGAAGATATGGATTGGAAGAGGTTGACTTGCAAAGCACATTAAACATTAATACATTTATTTCTTTAAAGGTTATTACACTTGTGTAGAAGTAATCTTCACTTTAAGAAGACAAGTTGGATTTTACATGATGGGTGTTTATGCTCCTACACTGCTAATTGTTGTTCTGTCCTGGCTGTCATTTTGGATCAATCCTGATGCAAGTGCTGCAAGAGTCCCACTGGGTAACCTGCGTTTACACATACCATTATGATCCACTTTAGCACCATTGAGTCATTCTCGGTTGCTTTGTCAACATGACATTGGACACTGAAAGCAACTTCACTTCCATTATTTGCTCGTCATTTTCACAGAAACCTCCTCATTCCTGTTCTGTAAAATCCACCTCCACATTATGACTTTGCTTGATAATGGTTCCAGCATTTGTGTGGTAAGCACACTGTCTCTGCTTCTCTCAACCTGGACAATTCTGAATTAATCCATGTACAGATGATGCTACAGACAATGTGGCAACACACAGTTTATAGGAATTCCAACATTTGAACAAGCAGTAAGAAGGCAGGATGATAAATAAGGCTCTAAATAACTGCCCATTGGAACAGTTTTTCTGAAGATTAATAGAAGCCAAATGATGCCTGGAGAAGGGTTAGCATCCTTGTTACCTGACTGACTTTATTTTGTTAGAAACTCAGTTCATGACAGTGTGTCAGGCTTGTGCATTCATGCTGCTCAGCACAACACGGCAGGCAGGGCCTTCATTTATTATTAAATAATGAGACATGGAGTTAGTCAAAACAATATTATCTTGACTAATTGGATTGTACATGGAACTCCAGCTCTGAGGTGGCCAAATCCACTGATCCCAAGAACTCCAAGAAATGTTCTTGCATCCTGACACTTTGCTTATTCAGATTCTCTTTCTATGCCATGAGCTTTCCTTTCCCATGCTCTGGCTTCCACATCCTTCCCTTTTCTCTGGCACTTACACCTCCCCAGCCCATACTTTTCCAAACCTTTTCCAGAAGGTACAATGCACCTGTTTGTAAGACCCCAGGAATGCAGTTATATAATCCCTCCAGCTGTCTGCATCCCTCAGAAGCTTCTCACCCTCACTTGAACCTCCACACCCCCACAGGACATGACTTCTGTGCAGACTCACCTGCATGAACATGTGTTGATAAGCACTTAGAGACCCTTGGAGTCAGGACCTGCCATAGCACCTTACTGCACTTGTATCTGATCTGCAGTCTTGCAGCAGTGGGTAGTTGAAATCCCTTCATTAAGAGCCAGCTGGAGCAGGAACATACCAAGTTTTGTTAGGTAGAAAGGCATCTGCATACTCCCTTGGCCTCACCCTCATTGCTCGGGTGAACTATGATTCCCCCTCCTCCTCCAGTGATATGACAAGGACAGAATGCGAGGAGCAGCTGAGGACCTTGGACTTGTTTAGTTTGGACAAAAGGAGCTCAGGCATGACCTCATTGCTCTCTACAGCTCCCTGAGGAGGGAAGGTGGAGAGGGAGATGCTGATCTCTTCTCCGTGGTATCCACTGATAGGACACATGCAAAGCTGCACTGGGGGCAGATTTAGACTGGACATTAAGAAGCATTTCTTTACTGAATGATCAGACACTGAAACCCTTTTCATTAAGCGATGGTCAGTGTCTTTTAGTGTTTAAGAGGCATTTGGACAATGGTCTTAACAACATGCTTTAACTTTTTGTCAGCCCTGAACTCATCGGAGAGTTGGATTAGGTGCTCACTGAAGATCCCTTCCAACTGAAATAGTCTTATTTTATACTAAAATCTGGAGAACCTGGAGTGAGCCACAGTTGCCTATCTTGATCTAATTAAATATCACAAAACTACTATTGAATAATATTTACTGTATTTTTTTTCCTAGAGGTCTATTTCAGAATATGAATCAATGTTGGGGTTTTTTACCTTTAAAAATACTAAGTTCTTTGCGGACGAGTCACAATCTGTGTTACTTTGATAGGAAGAAACAAATATAATCTCTTACTTTGAAAAATAGTAAGGATACATTCTACAGTGTGAAATGTAAGATATATTATGAACAAAAAAAAATGAGTGAGTAAAGTGTAGCAGGCATTAAATTGATAGAAACAAAACCTGAAAATATTTTTCACCTAATTATCTCCAATGTGGCAAAAATTTGAGCTGCATTTCCACTTTCCTAATCCTGCACTTCAAAAAGCCAATTAGAACGGTTTATCAACTATATACTAGATCTATAAGAGGCATAGTGCTGAAATATGTAGCAAGGATGACCCTCAGGGGTCAGTGCTGGGACCAGTGCTGTTTAACATCTTTGTCAGTGACATGGACAGAGGAATGGAGTGCACCCTCAGCAAGTTTGCAGATGACACCAAGCTGTGTGGCACAGTCGACTTGCTAGAGGGCAGGGATGGCATCCAGAGGGACCTGGACAGGCTGCAGAGTTGGGCCCAGGCCAACCTGATGAAATTCAATAAGGCCAAGTGTAAGGTCCTGCACCTGGGTAGGCACAATCCCAAGCACAAATACAGGCTGGGTGGTGAATGGCTGGAGAGCAGCCCTGAGGAAAAGGACCTTGGAGTCTGGGTTGATGAAAAGCTCAACATGAGCCTGCAGTGTGCACATGCAGCCCAGACAGCCAACCGAGTCCTAGGCTGCATCAAGAGAAGCGTGGCCAGCAGGGCAAGGGAGGTGATTCTGCCCCTTTACTCTGCTCTCGTCAGACCCCACCTGGAGTACTGTGTGCAGTTCTGGAACCCTCAGCACAGGAAGGACATGGAAGTGTTGGAGCGGGTCCAGAGGAGGGCCACAAAGATGATCAGAGGGCTGGAGCAGCTCTCCTATGAGGACAGGCTGAGGGAGTTGGGGCTCTTCAGCCTGGAGAAGAGAAGGCTTCGAGGGGACCTGATAGTAGCCTTCCAGTATCTGAAGGGGGCCTACAGGAAGGCTGGGGAAGGATTATTTACAAGGTCCTGCAATGACAGGACAAGGGGCAATGGGCTTAAACTGGCAGAGGGGAGATTTAGACTAGATGTTAGGAGGAAGTTCTTTACAGTAAGGGTGGTGAGGCACTGGAACAGGTTGCCCAGGGAGGTTGTGGATGCTCCCTCCCTGGATGTGTTCAAGGCCAGATTGGATGAGGCCTTGAGTAACCTGTACTAGTGGGAGGTGTCCCTGCCTATGGCAGGGGCTTGGAACTAGATGATCCTTGAGGTCCCTTCCAACCTTACCATTCTATGATTCTATGATTCTATGATTCTATGATGTCTTTGTGACTAAACCTCCATGCTTGTTTATTGTTTATTTGATTCACTTGTTCTGTTTATTGACTCCATATATTTGTTAGCATTTCTCAAATAATGCACTTCAAGGATACTAACCATTGGCTTGGTTATGTGACTTTTCCCGAATCTCCAGAGAAACAAAAAAATTTCTAAATCTGACCATCTGTTACTCACAAATCAGTATTTATTAAAATAAGTTGTTAATGCTGTCACTGGAGTAGGATTTGTATTTCTTCAGTTTGCAGGAGGGTGACAGACTAACTCCTTTAGCTATGTCCTGGAAGATAGCTGAACTTGAATTCTAACAAGATTAGCATTTGTGTGTTAAGTGAATGGTACCTAATCCCAAGAAAGTATTGCCAGTGGCCACTTACACTCTCACTGGCTAGATGCATATCTCTTCAGATAAGAAGCAACTTCAGATTTACTCTTGAATATCTTAATGCAGTCATCCCTAGAATTAGGTATACTGGAATACTGCTCTACATCTCAAGGCTTCTCAAAAATTTGTAGGTGATTTAGGAATACAAGGCACTTTGCAATCTAGTGAGCAGACTGAGTAGTGCTCTGGGAAGAACAAAGTAAGTTGCAAGCTCTATTTATACCACTATCATTTCACCCAAATAGAACATCTAGTGGTAGAGAAGTCCACAAAGAGCTGGTATCTGGACAGATGTCTCTGAGCAATGTAAAAGCTGATATCACTGAATGCTTCTGTCTAGTCAGATGCTGACGTTTCACCTTTTAATGAGTCCGACCGCAGACTCTCCAGTTCTTTATAGGGGGAAAATGTGACAGCATCCATTTAAAAAAAAATATTTCTTTAATTTATTGCCATGCGATCCTCAAAGGGACTTCCTTGGAGCTGTAAAGATCACAGTGGCCTGACAACACGGAGTGAAGCCCAGAATGAAGGTACAGCAGCGTAACTAAGAGCTTAGAGTAGTGATCAATTGTACATTCCTCACATATAAAAGACAGCTGGGTCTGCAGCCAGGCATGCTCCTGCTCTTCACTCCTGCCCTCAGACCTGTCTTATTTCTAGAAATTTCATTTTTAAAAATTGTAATGAATATAGGGTTTCAAAGGAAAGATACATGTTAAAACCCTAATGTGAAAAAAAAGATTGACATGATTGTATCTTTTAGTTTATGAAATTAGTTAGAGAAAAGAATCACAGTATCACAGTGTCACAAAGGTTGGAAGAGACCTCAAAGATCATCAGGTCCAACCCATTACCACAGACCTCAAGACTAGACCATGGCACCAAGTGCCACATCCAAACCTGCCTTGCACACCTCCAGGGA